>FR997853.1:2449472-3058716 GCA_905475405.1 Schrankia costaestrigalis | reverse complement strand
CTGGTTATAAAATAATTATGCAGCGGTTCTTACCAGTTTTTTAAAGGCCAAACCGGCCAAACTACCGGGACTTGCCCCCTTTTAAGATAGTTTGATAGATTAACCCCTGGTTTCCGAATGACTGGTCAAGTAAAAATCATGCCATCTAATCAAGTGTCAAGTGTAAAATTTTAGTTCCTGAAAATGATAGTTGACAAGAGTTTTGACACTTGATTAGTTGATTTTTACTTGATCAGACATTCAGAAACCGCGGGGGTTAACCTACTGTGTTTGTTTAATGTTTTTGTTGTTTACCTCTTCTTATTGTGATATAACATACGTACATAATAATAAGTAAGTAATTACTCTTTGTTCTCATGGGAACGAGCAGAATGTCTGTGAATTGTGTTAGAGTTAATTGCGTCTTATTTAGAATTGAAGAATTTTGGAGTTGGATCTTTATGTAGAGATCATCATCCTCCTTTTTCGTCCTATACACATAACGCCATCTAGTCCCAAAATAAATAGCTATTAGCTTACTTTACACATCATAAGTTTGTGAGATGAATGAATGGATGTTTGTTACTCTTTCACGCAAAAACTACTGAATGGATTTTGATGAAATTTGGAATATAGGTATTTTAGGGTTTAGAATAATATTTAAGCTACCTATACAACGTGGGGGAAGCCGTGGGCATCAGCTAGTAAAACACATAAAACAAGCACAGAGATACGTATGATTTATGTGAGAATCGACACTAACCATTGAATATATGAAAACATGTAACTGGTTCTATGTTATATAATTATAGTTCTTTTGTATAGATGTAAATAAATGTTTGTTTTCCGAATAAAATAAAATAAAATAAATATTATTTTCTCTGTTATTTCACGTAAGGAAACTCCTTAAAACACTAATAAAGATAATTATCTTGATATGCTAAAGTACCTACAGCATTATTTGCATTATATGTTATAAATTACATAATCTACTGATTACTTATCTGCTTTCTGATAACAGGTGGCAACACGAGTACAGTTTATACTTTAGACTTTCATTTCTTTTAGTGCACTTCGTAGAGTCGGGTCTAAGGGCCAGATTCAGAGACCGCACTTTGTCTTTACTTTAGCAAAGTCTAGTTATTATCTCTGAATTTGAACAACATTAAAGTAATTTTTTGCATGAAAAAGTTTACTTTCATTATTTATTACTACAAAGTAAACTTTTCATGCGAAACGATTACTTTAATGTTGTTCAAATTCAGAGATAATAACTAGACTTTGCTAAAGTAAAGTCAAAGTGCGGTCTCTGAATCTGGCCCTAAGGTTCGGTTTTAGTTCATGACGGGATGGCAACAACAGTCTTAATGTGGCAACATAACCTAGCACCTGTGGTCACAAAGAATGGCTTCAATAAAACTGTGTAAAACCGCATGCATATCTCTTCAAAAGATGTCCACTGTTGGACTTAGGCCTCCTTCAAATATCAGCTCTACTTTCCTCTATTCTGTGTCTCTCTCATCTATTGGTCGTTCCACTTACCATACCGCTATATATAAAAATGTAATATAATATTCCAAGTAGGTACTATGAAACCGAGTAGGTACTATTAGACTATTAGGTACCAAACAACGGATAAACATACCTACTTATGTACATATTTATTTTTGTTAATAATATCACACATTATAAAACACACACACACACTCACCTATGCAAATATTCAAGTTCATACACACAAAGATTTGCATTAAACGAGAACCGAATCTGAAACGTAACAGATTACAATACGGCACAAAGGTCGTGTAAAATTATCTTGATATTAATAGACCAAAGTCCAAAGGTGTTTATTTTTTTAAATACAGATAAAATGTAAGTAAGTTGTATTGATAACAGAATGAATATTATTGTTATTAAAACAGTTCTGTTTTAACAAGTCATAAGCCGGCGATATATTTACATAAACAACCATGCGTATACAAATTAAAAAATACCTACTGATTTCACTGCAAACATTATTTTACAACTCGATCCTATTATTTTATTCTTTCATCATAACAGCCCATTGTCCCACTGCAGGGACGGAACTCTTATCGTGATGGAGGGATACTTGGCCTACGAATATTTACCACGCTGGCCAGACATATTGGTATAGGGTTTAATTTCAAGTTTTCCTTCTTTTTTATTTCGTAAAGATAATATTCACGGATAGTCCCTTAGTCGGTTTTTACGACACCCATGGGATGAGATGGAGTGGTGACATATTGTATTCTTACTACGTCACGAAAGTTGTATAAAATATGTTAAGTAATTTGTGTTTTATCTCCAAAAATACGGTATTATTATGTAAAAACAATCCAAGTAGTTAAATGAAATTAGTAAGCGTATTTTAATCGGTAACAGCGCTATGGCCTTGGTCTTTGTTTTCTAGTTAGAAAATTATTTAAAAGTAGATAATGTGTAAGTTATTCAAGTAAGTCACGAATAATTATTATAAACACATTCTAGTATTTTCAAAAGTTTTAAAGCATCTGCCACTGCAGTAGCCTTAGTCCAAGTCCACCCACTAACCCATATAAACAAATAAATAATTCTCACACATTCACACATCGCCACCTAGTACCAAACTAAGCAAAGCTTGTACTATGGATACTAGACAACGGATAAACATACTTAAATACGTTTTTTTTGTAAATAATATAAATGTAAATGTAATATCAATTATGTCCATGCACACAAATATTTGCATAGAGCGGGAATTGAACCCGATACCTCTGCGTAGCAGCCATGTAATATACCGACTGCGCCACAGAGGTCGTTAATGGAACCACTTAATGCCCAACAGGTCGTAGAGTAGTTAATTACTATTACTTAATAAGTAGGTATTAGTATTGGGAATGTATCTCTTTCTACTTTTTGTGTTATCAGTATCTAGATAACTAATCAGAAGATTACGTTATTTATATCATCTAATAATATTGTTGTTATAATATTTGATGTGCAATCAGCTAATCTGAAATTGTCATAAATTTACTGACAATATTTTTTTTATGTGCGTTTAAAAAAAATCTCCTTTTAGTATTGTATGCTTTACGTAGCGCAAGGTTGAGATATTGGGACAAATGTAATTCGTGGCTTTTTAAAATTGCGATAGGGTGTACTTTTTGGCACTTTCAACTAATACCACAGTTACTTACTACTACTTTTTACTTGATAATATGGTGATTCCTTCCGGCTCAACTACTTAGCCGTTTAACTTATTCAGCATTGGAATCGGCTCCTAAATTTCACTAAAAAGCATTTTTTTGTCCAGGATAGCAGCAACAATTTACCAAGTATTATACCATTTTCGAATCCTTACTAAATGCGCCAACTTTTGGCGTAACTTGCCAAACTCGCGTACTTGTATAAGTACCTATTTGTTTTTACTACAGTCAGTTAAAACTGGACATTTTTTTCACTATAAATTTTATTCTAAGAAATAAGTCCTATTAATATGAAAACTAGACCAGCTTGTTTTAAATTATTTATTAGAGTTTAAAGATGCACTATTCAGAGTAACATAGCAAAAAAAAGTTGAGATTTGAGAAACAGGAGGAAAAAGACTGTCACAAAGTGGGAATTTTTACGTTTTTTTTTATATGCCTATAACTTTACAACCATGCGACTTAGATTTTTTTTATATTTTTCTGATAACCAGCGTGACTTGTCTTATCACCCGGTTTCGGGTTAACATCGGCTTTTGGGACACCCTCAGCATGGAGCACACCGCTTTGCTACAGAGGCAGTTAATAAAATGATTTCATTATTAATTTTATAACATATTACTTTTGTTTTAATGTCAGATAAATGGTGCAACAAACGAACGTATAACCTACTCAGAAATAGCTCAGCAATCGATGAACTTCGCGATATCTCTTGCGAACTTAGGAGTTAAGAAGGGAGACACAATTGCGTTGATATCTGAGAATAGGAACGATTATTTCGGTGCTGTTGTCGGCGTGGCTTGTGCAGGGGCTGTGTTAACGGCTATTAACATTACTTATGTTAAAGGTAAGTTATAAGGTTTTTTTTGTAGTTAGTAGATGTAGCATGCACGACGTCATACATACATACAGAATATACCTACATAACCATCATACAACTATATAACACACAATGTCGTCTCGTTCCTACACTCCACGCAGACAGCGGGGTGGGGGAGTCAGAGTCAGTCTGCTACCGACCGCCGCGGAGTGAAGACGTGTTCTAGTGAGGTTAATGAGCCGTTACATACACTTGACAATTAGTACATTATTCTATCATACATAGCTATTTCATGTATAATTAGTGATTACAACAGTAGACTATAGATATCGCATTATCATCTGAGTCTTAAAGCCATATCATTTCTCTATATCTATCTCGCTTGCACTTTCGGGTCTTCCGTTCTATCTTCTATCTCTTTTTGGAGTACTCAGATGGTAACGGGTTTTCTATAGATGCGAAGAATGATAACACTTGTTTAGCAACGTCAGTGAGGTCATTCCAGTGATGGGTGATCACCCCTATGTCATATAAGCGTCTTCTTGCTTAGGAGGGGGTAAATTCAGTCCCTGCTGATATCGTAGTGACACAGTCTTTAAGCCATGTTAGATACATACACCATGTGCGGTTTGAACAACTCTTGACAACAGGTTGTAATCATCATACCAGCCCAGTCTGTTGTGATAAGTGATAACTACCGCTCATCAACTTCTGCAATGTCAGGGCACAGCCAGACCGCTACCTACCTTGCTTCTTCACCATATCTCTACCTTTCCTAAAAGAGTAGAGGATGTGAGATGTGATCTCCGTGTGGTGACGAAGTAAGAATACAATATGTCACTACCTCATCTCGTCCCATGGGTGTCGTAAAAACCGATTGAGGGACTATCCGTGAATGTTATCTTTACGAAATAAAAAGAAGGAAAATTTAAAATTAAACCCTATATCAATCAGTCTGGCCTGCGTGGTATTAGTAGGCCAAGTATCCCTCCATCATGGGTGGAGGCCCGTCCCTGCAGTGGGACATTAGTGGGCTGTTATGATGATATGATGATTGTAAGTAGTGCAGCGCTCTTCACTAAAGCCCGATTTACACATCGACAAGTACAGTAGCGAGTTAAGTAGTAAGTTGTTGATTAAGTTGATTTAAATAGATCTCCATCCTATTTTTTGGCGAGTTAAGTACGGAGTACCCCCCTCTCTCGCGTCTCGCCAACTTAACTCGCCAAAAAATAGGATGGAGATCTATTTAAATCAACTTAATCAACAACTTACTACTTAACTCGCTACTGTACTTGTCGATGTGTAAATCGGGCATAAGATACGAGCTGTTAAGTCTCAAAACCATAGCAATGTGCCGTACATGAGGTCGCCGCTTCGAATCCCAGCCAGGATTTTTGTATACGATCTGTAACTAAGTATTTGGTACAAAGTTTAAGGTTCTTGAGTCCATTAAGTTGATGCCTGTAAAGTCCCCGCTACACATGGCTCGATACATAGAGCGGGAGAGACCTTCAAAAATAAGAGAAAATTAATTTGTGTGCTAAATAGACTAGAGTACTAAAAATACTTATTACCGAAATGTTATATCTATGTCTAATAAAGTATTATTATCGTTCCAGGAGAGCTACTTCATGCAATGGACATATCAAAACCAAAATACCTGATATGTTCACCAATCGCCTACAAACTCCATGGAGAAACTCTAAAAACGGTGCCATTTTTGCAAAAAATCATCTTATTTGGTCAAGAAAGATTGCCTAACGTTCTCATGTTTGACGACTTAAGTTTGGAAAGAAATAAAGTGGTAAAGAATGTGAAATATGAAGAGTTTATGTCTGTAGAAGTGGAGGGGCAGAAGGATATTTTATTTGTGATGTATTCCTCTGGGACTACAGGAATGCCTAAAGGAGTTATGATCACGCATTTGAATGTTATGGCTTCGTGTGGCTTGTAAGTATAAGTTTTAGTTTTTATTTGGGTTCGAAAATAGGAAGAGGTTTTTAATTTGATTGTATACCTACTTTAGTACATACCTAAATTATGTTACTTTTATCTGACTCGTCGTAAAAGGGAAATGTTTTTAATTCTGCTGTAGGTAAGTAGGTATATATTATATTTAATGTTTGTTAACTCAGAACTTACTTATTTTTTGAGTAATTTATTGAAGAAATCGGTTTATTTTGTTGATAGCGTATAGAGACTCCCAACTTGGTCGGAATTTGAATTAAATGGTTAGGTTAATAAAAAATTATGTAGGATTACTCTGTGAAAATTGTTTAAGTAAGTGAATTGCGTATTTGCGTCAATTATCAGTTTTGAAGGTCAGATCTTAAGCTTAGCCGTCAGCCTCACTAGTAAAACATCTGTTTTTTTTTTATGACAACGTTTTAATACTGAAAACTTTGCAAAAAACCCCTTATCAACACTTCTAGCTATAGTAGTTGCCAAGTTTGCAACTTAGGAAGGAACCCACATCTCAGCAGTGGGCCATTTAATAGCAGTTCCATTACAGACCTAAGTTTCTTAAAGTTACCATTATACCTGGCTCCCGCCATATGGTGGAGCCCTATCTTTGCAGTGGGCCATGACAGTCCCATTACAGAGCTAACCCCCGGTTTTTGAATGACTGATCAAGTAAAAATCAACTAATTAAGTATCAAAACTATCATTTTCAGGAACTAAAATGACAGTTTTGACACTTGATTAGTTGTGGTGTTAAACCGGGGGTAAGTCTCCTAAAATCAATAAGTCTATAATTTCAGAATAACGCAGATTACCTACAGATGATGTAATTTTAATGAAGTCTTTTTTAGACTATGATCCCTTGCCTTCCTTTCTGGTCTATATTCTCGCTTTCCATTAGGTTCGATATGGTTACCTTGCCGTGTTTTTGATAAAAAAAACACTAAGGTAAAAGCTCCTATTACGGAGGTATTTCGCAACATTTCAAAGTAAGAAACAAAAATAAGCATTTGTAAATATTTTTAACTTTGCAAAAAAATGTCATCGGCAAAAGTGGAATTTATATTTTGTATTACTGTCGAGTTTGTTTGTTTTAATGATATGAGTTATTTTTTAAAAAAGATTTAAATAGTCGGGTCGATTTTCCCTAATTCGGAGGTATTTTTTTCGTCAGAGCCTATTACTGCGGTAGACGATTCCTAATACGGAGGGTCAGAAATTATATTCATCCAAGTTCCGTACAAATAATATTTATCAAATAATTTAAATGTATTAGTAAAGTAAGTTGTATTTTTGGTATTCATTGACCATTGATTTGTATCTTTTTTAATGAAATTATTTTTTACTAGCTGACCCACTACCGTGCCCACTTCGTTAGGCGGGGAAAATAACGCGTCACTTTTTTAAACATGATTCATTATTGCTCCTCTCTTATTCGTCATAGCGTGATACTATATAGCCTATGACACTCCCCGATAAATGTACTATTCAACACAGAAATAATTTTAAAAATCGGTTAGATCCAGATATTACCTCCTACAACGTTACAAACTTTACCTATTTATAATATTATATATAAGTAATAAGTATAGATAGAAATACACGTTCTAAAAAGAGTTTTGTGTTATTAAAATAAGGTTAACTTTTCTTTTTATGCTTAGTAAAATAAGACAGAAATATAAAATTACATAGATTGCATAATAAAGTTATGCAATCTATGTAATTTTATATTTCTGTTTTCATATTCATAAAAAGAATATGTATATTTAAAAGTTTTTATCGCTTTTGGTTTTATACAAAACAAAAAAACTTACGTATCACATAACAATTCTATTCTCAGAATCAATAATCACGGTACCCTAAAACTTGTAATTTTATGTTCTACGAATAGGCCTGTAATAGGAAATCATAGATCCTAACACAGACTTACTTGGAAATAATTACCACCGCAATAGGAAAACTACTCCTGTTTTTAATAATCCTAATTCGGACCTATCAAAACTTCGATAAATGGAACAATGTAAATGTTTAATGAAACTATAACAGTTTTTTGGCTCATAAGTGTAAACAGTAGTCAACAGTTATACAAAATAAATGATTTATGATAAGTTAAAATGCGCCTTCCTATTTTTACCCTTTCTAAGAAATCTACATTTTGTACTCAACAATTTTCGTATTTAATTCGATTTCTAACTACGAATACATACCGCAGAATATGGTTTTTAGTTTATGAGATTAATAATTATTTCAAAAAACCTTGAAACAAGTTCAATAAGTTAGTAAATTGAAAGTTACAAGCAATTAAACATGCCCAGTATTTTTTCTATTACGGAGTTATACCACCGTATTAGGACGAATCTAAAAAAATCGTGTCGTATTACGGCGCTATTTTATTTCTTATTTTTTGGATATAAAACGAGTTACAAATATAAAACAAGCCATTGAAATAGTAAGTATAATAGTAAGAAAATGCTATGAATAAGAAATAAACCATCATAAACGGCTTATTAATACGAAAAACTTAGTTTCTAAATATTAGTGTACCTAATTTTGTTGTTTAGCGTTTGTATGGAAATCCCTTTCACGTCGGTGCCGTTACACAGATTGATTCATTTTGATTAGTTATTTATCTTCTTTACTTGCAAACGTCAGGTAAATCATGAAGTAATAGATGTAGAATAAACTGATTTCGTTTTGTTGTACGTAAACTGAATAAAACCAAAATAAAACACGAAAATAGAAATACCTCCGTAATAGGACGCGATTTTGACTACCGCCGTAATAGGAGCTTTTACCTTAATTCTGTGTTTCCAGAGCGACGACACTGAATCCAGACGACGTGTCGTTAACAATAAGTCCGTGGTACCACGTCATGGGCCTGGTCGGTATACTCATCAGTCTCACTCTTGGTAAAACTGTAGTATACCTGCCGAGATTTGATGTAGAGTTGTACTTGAAGACTGTTGAGAAATATAAGGTATGTCAACTTTTATTATATTGGATATTGTTTCTTATTTTGTGTTTTGGTGACTCAAACTCAAACCGTTTAATGCACTCCATAAGTATTTACAAGGTGTAATATATAAACAATAGTATCATTTATGGACCCTGTCAGGTAAGGCAAAACGTAGGACTATGTCGTATAGTTAAGACCACGGAAGAAAGAATCAGTGTAGGCGTGGTAAGCGTGTCACTACTACGCGCTGGTTCGCTAACTTGTCGTTGAGTACTTAACGCGAATATCACCTTTATGAACAACATGTTAAAGTGTATAATTGCCAGAACTGCTAAAACCGCCATTTATGGAATTAACTCGAAAATAGAATCCATCTAGATTACAAAATGTCATATAATTCCTTCTGCACTACTAAATAAAAAGAAGGAAAACTTGAAATTAAACCCTATACCAATCCGTTTGGCTATTAGTAGGCCAAGTATCCCTTCGTCACGGGAGGAGGCCCGTCCCTGCGGTGGGACATTAATGGGCTGCTATGATGATATCTAAGATATGGGTTTTACCAACATCAGTTTAATGGACACAGAGAATATCCAGCCTCAGGACAATTATTTGTGGATGTGTAAATCAATTGTCCTGCGTCCATTCAAACTCACGCCCTCGTACTTTTTGTTTTGCGGTTGTGCCGTTGCGCATTGTTTTCCCGTCGAGGGACGGGAGACGGGTATGTAAGATCCCGGGGAGTCATAGAAATTCCCGGTATATCCACTAAAAACCCAGCGCCGCTCCGACCTCCCCTTAGTGGAGTGGGCCTGGGGACATGAAGGCCCCTCACGCCTCTCCCCAATAGGGAGAGAGCCTTATATTTATTCACGACCTCGTCCTACCGCAACGGCCATTAAAACAGTAAGCGATGTGTACTTGTCGAATGAGTAATGCATCCGCAAATTTCATGATTAACATAAATTGTTATAGATACAAGGATGTTACTAGACATGATAATAGGTTTTAGTCCGGAGATGGTTCTTAGTCAGTTCCGGTATCAGAAGTTAGTATATTTAATAGATCGGAAACAGGCATCAATCGTACAAAAATCAATCATCATAACAGCCCATTAATGTCTCACTGCAGGGACGGGCCTCCTCCCGTGACGGAGGAATACTTGGCCTACTAATACCACACTGGCCAGATGGATTAGAATAGGGTTTAATTTCAAGTTTTTGTTCTTTCTATGTAAAGGTAATGTACACAGATAGTCCCTTAGTCGGTTTCTACGACACCCATGGGATCAGACTGGCCACTAACCAAACGATAAAGAAACTTTGTTTATTTTTTAATTTTTTTTTCTGTCATTCCAGATAGCCCAGTTAACTGTAGTGCCACCAGTATTAGTAGCGGTATTGAAATACAAATCTAACCATGATCTAAGTTCTGTCAAAATGATTTATTCTGGTGCTGCACCTCTTCATAAGGAAACTGTGGCTGAAGTTAGAGATAAGTAAGTCTTAAAAACCGACTAAGGAACTATCCGTAAATATTATCTTTACGAAATAAAATGAAGGAAAACTTAAAATTAAACCCTATACCAATCCGTCGACCAGCGTGGTATTAGTAGGCCAAGTAACCCTCCGTCACGGGAGGAGGCCCGTCCCTGCAGTGGGACATTAATGGGCTTTTATGATTACCATGTTGGTGAGGACGGCGGGAAGCCGATGGATGAAGGAGGCATAAGACCGCGCAGGGTGGAAACGTTTGGAGGAGGTCTATGTCCAGCCGTGGGCGTCTATATGCTGATATAATGATGATGAAGGGTAGACGGGCGGGTTGGTGTAGGATTCTTTGTCAAGGAATAGTAGCTGATTTCAACTTTTAACACGTTCCCAGTGCAGTGTACCATATATGGTACACGTGCATTGTTTTACTGTTGTGTCTGCTGTCGGCACTGTGAAAGGGTTAAGATAGGCGTGGGAAGAGACGGTGTGATCAAATAATTCTTGATCTTTATCTACTTAGTACTATACTAACTGTACACAAAATCAGAATGTGAAAATAAATAAAAATTAAATTAGATGCAGATCAGTCTATCATCAGTTAAGCCAAATTTACCTTCGCTTTTCTAAGAAGCCTGTCCCTGGATTGGGCCATTAATAGGCTGTTTTGTTGTTAATTGATTTTTGATATTGTTTCTCCGGGACAAGATTAGTAATTTACGTTAGCCTACATTTTCCAGTGATTTGCAATCTTTTTCATGTATCGTGGCTTATAATGTAAATTGACTATATTCTAATCCTGTGAGAGAGGGGACACTTGGCCTAAACTTGCCAGACGAAGTGGGACTTATACGATTTTACGTAGTTTTTTTTTGTTTTTGTAGATAATAAATCTAGAATTTACAACACTTATGCAATGAAATGAAATACAAAAATTATGACGACCTGTGTGGCGCAGTCGGTATATTATATGTCTGCTACGCAGAGGTTTCGGGTTCGATTCCTGCTCAATGCAAATCTTTGCGTGCATGAATATGATTATTTGCATTGGTCGGAGTGTTTTCTATGTATAATACGTATGTATTTAAAAAAATAAGTTTTTATGTATGTTTTTCCGTTGTCTAGTACCCATAGTACAAGCTTTGCTTAGTTTGGGACTAGGTGGGGATGAGTGAATGTGTGAGGATTATTTATTTATTAATTTATAATGAAAAGGGACACAATTATTAATTTATATTTTCGTTGACAGATTTCCGAATGTCGAATCAGTATTCCAAGGTTATGGTGCCACAGAACTGACGCTGGCTGTCACCAGGTACAACGCTGATGACCTGACTCCTAACAAGACTGGAAGCGTCGGCAAAATTGTTACTAATATGGTCATTAAGGTAATTGGGTTTTTGCTATAATGTTTATGTGGTGATGGGGGCGTAGAAATTATATCACCCTATCTCATCTTATCTAATATATTCTCCGTGTGGTGACGGAGTAAGAATACAATATGTCACCACCCCATCTCATCCCATGGGTGTCGTGAAAACCGACTAAATGACTATCCGTGAATATTATCTCTACAAAATAAAAAGAAGGAAATTTTAAATTAACCTATACCAATCCGTCTGGCCAGCGTGGTATAAGTAGGCCAAGTATCCCTTCGTCACGGGGGGAGGCCCGTCCCTGCAGTGGGACATTAATGGGCTCGCATAATCTAAGATATGACATCTTAGATTATGGATAAATAAATTATGAGTCAAAATAGACAACCTTGTTTTTTGACTAGCCATTGCTGTATAGGAGTATTGGCATGTAATAGGAGGCAAACGAGCCAGCAGGTCACCTGATGGTAAGTGATCCCCGCCGCCCATGGACACCCGCAACACCAGAGGAATCACAGATGCGTTGCCGACCTTTTAAAAGGGAGTAGGCTACGCTACGCTCGTTTCTTGAAGCTCCCCAAGTCGTAACGGTCCGGAAATATCGTCGTCAATAGTCTTTATAAGAAAAAGTCTTTATCATAAAATACTTCTCCATTTTCAGGTAGTAGATATAAACACAAGAAAACCAGTAGGACCAAACACTCCCGGAGAAATCTGCGCCAAAGGTCAAATGCTGATGAAAGGCTACGTTGGTAAAGCCAAGAATGAGGACCTAGATGATGAAGGTTTTTATAAGACTGGCGATATTGGGTATTATGATGATGATGGATATTTCTTCATTGTTGATAGACTGAAGGAGCTGATCAAGTATAAGGGGTATCAGGTATGTGAAGTGGCATTTTAAAAGACATTTTCCCTTGACGACCTCTGTGGCGTAGTGGTTATATAACATGACTGCTACGCAGAGGTCTCGGGTTCCATTCCCGCTCAAGGCAAACATTTGTGTGCATGAACATGATTATTTGAATTGGTCTGGGTGTTTCTATGTATAATATGTATGTATTTACAAAAAAAAGTATAGGTATAGGTAATCCGTTGTTCTGTTACCCATAACACAAGAAGGTTAAGCGTAGCTTACTTTGGGAACAGATGGCGCTGTGTAGATATTATGTCCGTGAATATTTATTTATTTTCCGCACTTGAGATCATGCCGTGTGTCTCGAGTATTCACAAACATTTTGAATGAATTTAACAAACACCAAGAACTTGCTAAAGAACTACTAGACTAACCCCCGGTTTCCGAATGACTGATCAAGTAAAAATCAACTAATCAAGTGTCAAAACTCCTGTCAACTATCATTTTCAGGAACTAAAATGATAATTGGCACGATTGATTTTGACACTTGATTTGATTTTTACTTGATCAGTCATTCAGAAACCGGGGGTTAGTACAATTCTGAATTAAAGTTGTTTCCACCAGGTCCCACCAGCAGAAGTGGAAGCCGTTCTACTCCAACACCCAAGTATTAAAGAAGCAGCAGTTATTGGTATACCCGACAAAGTAGCTGGTGAAGTGCCTTTAGCCTTTGTCGTGCTACAACCAGAGAAGCAACTAACAGAACAGGAAGTTAAGGACTTCGTTGCTGAAAGGGTACGTTTCATGATAATCATTATAAATATATGAGGATGGATGACAGTGGATAAGTTTGGATGGATGTGGATGGATTTGGATAGTGATGGATGCAGGTGGATGAGGGTGGATTAAGGTGGATGAGGTAGGCACATGACCGCATAAGGTGACAATAAATATTGGAGGCCTATGTTTAGCAGTGGTGTTCATTAGCTGATATGATGGTGATGCCAAAGGAATAAATATGATCAAGCAGTAAATATTAAAGAAGCAGCAGTTATTGGTATACCAGACAAAGTAGCTGGCGAGGTACCTCTAGCCTTTGTCGCGCTACAACCATAGAAGCAACTCTCAGAACAGGAAGTTAAAGACTTCGTTGCTGAGAGGGTAAGTTTATGACAATCATAACAAATATATGATGGAGGATGGAGTTGGATAGTGGTGGATGATGGTGGATGAGAGTGGATTAAGGTGGATGAGGTAGGCACATGACCGCATAGGGTGACAAACATTATAGGAGGCCCATGTTTAGCAGAGAATGTCTATTGGCTGATATGACAAAGGGGATATGATGAAGCAGTAAGTATTACAGAAGCAGCAGTTATACCAGACAAAGTGGCTGGCGAGGTACCTCTAGGGTTTGTCGTGATACAACCAGAGAAGCAACTTACAGAACAGGAAGTTAAAGACTTCGCTGCTGAGAGGGTAAAGTTTTATAAAAATCTTTACAAATATATGAGAGGATGACGAAGGTGGATGAGGGTGGATCGGGATGGAGTTGTATAGTGATACCTATCGATTAGAACTTATAAATAAAACAAATAGCACTCATAAATATAATAGTGCATAAGCTTTCATAATTTGAAACAGCTTGAGAACAGAAGCAGTTAATCCCAAGCCTCTTATGCCCGATTTACACAGCGACAAGTACAGTAGCGAGTTAAGTAGTAAGTTGTTGATTAAGTTCATTTAAATAGATCTCCATCCTATTTTCTTGGCGAGTTTAGTTGGCGAGACGCGAGAGAGGGGGCTACTTCGTACTTAACTCGCTACTTTACTTGTCGATGTGAAAATCGGGCTTTAGCCTCAGTCTGTCCTGTGTGGAAGTGGGCGGTTATTTGATTACTTATTTATTTTTAAATTCTAAATTTTCCCATTTTCCAGTTATCGAACGCAAAACACTTAAGAGGAGGCGTGAGGTTCATGGATCAAATACCGAAGTCTGCCAGTGGAAAATTACTTAGAAAGGACTTAAGAAAGATGGTTGCTACCAAGAGTCATTTGTAAAATATGTAGATAGTTTAACGATAAATACATTTTTGTATTCGAATTTGTTTCTTTTCTGTTCAACCTGTTTGTAAAAAGTTATCTATTGTTACAATATTAAGATGTACGACATTATCCGTGTGGTGACGGAGTAAGAATACAATATGTCACCGCCCCATCTCATCCCATGGGTGTCGTAAAAACCGACTAAGGAACTATCCGTGAATGTTATCTTTACGAAATAAAAAGAAGGAAAAGTTGAAATTAAATCCTATTTCAATCCGTCCGGCCAGCGTAGTATTAGTAGGCCAAGTATCCCTTCTTCACGGGAGGAGGCCTGTCCCCGCAGTGGGACATTATGACAATATTAATGGGCTGTTATGACAATATTAAGATACACAATATTATGAACAATATTACATTGTTATATCATTGTAATATTGGCCTACTGCAGGAATCCTTCAAGGACGGTTGGAACGCTTAGCCTACACACCTATATCTATCTGATAGGTATAGGTTTTGACATCAAGTTTTCCGTCTTTTGTTTTAGTAGAGGCAGTATCTGCAAATTTTCTCTTAGTTACCGTAGTCTATACTATCTATACTAATAAAGAGGTGAAGTTTGTGTGTTTGTGACGTTGTAGGGGGTAATCTCTGGATCTGAATGAACCGATTTTAAAAATTCTTTCTGTGTTGAATAGTCCACTTATCGGGGAGTGTCATAGGCTATATAGTATCACGCTATGACTAATAGGAGAGGAGCAATAATGAAATATGTTTAAAAAAGGGACGCGTTTTTTTCGTCGCCCAACAAAGTAGGCACGGGTCAGCTGGTAGTTAATATAAATAAAGACACCTACAGGATTAGTGATATGGTAGATGAGACTAAGTGTATTCTTAGTTCATTACCACATAACTATGTATATGAGGAGTGTATTGTGTGTGTGAGTGTGTTGAAAATCACCCAATCCGAAGTATTGTAGATGAATAAATGTAAATATTATTCAACACTTTCACACGAAGTAATCCAGTCCTAATGGCTAATTAGAGCTTGCACTATGGGTACTAGATACCTGATATATATTTTTTTATAATAAATACATTATATACTTAGGCAATATCTAGGTACATAGAAAACATCAAAGGTGGGACCTAAGCACGACACAAAACACAAGCGTCCGAAAAAGCCTTTATCTATCATCATAACAGCCCATTAATGTCCCATTGCAGGGACGGGCCTTCTTCAGTGACCAAACAGATTGGTATAGGGTTTGATTTCAGTTTTCCTTTTTTTATTACGTAAAGATAATATTCACGGATAGTCTCTTAGTCGGTTTTTACGACACCAATGGGATGAGATGGGGTGGTGACACACTGTATTCTTACTCCGTCACCACACGGAGATTTTAACTATCACTAAACATAATTCCACAAACGCATTAAAACCAGTCATAAAGCAATTATAGAGAAAACCAAAACATTCATTTTTACTTTTGTTACTGACGCCACATCTAACGACCATGTTAGATAAGCTTATATAAGAGTAATAAAAATTCTTTTACCACATTAAATAAACAATAAAAGCCTCCAATCATTCAACTATAAAGGCTACGGCGGCATTGATAAATAGTTATGTAAGAATTTCTCCATTGATTTGGTTATATCCGTCATTCGGTTCCCTCCACTCTAAGCAGCGCCGGTCACTAAAAAACTTTCATTTTTAAAACAACTAATAAACAAAATCAAAAATTAATTGATAAAATTATTAATTTATCAAAAAATCTTTCAAATTATTCAATCAAATTTTAAAAATCTAATAAATGTTCGCTTTTATTTTAAATTGGGAAGGATTATTTGAAAATAGAACTTACTAAATTTATAATAATAAAGTATTTATTTATTTATTAAATAATAATAATAATATGTTGGTGATTAAAGTGTTTTTATTAATAAATCTTTTGGATAAATGTATTTGTGAAAATACAAGTAAAGAAGTAAAAAATAAAAATTTATTCTTATCAAAAAATTTAATTAATGAAAAAGTAAATTTCGTTATACCGAAACTTTTAAATGAAAATAGATATAAAAGTGACATAATTAAAAATCCTGGTAAAAAGACTGATGTAGTGAATAATTTCGAAGATATAACTATTCTAGATGACAATGGAGAACTAAAAAACTTAAAGTATAAGTCGGCTAAAGTGCCAAAGTCTCAATTATTAAACTTAATAAATAGTGAAATATTGACTAAAGTGAGTGACAGTGTAACTCAAATTGAAGTGCCAGTGACAAATAGTGACCAGTTAAAGTTAGACATTGGACAAAAACCAAATCCTAAAACCATCTTTGAAGATTTGGATTGTAAGTATTTAATTTTTACGTTGTTTTTTAGAAATACCAATAATCTGTCAAAGATTTAATTAGGTGAAGTTTAAAAAGCATGTCTATTCTCGTTCTTTAAAATTCGGTTAAGTTAACTTTAGTTGTCAAATTGCCTTACCTATTGTATGACAATTTGTTATCTAAAGTTAACTTAACCGAATTTTAAAGAACGAGAATTGACATGTAGAATAATAATATACTTTTGTTTTAAACCAACAAAGCATACAAGTTTTTGAAAATGTTGCTCATATATTTTTAAAGTTTTATTTATGTTTTTGTATGACATGTTTTCTTTGCGATGCAGTGTGTTATTTTATTTAAGTATTTACAAAAAACGTATATTAGTATGTTTTATTCGTTACCTAGTACTTCAAAGTATAACTTTATGTGGCATACTATAGCTAACCCATTGCTTAACCCAGGACATTAGATATTATGTCCCATAACCCTGTAACTTCACTGGTAATTTTCCACCTAAAGCCCGATTTACACATCGACAAGTACAGTAGCGTGTTAAGTAGTAAGTTGTTGATTAGTGAAGTGAGTACGAAGTAGCCCCCTCTCTCGCGTCTCGCCAACTTAACTCGCCAAAAAATAAGATAGAGATCTATTTAAATCAACTTAATCAACAACTTACTACTTAACTCGCTACTGTACTTGTCGATGTGTAAATCGGGCTTAATCGTAACGTTTTCACAATGTAACTGGTTGGAGGTCGATAAAATGGAAATAAAGCTGGATGCCTAGACGGCATCTTGTTCAAAATACCACAAATCAAAGTACACCCCGTAGAAATCATTTTAGAACAGAGAGCAAGGGACTTCTTGGAAGAACTGGAAAAGTGCCTGTCTTCTCGCTTTCTTGGTCCTTTAGTTATAAGAGAAGAACACTGTCAATGAACTGATTTATCTTGGGTAGGATTCGAACTGAAGGCATACCACGAAATTCTTACATAAAAAGAAGCATGTTTATGGAGGGACCAAAATAACTATAAACAAAATTATTATAATTTAAAAAAACAACTCTTTTACTACCTAGATATCATGCCTATGTCGCGGCGACTTTAACACAAAGAACATCGAAACTCAAAGCAGAATAACTTTTATCACGCATTCGAACCCACGATACAGCATAGATCTGCAAACGATCTCTGTAGTCAAAACTATTTCGTCATATAAAGTTACAGGGGCACACCAACAGATGGCGCCCTAGACCTTGCATCACAAATAAACAATAGAGTTTTTGGTGTACCGTTAGTTTGTATACCATTACACAACGACCAGAGTGAAAGTTTCGTATCCGGTTCAAAACATTTTATTAAGCTGTGGGCATAATGGCGACTGTTTTATAAGCGTTTGTTGTAAAGTAATGTTTTTTTCTATGTATAATATATGTATGTATTTACAGAAGAAAAGCAGTATTTATGTATGTTTATCAGTTGTCTAGTACCCATAGTACAAGCTCAGTTTAGTTTGGGACTAGATGGCGTTATGTGAATGTGTAAGGAATATTTATTTATTTATATTTCTTACTCGACTGTGCCAGAATGTTGACTGTTGTGGCGTAGTGGTTATAGACCATGTCTCGCGTTCAATTCCAGCTCAATGCAAATCTTTCTGTGCATGAACATGAATGTATAACAATTTTATGTAAGGGTTTACAAAAAAAGTATAGGTACATATAATATACATAAATCGTAAACCATTTCATTAAATTAGTTCAAATATAAAAGTAAACAAAATCCTTTAATTTCATAAATCAATGGCACGGAACCCTTTGTTCGTGAGTCTGATACGCAATTGGCCGGTTTTTAATTTTATTTTAGTAAGGGATGAACCAATCTTAAAAAAAATACTTTATCGACATCAATTTAAAGAAAACAAAGAACATCACAGGAAAATGTATTTTTAATACCTACAAAGTATTTTCCTACATCTCCGTGTGGTGACGGAGTAAGAATACAATAATAATATGTCACCACCCCATCTCATCCCATGGGGGTCGTAAAAACCGACTAAGGGACTAAAAAGAAGGAAAACTTGAAATTAAACCCTATACCAATCCGTCTGGCCATCGTGGTATTAGTAGGCAAAGTCTCCCTTCGTCACGGGAGGAGGCCCGCCCCTGCAGTGGTACATTAATGTTCTTTTTATTACGTATCTTAAATATTAAATACAAGTACATATTATTAATACAACGCATAAGCCTCGGCCTTACAAAAAATCATTACACACGCCTTAACAAAAGAGTAAACCATAAACAAAGTTGTTACTTTCTCAGCAGCCTTCGTATTGTATAATAATGTCACACTTGCATAATATACAGTTTTATTATACACGTTTGACCACCATTTTTTAATACAAATTATACACTACTACCGCTCCTGGCTTTGCACGGGTATAAATATGACAATGCTGCAAAAATTTTAACACAAGGTTTAAGAACATAACTTTACTAATCAATAAAATATGTATCTAAAAATGCCGATCCGTTTAGGAGATACGACCATTTCAATTTTTACGTTTTTTACCTCATTAGGCTACAAAATCTAATATTTTTCTCAACTATAATATAAATAAATAAAAGGCTTATGCCTAAGCTAAGGCTGATAAGACATGTGCATAATTACCATAATATTTTGTAAGCAAAAAAATATAGTCATTATGTACACAGCCTAACAAAAGAGTAAACCATAAACAAAGTTGTTACTTTCTCAGCAACCTTCGTATTGTATAATTATGTAACACTTGCATAATATACAGTTTTATTATACACCAAAATAATTATACACTTTTGACCACCATTTTTTAGTACAAATTATACATTCAATTTTTTTTAAATCTGTGGTTACTGTTACATATTTTGTTATATTGAATAATATTTCTAAGTATTGAGACGGATAGAGATCATAAATTAGGTATATAATTTATACACTAATACTAACAAGATAGGTAGTATAATTAGTTTAACCTCATCATCATTAGCCCATTAATGTCCCACTGCAGGGATGGGCCTCAAGTATCCCCCCGTCACGGGACTCCTCCCGTGACGGAGGGATACTTGGCCTATATAAACAGTGGAATACAGTGTGTCACCACCTCATCTCATCCCATGGGTGTCGTAAAAACCGACTAAGGGACTATCCGTGAATATTATCTTTACGTAATAAAAATAAGGAAAACTTGAAATTAAACCCTATACCAATCCGTTTGGCCAGCGTGGTATTAGTAGGCCATATCCCTCCGTCACGGGAGGAGGTCCGTCCCTGCAGTGGGACATTGGTAGGCTGTTGATGAAGCATGTTTATCAAGTTATCTAGAAACCACAATAAATGCCTAATATGGGACTAGATGGCGTTGTATGAACATAATGTAATATTATAAAACTTAAGCACGTAAGTAAGCTGCAAGTTGAATAACATCATAATAAAGAGATTTCTAAAAGATATTATCATCTAAAACCCAATAAGCTATCTGAGATCGAACGTGAAGATCTGAGATGTAGCCTTAAGCCCGATTTATACTTCGACAAGTACAGTAGCGAGTTTTTTTATTTATTTTATTGTTACACAAACTTGTTACAAAAAATTACATATTTGTGAGATACCACACAAACTCATTCGAGTTTTTCCGAGTATCAGCGTCGTCGACTATGCACTATTGACTATGCAGTTATGTAGTAACTTGTTGATTAAGTTAATTTTAATAAACCAGTTAAGAAAAGAAAGACTTTTAATGCCATTAAAGCCCGATTTACACATCGACAAGTACAGTAGCGAGTTAAGTAGGTATATAGTAAGTTGTTGATTATGTTGATTTGAATAGATCTCCATCCTATTTTGTGGCGAGTTAAGTTGGCGAGACGCGAGAGAGGGGGGGCTACTTCGTACTACTTAACTCGCTACTGTACTTGTCGATGTGTAAATCGGGCTTTAATGGCATTAAAGCCTTTCTTTCCTTAACTGGCAGAGAAAATAGTAATAAATTTTATTACCCACAGTAGATAAAGTACACTACCCGTTTAATAGGGAGTTTATATTATTCTTTATGCGTTTAAATAAGGGAAAATTGTTTATTTAAACATATTTTATTCCTCATACATACACACATCACCGGCTTTTTCCAAACTAAACAGATTAGTATGAGATCTAAGCAAGGGATAACAGATTTATGTATATATTTTGTAAACACATAATCGTCTAGTCATTTTAGGCATTTTAAACCGGAAATCTTAGGGAGAGACCCCTCACACGGTGGACCGACGACCTAGTAACGACGCGACGGCGGAAAACCGATGGATGAGGGAGGTACAGGACCGCACAAGGTGGCAATACTTGAAAATGAAAATGAAAATGAAAATGAATGAAAAAATGAAAATGAAATGTTTTATTTGCTAGAACATGGTCTTATAGATGTTATAAATAGTAAAGTAGTACAACATATTCTGTCATTGTATATGGCGTGCAAATAATAATGTATACAAATATAATATTTAGTTTTTCTTAATTACTACATTACGGATTATTATTTAATTATTTAATAACATTTATTATAAAATTCAAACTAATTCTTATTACAGATTAAAATAGTATATAATGAGTTAATATTATGTTAAAATTAATAGCTAATGTCAATAACCTATCATGAAAAAAAAAATATTAATTATTATTATAAATTCATTTAATGTATCAATTTGTCCAAAAAATAATCCTTCAATTCATAGTATTGTTTTGAGAGTAACAAATTAAATAATTTTCGTTTATAAATTGGGTAAGGCATAGCTTTTAATTCATCTGGTAAATGATTATATATTTTTATGCACATACATAATGCGTTTCTTTTAAATATATCTGTTTTTATCATGGGCAGGTGAAGGAGGCCTTTGTCCAGCAGTGGACGTCAAATTGACTGATACTGACTGATTAGGTGTAGAGCGGTCCTTAAAAAATTGTTTCTAGTAAAATTATCTACAAAATAAATATGTCTTTTGGATTTATCTGTTAGTAATCAACCATTTTCGAAGTAGAGCTCTAAGAAAGTAATACATTACTCCTTAGTTACTAAAATGTGTAATGTCTTAGGAAATAAATTCAATTAGTTAAAGCAAATTTTTTTTTTATATTAAAAAAAAAAAAAGAAAACTTGAAATTAAACCCTATACCAATCCGTCTGGCCAGCGTGGTATTAGACGGGCCTCCTCCCGTGACGGAGGGTTACGTGGCCTACTAATACCACGCTGGCCAGACGGATTGGTATAGGGTTTAATTTCAAGTTTTCCTTCTTTTTATTTCGTAAAGATAGTAGTTACGGTTATTCCCATAGTCGGTTTTTATGACACCCATGGGATGAGATGGAGTGGTAACATATTGTATTCTTACTCCGCCACCACACGAAAGATGGACTATTTAATTTTTCCTCGGTAATATTTAAAGTTATTTTCTCTTACTTATTAAGCAATTCGGAATTATTGCTTTCCGTGTTTTTTTTTAAATATTTACTGCTTTAATTCGGAAGTACTTAATTAACGTTTTATCGTCGAAAGGAAATGAAAGTTATTCTTTTTAACAAACATCATATTTTATGGGCACTTTATTCGATTCCTAATTGCTTTTTTTTTTAAATTGGCCTACCAGAATGACTCTATGGTGCCTGATGTTAAGCATCCATTAGAGTCCAAGAATGGCGAGCACCATGCCAGCTACAATATTTGTAGAGGCATGAATGTCTCCACTATGGCTGCTTATGAAGATGCTTGTAGTTTGTTGTGTATTATTTTTATTTATACTTATAAAAAGATTATAATAATATATACCTTCTTTTTTAAGTGATAAAGTGGTTAAACGGAAAATTAATATTCAATGCAGAAAAAGTATTGAAATCATCGGCAAAATAGATACTTAACTACTATAATAGTACGTACTTACATTACATTTAATATAATGTACTTATTATGAATGGAATTGTATTTGTTGTAAATGTGGTTAACATTTGTTAAAACAATATGAATTTAGATACAATTTAATGGCAATTTAATTTAATTTAAATACTAGCATAGATGTAAGTTTACTAACAATATGGATGTAATTTATTAAAATTAAATATTATTCAATTCAATAGGATAAAGAAGATAACATTTATTGTAGAACAAGCACAAAATTTAAAGTAGATACAATAATTATAAGTACCTAAATGCAAAGGGTCCAGGAACATTAACGAAAAAAAAATATAATATAAAAAAAGATTTATGTCTTCTGATTGCATTGTAAAGCGAACATGAGAGCATATTGACAGGTGTGTCAAAAATAGGTATAAATCATCATAACAACCCATTAATGTCTCCTGGGCCTCCTCCTGTGGCGGAGGGATACTTGGCCTATTAATACCACGCTTTCGTTAAGATAACATTCACGAATAGTCCCTTGGTCGGTTTTTACGACACCCATGGGATGAGATAGGGTGGTGACATATTGTATTCTTACTCCGTCACCATATAATCCAATACCCAGACCAAATGATAAAACCATGTTCATATACATAAACATTTTTACCTAAACAAGTATAGAACCATAGAACCTCTAACATCTAAACCATCTGTCTAATACCAGGTTATGGTATCTAACTAGTCAAAAACATAATAAAAAGCACCAATAAGCCATAAAAATTAAATAACATAGATTATATAATTCTTAATTAACACTACACGTGATATTGAACGATAAATAAAAGATTAATAAATAATAATTTGCATAGATATTGCTTAAGAAAGTAGGAGTAATACACTGTTTTCTGGGCGGAGTCGTCTCTTGTCCGTGAGAAAATATTATTCAGTGTCGCGATGGTATTTAAAACTAATGCACGTGTTATTTATAAATAAAATTATAATAAATAAACATAATAAAAAGTAAAGTAAAAAAAGTAGTAGTAGTAGTAGTAAGTAAAGTTAAAGTTACATAAAATAATACCTTAATTAAAAACTTTTTAAATGTAATCGAATGAATAAGTTTAAAAATTGCGGTTGCGTTCGAATTTTTAAGTGGTATTGAATTAGATTTGTTTTCTATTACCTAATTTACTTTTTTTTTCTGTGTAGAGTTAAGGTAAGTTCTCTTTTACAAAATTTATTGTGCGTGCGTGACATTGAAAAAACATTTTATTTATATATTTAAAACTATAAAATAATGAGTATTTGTAGTTTCTTAAATAACATAGTCGACAAAAATTGTGCTGTGTTTTCATAAACGAATTTTAATATTTTAAAGAGTTTTATAACATCTTGTATATATGCTAGTAGCCATAGTAAAAGTTTTTCTTAGTTTAGGACCAAAAGGCGTTGTGTGAAAGTGTTAGAAATATATTTTACGATGTATCCGTTGTGTATCTGTTAAGTTAGAGATCAAGGTTCGATCCCTGCGTAAGTCAAGCATTAGTGTGCATGAACATGGCTGTTCGCTTTTATAAAATGATGTTTAAATTGGCAAAAAAAGTAGATAAGTGTGCTTAAAAGTCATACTATTGACTCTACCAAATTACCGTGTTCGTCACAGACTTAAAATACCACACGGACTAAAAAAGCAGGATACACTATGTTTTGCTACTTCTTCTCGTTTCTTCTCGTCTCGACGTCCATTTCTTTGGATGTCCTAAATTACTACGTAAATCCTACTAATATTATAAATAAATGCGAAAGTTTGTGAGGATGTATTGATGGATGGATGACTCTTTCACGCAAAAACTACGGAACGGATTTTGATGAAATTTGGAATAAAGGTAGTTTAGGGTGTAGAATAACATTTAGGCTATCTATACCACGTGGGTGAAGCCGCGGGCATTAGCTAAGTATCACATATTTTTATGACTCCTTTAAATACCAATACCATTGATCTCGATAGCAGGATCGAGTACTGTGCTGTGGTGTCTTCAGTACTAGTACAAATAAATGGATATGTAGTACATTTGGATGTTATCCATTTTACTAAGTATATTATTGTTTTAAGCTAGCATAAAACCATAGTTTAAGAGCAAATAATAACTTTGCGTAGCATTCGAAACATGCCTACATATTATAAAGTATTTACCAAACCATTTAGTCATCTTGTCATACAAACCAAGAAGGAACTATGTATTAATGGCGAAGGAGCCTGGTGACATGTAATACAGATTCTTAGTCTACAACATGCACCAGTCTCTCTCACAAACTTAGTCCAAGTTATCCTTAGCTCTAAGTTTCTCACTTATGTAACCTTGTGAAGAGAGTTAATAAATAAATAAAAATAAATCTTGTGCCTCGTCTACTGTCGCATTTGACGTTTCCCTTGCCATAATAGAGCATAAAAAAAGAAAAAAAAAATACATTTGTCAATCTCTAGTTTGTAAATCTATGGTATTTGTAACGTCGTTGTTACGCGCCCTTTTTATTCGATTTCATCGTGATTACTTTTTGATTAAATAGATTTTTGTTATTGCAACTTTGTAAAGAAAAAAAGAATGGTAGCAGGAATTTCTTTACGGCGCGGTTTTTTGGAGGCTTTCCATTTAATATCTTTTTTTATCTTTGGGTACCGGATTTTATATCAATATTATAAGTATCTTTAGCCTTACCTTTACATTTCACGACACTTTTGAACTGCGATACAACCGCAACAGTCATAATTAAACTGACCTTTTTCACTTTACCTATAAAGGCCTACGCAGACCGGGACGGCATGGGAAGGGATTTTAATTTTTACTAATGGAAATTCAACCGTACTGTTACAGAAATACGACATAAATTGCTATGCTTTAAAATGATGCCGTGGCATTGAAAGGGATTTTATCGCACGGCATTTTTCATTTTTTTTTCATCCTCGCGACATAAGGGGGGTACGAACGAAGCCTAGTGTGCCAGTTGCCTTTAAAAAAAACTACGTAATTTCACCTAGTATTATTTTTGGCCAGTTATAGGACATCTAATAGAATGGTGACATAATGCCGTCATTCATCATTGTCTCCCTCTGATGACTGTAAAAGTCTCAAGGACAAAACATCTACTATTCCTAATCTGTCACCACATTGCGAACTAAACCTAACAAAACTACAGTAAAATTTCGCCATTATATTTGTCAACAGTGATATACGAGAAACAAAACATTACATTACACCATAATTTAACCTTAAACTATTACTTTGTTTCAAACTATGACGTATGTCAGCCGCCATCTTAACTATTCCATTTTGAAAACTTTAAGTTTTTTTTCTGAATGTAGTTACGAAACGTTGATGCGCGACTTGCATTCATAATATTTGGATACGTTCTGTTTCACACAAAGGCGTCGTGACAACACAAACCTAGTTTTATATATATTTAGCCTTAATCTCGTATGACAATAAGGGCTCCATTTTAGAATGTTAACATAGACATCTTCATTTTGTGTTTAGAATACTGTTAAACGGTATTTATATTTTGTAATTTAAATCCTTTGTTTGTTATTTCAATGTTTTTGGTTGGTAGAAAGTTGTTGGTGTAGTAATAATGCTCTTACAGTTAACCCATATCATCCCACTGCTGGGCAAAGGACCCCCCTGGACTTTTAAAGGCCTTGGTCCTTGGCCAATGAAAGCCAGTGTTTCTGTAACTTGTCTAGTAAGAATACACGGTGTTTTGAAAGATTACTATTTGGACTTTTAATAAGGTAAATCAAAATTATGAAAAGTTTAATACGTAAAATTTTCATAATTTTGTTTATTATAGATTAATCCTATCCGTGTGGTGACGGAGTAAGAATAAAAAATGTCACCACCCCGTCTCATCCCATGGGTGTCGTAAAAACCGACTAAGGGACTATCCGTGAATATTATCTTTAGGAAATAAAAAGAAGGAAAACTTGAAATTAAATCCTATATCAATCCATCTGGCCAGCGTGGTATTAGTAGGCCAAGTATCCCTCCGTCACGAGAGGAGGCCCGTCCCTGCAGTGGGACATTAATGGGCTGTTATGAATAGAGTAATCCGCCTGGCCAGCATGGCATAGGCTAGGTTTCTTTCTGTCACTGGTTGAAATCTGTCACTGCAGTTATCATTCTACCAAAGTATTTACCTAACTAACTGAGAACAGACGTTGCATAATTATAAGGATACCTGGGTGTTTACTGCCAGAGTAGGTATACGGCACAAGACAAATTCTTTACAAGGCGAACCGACGACCTTATAAAGGTGCGGTCAAGATCGAGTCACAGGACAGAAAAAGACAGAGTCTTTTGTAGGAAGCCTAAGTCGCAGTAGCAAACTTCTTTTAGCTAAAGTGATATGTGACACTTTCCAAAGCACCGTATTCCGCCAGTATTTGCGTCATCCGGTAATTCAGGTACACTACAGCTTCTTCCGCAACCTAACATTAAGTCCATGAATAGATTACGCAATACAGACTTATGCTAACATTACGAAAGAATGATTCATCACAATTTTACATAAGGTTACGCTAGCCTGCTGAATAAAAGAAAACATACTGTGAATCAAACGCTTTCCTTCACTTATGGCCTACGCAGACCGGGACGGCATTCAACCGTACTAATACAGAAAAACGACATAAATTGCTTTGCTTTAAAATGAAAAATGCCGTGCGATAAAATCCCTTTCAATGCCGCATCATTTTAAAGCATAGCAATTTATGTCGTATTTCTGTAACAGTACGGTTGAATTTCCATTAGTAAAAATTAAAATCCCTTGCCATGCCGTCCCGGTCTGCGTAGGCCTTTAAACGTAAGTATAATTACACAATACTATTACTGCTAATTAGATAACTTCCTAACAACAAATAGGTTCGGCTACTCTTAAGGACGCTTAACCAATAAGTTATGGAATAGGCTTCCGGCGTGTATGTTTTCCCGCGCATAATTTTAGTAGTAGCGATTTAAGAAGAACATAATCGTTGTAGAAAGGCAAATAACTCGGTAGCAAAAGTGGTGGTATACTAAAAATTATCATGACGATCACTTTTTAAAGTACCCAGGCAGGGCATGGAATCGCCAAGAGTTCTAGGCAGTTAAGGCGGTTGACAGTCTCTTATCAGCTATATAGTAATAAAGGTTTTTTTTTTATTTTTTCAAACGGGACGCTTACCTTTATTAGAGAATTGTAGGAATTTCTTTTCAAGAGTTTACTTGAAATAATCCTTCATCTTGAGGCATTGAGACTTATTTGTAAGCGTCTGCTAATATCTTCTTTTAGCCTCATCTCTAATTAACCCTATATTCAGAACCGTAGCCCAATTTGTCTTAGTTTTAGTCGCATACATGGAGTTATATCGTAGTGTTACCTCACCTTACCACCCTATTTCAGCTTATGTAAAACACAACTTATGGTCTTATTACTATAAGAGCTATCTATAAAAAAAAACATCGGACTAATTTCACTTAGTTATACGACAAATAAGACGGAATGGTGACATCTATTGTCTTCTGGATGATTGAAAGTCACAACGACAATCTAATAAGTAGGTAGGTATTACTATTTTGTCTGCACATTGAGTACAATGATCCCGGTTAGAATAGAACTGCCCCATATCCTCCCGTGGTTGTCTTAAGAGGCGACTATGGGATACCACGACCCGGTGCATACCACCTTGACCTAGCACCTCGGGCAACCTCCTGGTGGGGAGAAAACCACCAACAACAGCTTACCCAAGGAAGGTTGGCGTCAGGCAGGCGGCCGGCCGTAAAAGACAGCCAAAACTTTTAGCAGTATGTGGAAGAAAATGACATGCTGCGCCGACCCAAAAAAAAAAAAAGAAATAGGGATAAGTGCAGGGGAATGATGATTGAGTACAAACAAAAGTACAGTAAAATTTTGACATTTTATTTGTCAACACCCTATGAATGTCGTAAATGCCGGGAAAGTTGACAGATGTTTTGTCTACGGGAGAATATTTTTGTTTTTTTTTTTATACAATACGCGCCATCTATTTTCGACAAACAATTTGTTTTGTAATCGAACTTCCAATATGGCGACTCATAATTAATTTCACGCGCACGATTCGAAAATGAAAGTACAATTGGCGGGAAAGATGAACTGTCAACATGACACGTTCCGTTACACTCTCGTTTTCAATGTAGTTTTCATGTTATGGTGTGTTAGCGATCATAATATTTATACTTTCTTAATGTAAAAACATCAATTATTGTGATAATTTGAGATGATTTAGTTGAAAATATAGTAGATAAAGCTTGCTTGTATATTAAGTCTTATATAATATATAATTATATAATTGTGGAATTGAGTTGTATATAATAATATACATACATAAACTCACGCTTTATTTTCATAAGGATAAGCCGATACCACTGAGTGCGATTGCGACCCTTATAAACCATCATTTACACACCTTCATACATACCCGTCGATTCCGAGTGCTACGTCATTTCTAAGATTCGCGATATACATTTCCTTTGCTAATCTCCTTTCATCCATTACAAAATAAAAGTAAAAATGATAATAATGTTTCTAGAAATGTATTTATAACAATTGACCCAATTCCCGCGCTTTTCTTACATAGCTCGAAGGCCTTATCAAAAACATATTAACTAGAGATAATATAATACCGCGAAATTAAGCTAACAAATGTCATTAGCAAAGAAAGCAGTCTTTGCCGTTTACAAATTACATCCTGACCGTAATACAGATGAAAGTGAACTCGATTCCTATGCAACAAAGTTCATTTTACAATGTCACGTTTTAGTTCAAATCAATCACAGGGATTTGTCACCGATGGACATCCGTCAAGGTAGTTTAGACACTAATGCTGTAGTAATAAAACTGAAATTAGTACTAGTATGGTAGTTACGATGTTTTTAGCCTATTTAAAGTCGTGTTTTGGAAAGCTACGGGCGAAAGTCGGCGTCTTACGAGTGTTCAAGTGTGACCACTCAATCTTGATACTTGAATGCGTAAAACTGATTATAGAGTACTCTCTATGGTAATGTTATGAAGGTTTAAACTATCAAGATCTGGTTTTTGCATATTATTCTCTAAGTGTAGAGTTTCTTTATGATTGGCGTAAACTTTTAAAAAGGCTTTTTTATTGGCCCACTGCAAGGACAGGGCTTTATCAGGTGGGGAACTTAAATTTCTAAAACTGCGTTAATCGGGGGCTTTGGTTTATGTTTTTTTTCTCTTGCATGGCATCGTGTTATGTTTGTCAAATACTTATACATTGTCTACAAACAATGCCATAAATAGTCTTAAAATAAGAAGAGTAAAATAAACTAATATTGGTACTTTACTTTTTTTAGAAATTCATAGGTTTTTATTATACATCAATGAAAAAAACATAGTCATATTCATGCAGATAAACATTTGCATTAAGCGTGAATTGAACCCGAGACCAACGACTCCAAACTCCCCTTCATCACACAGAGTAAATAGTGTAGTCATAAATTTAAACACTCTTTTATTAAAACAAAGCAAACACTTTTCAACTACGAGTTTACTGGTTCCGGATATTATAACGAATTAGTGTAATTTTATTGTTAATTGTTTAAACAATACAATTAAGTATTTAGCTGCAGTCACTACACAGACATTAGTGCAAAAGTCTAACTACATACAAGGTGGTCTCGCAAAGGTACGAGGTCACGAGTTCGAAAACCACGTACTATATAATTAGTGTGATCGACAAATTATCGTCTTGGGCTGTGCTCTGTGCCCTTTAATTTCATGTCTGTAATAGTCACCGCAACATGATCGATCTCTAGTAAAAAAAAACATTTTAAAAAATGTAGCTAATGTTCCTCAAGTAATCAGGCAACATCATCTTGTTCCAAGCTAACCAGAGATTGTACAATGGGCTAAAACAAATAAGCGCACAGCTGGTGGTCCCTTCACCAAGAAGACGCGCGTCTAGGTCATTAGGTACTGCCTTTGTGGTTGCTTAAGAGCGTTTATAGGGCTCACTAGCGCCGCCAATTGAAAAAAAAACATAATTCGCAAATAGGATAAAAAAAGTAAAATGTTGATAATAAAGTACTGAGAAAAGGCAATAAAGTACATATTTGTATAACACACTCTAAACACTTTAAATGTTTTTCAATTAAATAAATATTGCATTATAAACAAAAACGGCCGTTTTCTTTTCGAATGCGAAATTTAACTAATTGAAAAACATTTAAAGTGTTGAGAGTGTGTTATACAAATACTTTATTGCCTTTTCTCAAGACTTTGTTATCAACATTTTACTTTTTTTTTATCTTAATTGCGAATTATGATTTTTTTCTATTGGCGGCGCTAGTGAGCCACGTAAAAGCCCTTAATACACGTCCAAATAGGAGCATGTAAATATTACTGTGTTTATGTGTAAGCTGTTAACAACTCTACCACGAGTCACGAGTCACGCACGACTGATCTAAAGTGTAAAAAGTGAAGTTCATACTTGCGATTGAATACTGTATTATCTGTTTTGTGGTTTACTATAACCATTTATTTATTTAATACAAATAATATTTTAACAGACCGCAAAATTAAGAGTTTCTTCATTTGGTTAAATAATTTTTGAATGTTTGTTACCTAACCTACTCAGTTATTTCTTGAACAGTTTGAAAATATGTTCTTTTTTGTTTTTACATTCGCAAGTCCTATGGAAAATTTCATCGGTGTGTTTTTCATCTAAAAAATACGGAATCACTGAATGAAGATTGTTCAAGTAAACAAAATTGTGTATTTATTATAATTTGGTATTATCGCTCTACTTTTGGAGCCGGTTTTTTTTATTAGAAATTACTTTATCCTATCGGCTTAGTTGTATTATATGATAACCAAGAGATGGTATAAGTAATAACTTTGGTTATACTTAGACTAGGAACAAACAAAAGTTTTCCTTAACAATTTCTTGGTCCCTTACATTATATCTGACTAGAATATTACCAGTGAGCCTTTAAAAACATCATGGCGGAAAAGTTAAATTTTAGTAATATTTGACGACCTCTGACGAGTAGTGAGAGGTCTCGGGTTCAATTCAATCAGTTGCATGAATGTTTATATTGGTGATGTGTGTCAAAAATGTCTGCTTAAATGAGTTTATAAGTTGTCTAGTACCCAAAGTAGGTACAAAAGTCTGAATGTAAAAGAACGTTACGTGTCTTATACATTTCAATAATTTTACTTTACATAATGATCTCCTAAAAATCTACTTACATTCTATATATAAATACAGTACAATATTTTTCGACTTCCCAACAAACTTTAAAACTCTTTTTTTTAAGGTCGGCAACGCATCTGTGATTTTATCTGGTGTTGCGGGTGTCCATGGGCGGCGGTGATCACTTACCATCTGGTGACCTGCTGGCTCGTTTGCCTCCCATTATATACCTATATAAAAAACTTTCTTTGTAGGTACTTTTTAAATAAAATTATTTGTTGTGTTTAATTGTAATTGAAATGTCACGCACATAGATTACCTAAAAGTAAAACTCTCCTGCATTTTTAATTACTTACCTATTTCACAACAAATATTTATGTACGCGTTGCGTAGATTATATTCATAAAAATTAAAACTTCGTTCACAGAATATAAACGAACGCCATAATTACATAAACACAATGAAATAACTCGTAATAATGAATAAAGAAGCATATTTTATGAAAATGTAAAACATTCATGTGGATCCGAAAACTAAAAGTGAAAAGTAACTAACCGGCACGCACTCACTTACTTACTTCCGAAATAAACCTTCCCGCGCACAGACGTCTTACGCGGAGAAACAAAACGCAAACGAGAACAAAAAAAAAATGTGTAACAGAAAACAGTGACAATGTGCAATAAAAGTGTAATCGAGAACGGACTTATAGCAATGGCGCCATTGGCGGGAAATATTAATAACAAAAATTTTAAAACGCGAAGAAGATTTTGTGAAAGTGGAAATAAAACATTATTTAAAATGGTTATTTGTATTGTATTGTTTTCTTTAAGTATTTTAAATGGTGTTATGTGTAATGAAAACGATGTATTGACTTTACAAGATGGTTTGGATGGAAAAGAAAATGATTTGCCAAGTGACCGGAGAAGGCCAACGAATGAACAGGAAAAAGATATATTATTGTTAGGTGCGTTAGGAAGGAGAAAAGGAGCTTTCCATAATGCTTATACAACGGCACAGGAAGATGATTCCATCATGGATTTGTTGGGAAAAAGTAAGTTATAGATATTTAAAAGTTTTATTTTACGTCTTGGCGACGAAAAGTCGCGTACCTATTTGATTCATAAGCAGGACAATAGTGCGATCTACAAATTATTTTACAGACTGTATTTTGTCCTTTAGATTAATATTTGTAAAATCCCAGCGTCTGGTGGTGGGTGATGGTCCCTAGTGTGACTTGATTTAAAAATTAATACATACTTTAAAAAAAATATATTAACTCTGTACCTACTGACTGTTGAAGTGAAGTAAAAGGAGGAAAACTTAATTTATGTTTTTCTTTTTTTTTTTTTAAAGATAAAACTCCCTCACTTTATCATGTCGCCACCCCATCTCATCCCATGGGTGTCGTAAAAACCGACTAAGAGGCTAAGCGTAAATATTATCTTTACCAAGTAAAAAGAAGGAAAACGTGAAATTAAACCCTATACCAATCCGTCTGGCCAGCGTGGTAATAGAAGGCCAAGTATCCCTCAGTCACGGGAGGAGGCCCGTCCCTGCAGTGGGACAATAATGGGCTGTTATGATGATGATGAAAAGGAGGAAAACTTGATATTTCTACTATATCGCGAGGATTTTACGAACATAAATTTAACCGAGCCATAGAACATCCAAACTCAGGACAGTAATTTGTGGATCAACAACGAACCCTGTTTGTTTCTTATAAATATAAATTTGATGGTATAATTGCGTCGGTGGTGATGAGGTTGCGGTAGCGGCTCCAGTTCACTAGTTCGCGGGTTCGAATCCCACAGATAATATTATTGTTCTGAGTTTGCATGCTCTTTTATCATAACAGCCCATTAAAGTCTCACTGCAGGGACGGGCCTCTTCCCGTGACGGAGGGATACTTGGCCTACTAAAACCACGCTGGCCAGACGGATTGGTATAGGGTTTAATTTCAAGTTTTCCTTCTTTTTATTTCGTAAAGATAATATTCACGGATAGTCCCTTAGTCGGTTTTTACGACACCCATGGGATGCGATGGGGTGGTGACATATTGTAGGCATTCTTACTCAGTTGATTCTTATAAATAAAAAGCTTTTATGGTATAATTCGGTATGTAAAGTAAAAGTTTACCTATGTCGAATCCAAAACCATTTAGAGATTTTAGATCGATAAGTAATAAAATCATATTTTTAGCGCAAAAAAACGCAAGATTGTGTTTATTTTTACAATTATTACATAAATTACTTTGTTTTTCATTTGACGTCTAAATGACATCATGTTGCCCGGCTCAACAGAAGTTTGTTTCTGCTTTCATTGCTCAATAACTAAAACAACTAATTTGAGCATTTTTGCCCTCCCACCTATAGCCCATCTGCAGTAAACAGCCAAAGTAAGCAATTCGACCGCATCTATGACGTCATACATGCGCTCGAATTGCTTACTTTGGCTGTTTACTACAAATAAACTATAAGTAGGAAAGCAAAATTACTCAAATTAGTTGTTTATAATTGATAAACCTTTAAAATAAAAATATAAAAAAAATACCAAAAAAAATCTTTACATACCGAATTGCCTGGTAACATAATAGGTAGTGCAAGAGCAGTTAAAAAAAAAGTAATATAGGGTGATGCTACCAATTATCAGCACTTTAAGAGTTAGTCCTACTTTAACATCGTATATCACAGTGATGATAATGATAACAACTATAACAATATGCTTTCTTGGTTCATTATTTAATAAATAATTGATTTTTGTTATAAAAAATAGTTATTATTCATACACATTTTATTTAGATGAGTCTGACTAAATAATGACCCTGGCGCCAATTATTGGCACCATCATCGCCAATTATTGGCATTGACTGAGCCAATTATCAGCACCTTAAAATAAGACATAAAATTAGGTAGATAAATGAAATAATCCAATGTTTATAGTAAAATCTCTTTTATTTATACCTAGCCTAACAACCGAAGTTTCAGAAAAATAATTACATAAATATAAAAAATTCCAAAAAATAATAGACATTCTTTTGATCATAATATCAACACTATGAAAATAACTAGCAATGTTAGTTTCAGCACCATGCCAGGATATGAAATCCGAAATCATAGAGTACTTTTTCCAAGAATATTGAATTCTAGGCATAAAATAATCACGCTTTACAATAAAATATATGGATTAACAATGTTACATACCACTTTGTCATGTAACATTACCAGTGCCGATAATTAGCAATTCGCAAAAAAATTGAACCCAGATGTCAGCACCTCATTTATGAACATAAAATCAAGATAACGTTCATTTCCATTGTCAGATAAGCCTTATAAAACATTTTATACATGAATAAAACCTAAAGGTTCAGTGAAAAATATCTACGAGTAAAAGATCTAAAATAAAGTAAAATAAAAAAACATGAACTTACCTACGACATAATCCCGCGTTTTTAAAAATATAGCTTTTTTATTTCAAAAAGTGTCGTGTTTGGATCAGTTTATAATTCCAAAAGGATCTTATTTTAATGTTTGTTAAATGGTAGCCGAAATTAATTAATAGAAAGCTTATAATTTGAGTTTTAGTTGGGGGTGCTGATAATCTGGTGCAGTGCTAACATAAGGACGCGTGCCCCTAATATAGCACTGGTCACTAAGAAATAAGCTGTTATTTCTCATAGCTGTTATTTGTCATTTCTTTCACCTAAACACAGTAACACGCTTAATTAATTATAATTATTTTTGTTTTAATTAAGTAGGTATTTGCACATTCTCACACAGTGTTTTGTTTTACCGTTATTTTATTTAACTTTATGTTTTGTCTTTGTAATTTTTATTAAAAAAACAACTCCCACGCTAGAGATCTTGCCAGGAGGAGGCCCGTCCCTGCAGTGGGACATAATGGGCTGTTATGATGATGAAGTCAGATTCCTTTATGTTAAATTATATTTTACTAACTTGTGCCAGCGATTTCGTTTGAGTATTTTAGACAATTAACGTAATACCTTTATAAATTGTAGCCTATATGTTATTCTGATTCGTAAGCTATATTACTGTAAAGTTTCATCAAAATCCGTTCAGTAGTTTTTGCGTGAAAGAGTAACAAACATCTATCCATCTATCTATCGTCACAAACTTTCGCATTTATAATATTACCTAGTAGGATCATTCATATTACTAAAGCATAGCGATGGAACAAAACTGTGTGGGAATTTGGATAAAATAAAATAAAATTTTCATTGTTATTGTCAATTTTATGTGAAAGAGTAAAAGGTATATAAATTCATAAGTTCACGCTTTGTTTCTATTGGGATAAGTAGAGATTACGAAACACTTTGTATTCCAATCTTACAAACCTGCTTCTAATAGCAATCAATCAATCAACTAGCCTATCGCAGTCCACTGCTGGACTGCGGTAGGCCTCTTCCATCAAGCGCTGTTTTGCTTTGTCTATATTATTCATAATATGTCGCAGGGAAGCGGCCGCCGAAGTGCAAAGCATTTTCGACATTTACCTGGATATCGTGATATCCCTAGTGATTTCGTGAAATCCCTAGTTTTCATATTTTCCTGCGGCACATACAGATCGTCATATTATAATATCGTCGATATAAAATTAAGTATGTTAATCTCCTATCATTCAATCTCTGCATATATGCAAATCAACTTTACATATTTCATTCTCGTTCAGTGACATACGGCTATACCTCGGTTTTATCATTACCTATTCACACAACAAAAGCCAATAAATTAATCAATAAAAAAATCCAAACATCAGTTACTCAATAAGATGATCACGCAATATGATTTAAAGATCTATAGATCAATATTACGGTGAATGACCGTAAAATTTCACTATCTTTTACGCTTTTACTCTTACATCGCGTGCGCATATTCAGATCTTAAGCTAAGATTTAGTAGACAATGTTTTAATTGTGGTTTCTTTATTGTATTCATAAGTAGGTAAATGGAGCTATGATATTTAATATTAATACATACATGCATAAATTGACGTCTTATTCCCATGGGGTAGGCAGAAACTACTGACTGAGCGCTATGTGCCAAGTGATATCATAACAGCCCATCAATGTTCCACCGCAGGGACTGGACTCCTCCCGTGACGGAGGGATGCTTGGCCTACTAATACCACGCTGGCCAGACGGATTGGTATTAGGGTTTAATTTCAAGTTTTCCTTCTTTTTATTTCGTAAAGATAATATTCACGGATAGTCCCTTAGTCGGCTTTTACGACACCCATGGGATGAGATAGGGTGGTGAAATATTGTATTCTTACTCCATCACCACACGGAGTATACTTACAAACTTGCTTTGCTTCGTATACATTCAGACAAGGCCGTGCGTTGGTTCCAATTGATACGCACTTTGTCTTGAGGGTTGTGACACATGTCCCTGTAAGTCTTTCTAGGGAGACCTCTGCTAAATAATAATTATTAAAGTTTTACAATAAAAATTTTGTTTATTTTTATTTTGAATTTTCTGCCTATATTCGTCCCACATTTTACCCGCTTAATTCACTTTTAGGCATTAGTGTGGTGATGTAAAACAGGTAGGGTGTAGTATGTCGAAGTGACAAATGCATTGTAGACTTTGTAAAGCAAAGCGAGTTCTTTTACATAGCGTTAACTAAACGGCAAGCGACCTCTTCTTTTCGTTGAATTAAATGGCAAGCTAGAACTATTTTTCCATTGCTTATAAGTTTAATTAAATAAGTAATAATGGATGAATTTACTCATTTAACTAAATTAGTTAAGGCGTGGTGACGTACTGGTGTGATTACCCCAGACGATGCGTGATCAAGTTTTTAACATTAACACGTTCCCAGTGCAATGTACCATTATATAGTACACGTGCATTGTTTTACTATTGTGTCTGCTGGCGGCACTGTGAAAGGGTTAAGTAACAGTCGAAATTATACTACTTTAAACGATACGACTAATTATGAAGACGATTACGACTAATTTAATCCGTGAACATTGGTGTGGGTTATACGTTTACTCTATCTATAAGCTCTATATTTTGTAACTAGCTGAACCGTGCCCACTTCGTTGGAGGGCGAAAAAAACGCGTCCACTTTTTAAACATATTTCATTACTGCTCTACTCCTATTAGTCATAGCGTGATACTATATAGCCTATGACACTCCCCGATATATGGACTATTCAACACAAAAAGATTTTTTAAAATCGCTTCAGTAGATCCAGCGATTACCCCCTACAACGTCACAAACACACAAACTTTACCTCTTTATAATACAGGGTCTTTCATTAAGCGTGTCCTATCTTTAAATTTGAATAAAAAAAAGTATGTGTGAGATATCATGGAAATTATTTATTTATTTGAAGGACCTAGTGATGCCATTATGTGTGGAATATGACATCGCTTAAATTTCCGCCAGGGGTTCTCTGGGTGAAGCGCATTCGAAATATCAAATTTTCCATTAATTTTGCGTATAAATTAGGCTGAATTTGACCGATGGCATTGATTATGATGACTAAGAGATCCGCAGTGCTTTGTTGCTTATTCGCAGATACCTGCGACTTAAGAAAACACCACAAGAAGGAGTCTAGCGGGGTTAAATCGCACGATCTCGTAACCGAATAAATTGTCATTGACCCGTTATGTGTATAGATTATGTTATCGTATAACTGTTAAATGTACAAATAAATAAATAAACAGATACCAATAAAGCCAAACATGCAGTTTCCAAAAAAAACTTCTTATTCAATCAAAATCTATCAATATTGTTATTCAATTAGACTGATTTATCGTTACTTTAAAGCCCGATTTACACATCGACAAGTACAGTAGCGAGCTAAGTAGTAAGTTGTTGATTAAGTTGATATAAATAGATCTCCATCTTATTTTTTGGCGAGTTAAGTTGGCGAGACGCGAGAGAGGGGGCTACTTCGTACTTAACTCGCCAAAAAATAGGATGGAGATCTATTCAAATCAACTTACTACTTAACTCGCTACTGTACTTGTCGATGTGTAAATCGAGCCTAAGGGTAACCATCAACCTTTCATAGATCATTTAAAAGAATCAGAATGAAATCCAAAGCCTTATGAGTAGTTGCCTAAATTTCTGAGCATTTAAAGAGCTTAACAATTTAGTTTGTCATGGGATTGTCATCAAAACAACTTCAGCTACTTCTTCCTATGGTGAACAATAAAATTATAGACCAAACTTCCGGCGTATGTGTTTCCTCTTTCCCATAAACAATGGTTAATGTTAAGTCTAAGTGAAAACTATATAGCAAACCGAATACCATTAAAGGTAGTGGCAACCAGCGAACTTTGTTCTTACCGTTTTGGTTTTTTTCTTTATAGTTAGTTTTGGCGTTGGTCCCGGTAAGCGGCTGACGTGGACGAGGTCGCAAGTTCGATTCCCACGCAGGACAGTTGTTTGTATGATCCACAAATTATTGTCCTGAGTGGATATTCTTTGTGTCCATTAAATTGACGTTTTTGAAAACATAGGGCATGATCCCTAATGCGGGAGTTGTCTTTTAGAAAAACATAAATAAAATAAACTCTTAAAACTTAAAGAATTACAACTGGTTGTAATCGTTTCTTGGGCTCCTGGCGCATTTTTGTTATTTAGTAAATATAGGATATTACCAACATCTAAGAAAAGATAATAAATATAAATAATAAATAATTATTATTTGTATTATTAACAAGCCTGTGAACATAGGTCCAATTTAACACAGCGGATTTTCCCATTTGTTTAGATGTAACTTCTTACCAGATACTTTTTTCTATGTGGTTAAAACACTATTAGCTAGCTTAGATGTGTTTTATTACATATACCAAACTTCACATTATTAAGTATAATAACAATTGAATAAATCTAAAAAAAACGTTAGTATGAAAAATCAAACTTCTGATAAAATCTTTATACAAAACGGCCATTTCATAGGTAAAACCCTAATATAAATGTATTTATTAACGTAAAATTTTCTCATCTTTCCAGTGATACCCCAAACATGCCGACACAGAGGTGCAAGATACCCATGCGGGCTCAGCATATCTTGCGTGCTAGGTGGTGGGAAACCCATGGACTTATGTTCTGGTGGCATGATATGGGCTTGCTGTGTCGATAGGGACACGACCGAACGACCTTCGGAAATTGCGCCGGTGGTGAATAACGCAAGTAAGTGGTATTGGTTTTAGTGGTGATGGTTAGACGAAAAATACCAGTTTGACGATGTTCTGCCGAGTTGGTCGTGGTAGAAAAGTGTGCAGTACTACAAGTCAGATTATAACAACAGTTTTTCTCTGTACCGTATAAATCAGGGTCTTGAGTAGTAACTGAAAGGTACTACTAAATTGAATTACCTAACCAAGCAGTTCGCTATAGTGAGCCCCAAAAATAGTAGTGATCCTGTTTTTACCAATAAGCAATAGGAGCCAGGATCCAAATTATGCCTAATGTGAGGTTTATGTAGAGTAGTTTGCTTTTGGTAACCAAGTTAGAAGATCAGATCCCTCAGGAGCAATTTACCAGATTCTCAATTCACCAGATTCGCAACTCACCAGATTCTCTACTCATCAGATTCTCAACTCATCAGATTAGCGATTGCCCAGATTTTGTACTATCAAACAGAAAATGCATTGCAGTATGATAAACTATAATATTATGGCATAGTATTGTTTACTTTCTGCCTATTTAGAAGTTCGCATAATTCCTAGAAATAGTGAAAGACAAGGAGGTTGGACTGCTACGGTCGGTACCACCGCTGTACCCTACGTATTACTTACGTTTAAGTTGTTAGCTAGTAGCTGTATGTTTAGGTGAATGGTATGCTGTACCCGCTTATTCCACCATCAATCAGTAGCGTAGAAGTGTGAAGAGTATTGTAGCTAGTGAAATTGCAGGACTATGGGGCTAAACAGTTTCCATGATAAGCGGAATGTTCATGGACTCTACTAATAGGTCTTTACCTATGAAATTGCCGTTTTTTTTCGCCGAAGTCTTTAGCCTCTAATTTCTTTTAAAACATAGATTGCTTGTATTATTCTTTTAATTTGGTAAATACAGGATATTACCAACAACTAACAAAAGATTTAAGAAAAATAATTATTATTTGTATTATACCGTATTCATTTGGGCCTGAGAAATTTGGTAAACAAACAAAAAAATGGGTCTTTTTAATGTCACGATTACTCATTTATAGATAATTTTAATTGATAGTCACGATAAAGACTCGAAAATTTAAAAAAAAAATATTCATATGTTAACGACTTTACAATAAAATAGAAATTTCATTACCTATTATGTTTAAATAATTTAAATATTATAATTAGATCACCAAGTAATCAATTAGTTTTTTTTTCCTTTTTAAACATTACATACGAACTAAACGACATATTGAAGAGCCAATTGTCAATGTCTTAAATGTCATGTATCTCATTAATATGTCATAACAGAAGAAGAATATTATTACAAATTAATGGAATTATTGAAGAATTTGTTAATTAATTTATAATACAAGCTGGGAACAGTTTTTGTGAATCTGATTAGAAGTTTCCGATTAATAGAAATTGAAAAAAGTGTTTTTAAAAAGCAATTTATTAATTTGTAAGTTTTATTTGTATATTCTGCTTCTCAATAAACTTTTATTGCCTTAATTCAAGCATTATTTACTAAATTCACATTTTCTTATCCAGGTAGAATACACTTATTTATATTTACACAGAGTTATTTATACTTTAGTTATGTTTTTAGTTAAAAATGTTTGAAAACCGCGGCATTTTTGCAGTTTGACAGATTTGACATGTTTATACTTTTTCTCATGCTATCTTGAATAAGCCTATAAATATGGGTCTATTTTTAACCAGCGGATTTTACATTTCAACAAATGTAACTTCTTCCTTTATTTTTTTTTCTTTTGATTAAAATGTTATAAGTTAGCTAAGATGTGCGCTATCACTTATACCAAATTTCGTTCTATAAGGTTTAATAATTATTGAAAAAACTAAGAAAACGTTAGTATGAAAAATCAAACTTTGCATAAAATCTCCATACAAAACGACAATTTCATAGGTAAAGACCTAATATTAGTCAAAAATAGATTTTTTCTGTATCTGTTATCGACAAGATTAGAGCTTATCGAGATCTACCACCTGATAAAGTGCTTAAGCGGAAGGGTACCGTAGCTACAGATATTTTAGAGCCATGTGACTGACTGTTTTCGCAGTGCAGAGGCACTCTAAACTTTAAAATAGGAAACAGAGAAAGTTCTTCCGCATCAAATTTGGACAAACTAAGAGCTTACTATCAGGCAAACTCCTTTATATGTCCCACTGCAGGGACGGGCCTCCTCTCGTGACGGAAGAATACTTGGCCTACTAATAGCACGCTGGCCAGACGGATTGGTATAGGGTTTAATTTCAAGTTTTCCTTCTTTTTATTTCGTTAAGATGGTAGTCCCTTAGTCGGTTTTTAATATCGTAACAATATCACATATCCGTGTGGTGACGGAGTAAGAATACAATATGTCACCACCCCATCTCATCCCATGGGTGTCGTAGAAACCGACTAAGGGACTATCCGTGAATATTACCTTTACATAAAAAGAAGGAAAACTTGAAAATAAACTCTATACCAATCAGTCTGGCCAGCTTGGTATTAGTAGGCCAAGTACCTCTCCGTCATGGGAGGAGGCCCGTCCCTGCAGTGGGACATTAATGGGCTTTTATGATATCACATAAAGAAAAATACTATAGTATATTTCGATGTAGAGTAGCGTATTTGAAACTGGTGTATTTTAGTGTAGTATTAATGTCATTTAAGAATGTTTGCATGTATTGTGAAGTAATTGTACTTGTATTCGTGTGAACTGGTTGCTTAATTTTCTGTGTTTGTTGTTGAATGGGTTTTGAGTATATCATACAAGATTTTATGTAAAAACTTTGAAAGCCTATGGATTTTTGCAGTTTGACAAGTTTGACATGTTTATATTACACACATCAAAAAAGTCTAAGCAACATGCATGATATTACAAATTTACCATTTATATTAATTTATTTTACCATTTATTTTAATTATAACGTTGTATTTTATTTTTAAAATAATATGTTTAGGGTTCTATGATGTAAAAATAACAGCTGTTTTCTTTATAAGTTCTTGTAATAACAGAAATTAACAATATTAGAATATACACGTACATAAGAAACTAAACTTTTTTTTTACAAATTGAAATTTCTTAAGAAAATGAATTTATTGTGAAAGAATAGGACAATTTAATACAAAGTATGGCCTCCTCTGCTATTCAGAACTTGTCGGCAACGATTATTCATTGAATTAATGAGACTGTTTATGTCATCTTGCGGTATTCGCTCCCAATGGAATTGTAGCAAATCCTTCAGCTGTTGGGTTGTTGTCACTCCGTCCAAGTCCTTCAAAACACGTCTCTGGAGCATGTCCCATGCGTGCTCGATGGGGTTGAGGTCTGGCGATTGTGCAGGCCAGGGCAATACCTGGATGTTCTCCGTTGCCAAGTATTCACTGGTTCGCCGAGCTGTATGTGAACGCGCATTGTCATGCATTAACGTAAAATCGGAGCCATAGGTTTGTGCAAATGGATGGACATAAGGTCTGAGAATATCCTCAACGTAATTTTCAGCGTTCATGTTTCCATTTACAAAAACGAGCTCAGTTCGCCTGTTCTTCATAATACCCGCCCATACCATAACTGTTGAGCCGCTGTATGGATGAACTTCCTGAACGCACCTGAGTCTTTCAGTATTTCCGGGTCGACGGTACACTCGCACCCTTCTTGTATCAGGCCTAAACCCGAATCGCGACTCATCGGAAAACATAATTTTATCCCATTGTTCCTGGGTCCATGTTATGCGTTCTCTACACCATTCATTTCGACGAGCGCGATTCCCGTGACGTATCGGTGGGCACCTGATAGGGCGTCGAGCTCGTAGGCCGTACTCATGCAGTCGATTTCGCACAGTTTGGGGACTTACATCAACACCACTTGAATTTTGTAGCCTCAAACTTATCTCTCGAGCGGTTAACATCGGCTGGCGTCTTGCAGTCAGTTGTATGTACCGGTCTTGCCGAGTGGTTGTACTCCTTTTACGGCCTGGATGCTGTTCAGCGGGTTCCCCTGTATTATTGTAGCGCTGCCAAAGACGACAAATAACACTTCTATGAATACCAAAATGTCGAGATACCTGAGATTGATTACTTCCCGCTTGCAACATCCCTACAGCTCTTTGCATTTCATCTGCCGTCAAATGACGTCGCTCCATGACGTAAAGAATATCTAACAATTCAATTTTGTCGCCAACTGTATTTAAATGGTTGGTAAAATTATAAAATCAAGACTAAAACGTAGCAATTAACATGCACTCAAATTCAAACAAATTCGCAGTCATTTGAATTTTATGAAAAAAAACAAAACATAATCGAAATTTTTTTTTTTACAACCAGCCAGTATGTCATCAATAACAAAAAAGTTTACTTACCTATACACTTTGAGTGAGTAAATACTTAGAAATTAATTAATATAAATGGTAAATTTGTAATATCATGCATGTTGCTTAGACTTTTTTGATGTGTGTATTTCATACGCTATCTTGAATAGAGTATACTCGTAAAAACCATGCTAACTGGATTGTAACTGAAGTCATTTCATAATAACCATCCTTAGGTTTTATTTCAGGACTGCATTATCGCTTTCCATTAGGTATGATACGATCATATTGCCATTTCCTTAATAAATTTTTTTTATCATTATTGATCACCATGCCAAGATCCATTTGCCAACAGAAGCTACTTAGAACTAGTCTAATACTTATACCCTGGCTAGTGTACAATCATTGCCAATATTCCAACAAATCATTCAACAACAAATACAGTAAATCTATCTACTTTGTCTTTTCTATATAACTGGTTGTTGTAATTGTTCTATGTGTTGTTTGTTATTGTATATTATTGTTGTGTATAATATTATGTTGTAGTATTATAAAATGTGTTTAATTTGTTTTTTTAAACAGGTGTATTTGGTGTGTTTTATTCGTCATTATTGTGAAAAGGTTTAGGATTTGATTTGGTTCTTTCTCATTCTATAAAATGTTTAGACAGACACAGAGACCTTTTTGAGGTCGTCAGTCCATCTAGCCGGGGGACGCTCTACCCTACATTTCTCATTAGTGTAGCCACAGTACAACCAGTAATCTATCTCGGCCGAATATTTATTATAAATGCATATGGCTGCGCAGTACGTAAACATGGGCATGATAGGGCTGCCCACCTCCAGTTTTTAATTACATTTACCTACTTTCCCGCTCGTTACTGCGGCACAATCGCGACTGTTCACTTCCCAAATCTACCTCTATCGTGAGCGTGTAGGTATAACTCGCGTTTCGTCCGTTTCTATGAAGTCGAAATACTATATTTGTATTATGGTGAAGCCTATATTATTGAGGTCTCTCGCATTGCCGGTCACATTCTCCAACTCCCCCATTATTCTTCTTACCAAGTTTGTTAAAGGTTCCGAGACCATTTATTACTTTTTAAATTTCAAATAAAATTACATTAATATAGTCAACGTTCCGGCCGAATTACAAGGGCCGTGGTCACCTCCTTCTAAGACCACGGCCCTTGTAAATCGACCGAAACATCAGAGAAAAACTAGGTATATATGTCATTAGTATCTAGGTTGTAATATATATCTATTTTTTTGACATGTTTTTCTAATTATATAAGATAAGATAATGTTTATTCAGGAAACTTATGAGCTAGAATTTACATGGTATATGAATTTTACTTAATTAGTTCAAATTTATTTTAGTTACCTGAACTAGGTGAAACCTGTGTTTCAGGTACAGTTGAGATTAGATTATAATAAGTGCTTAACTAGGCAAAATGAATTATAAATAATTAAATTTGTTTCGTGTATTTCTGGTCTTGAGTTCAATTATGCAGAAATTGTATTATGAGTACTAGACAAAAAATTACATCCTTAATTTATCCAAAGATTAGCCTAAATAGAGATGTAATTTAAATCTGTCACCATCCAAAGATAATCTAGTAATATTATTATCTTATAAAGGAAAGTGCATCCTTGACTAAATGTAGTCAATGTTATAAGACATAAGCGACAATCTGTTACGAAATGTGGCGACGTTCACTCTCTCTCTCTTGTATTGTATAAGATATAAGAGATAGCGGGGATGAAAAAACAATTATAGATAAGATAGAATATAGTATATAAGAATAGAAGATCAAATCATTTCTCTATATCTATCTCGCTTGCACTTACGGGCAAGCGAGATAGATATAGAGAAATGATTTAGGCCCTAAGACTCAGATAATAACGTGCGCAGTAAAGTAATATCGTGTAAATAAAGGAAAGTAGATCCTTGACTAAATGTAGTCAATGTTAGGACATAAGCGACAATCTGTTACGAAATGTGGCGACGTTCACTCTCTCTCTTGTATTGTATAAGACATAAGAGATAGCGGGGATGAATAAATTATTCACTAGCTTTTATTAAACGACGACCTGTGTGACGTAGTTGCTATAGTCAATGACTGTGATGAAGAGGTGTCGGGTTCAATTCCCGTGCAGGACAATTATTTGTGCGATCCACAAATTATTGTCCTGAGTCTGGATGTTCTTTGTGTCCATTAAATTGATGTTTGTAAAAGTCCCCGCGCCACAGGGCATGAATGAGTTTTTAAGAAAAATATTATAATAATAATACTTAAATCTAGTAATATCGTGTAAATAAAGGAAAGTTCATCCTTGACTAAATGTAGTCAATGTTATAAGACATAAGCGACGATCTGTTACGAAATGTGATGACGTTCACTCTCTCTCTCTTGTGTTGTATAAGGTATAAGAGATAGCTGGGATGAAAAACCGTTTGATTTATTTATACAAATTAAATCGCTTGTGCTGTTTTTATCATTTTCGTTATGAATTCAGCCAAAGAATCTATGCAAAGCTTGTACTATGGGTACGTTTTAAAAAAACATACACAGTATACATAAAAAAAACTATTCTAATGCAAAAATAGTCATGTTCATGCACATAACGATTTTCATTAAGCTGTAAAATTCATCATCATTTTCATGTTAGGTCTGTTGGTATTCTTATTTTATTAGTTTATATTTTCCACGGACCTGTTTTGCTTCGTGCCCGATGAATTAAAGTACTTGCCTTTTTCTAAAGAATGTCACTAATTATGTCCCTGTAAGTCTTTCTTCGTGTAGTGACGAAGTAAGAATACAATATGTCACCACCCCATCTCATCCCATGGGTGTCGTAAAAACCGACTAAGGGACTATCCGTGAATATTATCTTAACGAAATAAAAAGAAGGAAAACTTGAAATTAAACCCTATACCAATCTGTCTGGCCAGCGTGGTATTAGTAGGCCAAGTATCCGTCACTGGAGGAGGCCCGTCCCTGCAGTAGGACATTAATGGGCTGTTATGATGAAGTCTTTCTTACTCTTCCCTTACCAACGCCCAATAATCTCCTGTCATACATTCTCTTAATGTGTCCAAACCACCTCATCTTACCACTTCTTTTTAAATTATTTATTCTTACAAAAAAGATCTAAAATTCTAAAAACGCCTTTCTCTCATACCTTGTACAGTACACCTAACAAGTTTACGCACTGATTGCTCGACGGCACAAGATAATTGTGGAAGTATTTATTTCCGCGGCTGTACCACATGCATAAATAATAAAAAAATAACAACATCTTTGTATTTCGTAATAGTACGAGTATACCGTTTTACACTTTCACGAACTTAAGGCTTATTTATTTTTTTTAATTTATTTTTCAAAAAAGACAACTCCCGCACTAGGGATCATGCCCTGTGTCGCGGGGACTTTTTACAAACATCAATTAACGGACACAAAGAATACCCAGACCAGGACAATAATTTGTGGATCTCACAAATTATTGTCCTGCGTGGGGATCGAACCCACAACCTCTTGCTTACTTGCAACCTCTTATTGGTAAAATATTCGAGTAGCGTAATGGAATTTGACGATGGATGGGCCGAAAATGGCTAGATGAAAGGGTAGGGGATCGTAAAGAGTGGGCTTTCTGTCCAGCAGTGGACCGCTCATGACATTTTCTGCTTTATCTTCTTTATGAAAGTAATCTATGGAAATGACTTTTATTACATTTGTTATTCTCATTCATAACTTCAGCCACAGTTTCCTTATCAAGAGGTACATCTTAATCATAACAGCCCATTAATGTCCCACTGCAGGGACGGTCCTCCTCCCGTGACAGAAGGACACTTGGCCTACTAATATCACGCTGGCCAGACGGATTGGTATAGGGTGTAATTTCAAGTTTTCCTTCTTTTTACTTCGTAAAGATAATATTTACGATTAGTTCCTTAGTCGGTTTTTACGACACCCATGGGATGAGATGGGATGGTGACATATTGTATTCTTACTCTGTCACCACCATGTGTGTATATGTATAAGTATGTTAGTAGTAGTATTAGTTGTCTAGTACACATAGTGTAATCTCTGCTCAGTTTGGGACTAGATGGCGTTGTTTTGTAGTGTAAGGAATTTTTAATTATTTTAGTAACTGTACAATAATTAGTGTGGTGATTGAGTAATATTAAATAGTTTTCCTTCGGTGACGTAAAAGTCAAAACTAAAGAAAAGTTCCCAATTTCGAATCTCTACAAAATTATAAAGAGGTAAAGTTTGTGTGTTTGTGACGTTGTAGGGGGTAATCTCTGGACCTAATGAACCGATTTTAAAAATTCTTTCTGTTTTGAATAGTCCATTTATCGGAGTGTCATAGGCTATATAGTATCACGCTATGACTAATAGCAGTGGAGCAGTAATAAAATATGTTTAAAAAAGGGACGCGTTTTTGTCGCCGCCCAACGAAGTGGGCACGGGTCAGCTAATACAACGGAGCAAATATATACTACTTTGTTTTCTACCATGTGATTTGTGAGCTTATATTAGTCTTTTCTTCTTTTCACACACTCACACAATGTCATCTTGTCCCAAACTAAGCAGAGCTTGTATTATGGGTACTAGACAACGGATAAACATACATAAATACTTTTTTTTGTAAATACATACATATTATACATAGAAACACTCGGACCAATGCAAATAATCATGTTCATGCACACAAGGTTTGCATTGTATAACAGGAATGGAAACACTACGTTTCAATGGTCGTCGTTATTATAACGTGGGAGACGGAGCAAATTTATACTACTTTGTTTTCTACATGTGATTTGTGACCTTATATTAGTCCTTGTCCTTGAGCGTGGTATTAGTAGGCCAAGTATCTCTCCATCCTCCGTCCTTGCAGTGGGACATTAAAGGACTTTTATGATGAACGTGGTAATAGGAAGCCAAATTATTATTTGTCACTAGAGTATACCAATCGTTGCAATGTGACTTTAAAAAGCTGTAACTGTGTCGATTCAAACCCAGGACCTCGAGCAGTGCAGCCACCAAAACAACAACTAAGCCATAGGAACATAAACAAAACTTTCTATTACACATTTACCTATAACACTCTAGTACTTATCTAATTATTTTTACTTACGTTGCTTCGGGCCATTGTATTAACGGTCGAATGTACAATAGTACTAGCTCTGCTTAGTTTGGGACTAGATGGCGTTGTGTTAATTTAATCAAACATTATGTTCATGGACACAAGGTTTACATTGAGCGGAAATCAAACCTAAGACCATTGCGTAGACAGGCATTTAATGGAACCTCTACGTTTCAAAAATCGTCGTTATATAACGTGGGAGACGGAGCAAATTTATACTACTTTATTTTCTACCATGTGACTTGTGGGTAATGTGTTCTTAGCAGGCCAAATTTCCCCTGTAACGAGACCCATCCTTGTAAGTCATCACAACAAAAATATTTTAGATTCGAACCCGCGACCGTACTGCAGCCACCTAAACAACAACTGAGCCATAGGAACATAAACAAAACTTTCTATTACACATTTACCTATAACACTCTAGTACTTATCTAATTATTTTTACTTACGTTGCTTCGGGCCATTGTATTAACGGTCGAATGGACCGCTTTCTCTACTATTTTCACTTGTATCACGATTTCTAACTTAATTTAATAGTATGCAGGGTTTACAGGTTAACCTGTGATGGAAATGTCAGAAAAAGAAAATTTTAAACTGTCTCGGTGGCTTAGCGGTTGACTGTATGAGGTCGCCGGTTGGATTCCCATACAAGATAAATTAATTAATTGTACTTATACTAAAAATTAAGAAAAAAATCTTAAGATAGTTTATAGTGCTTACTAGCGCTGCCAATAGAAAAAAAATCATAATTCGTAAATAGGATCAATAATGCAAAATGTTGGTAACGAAGTCTTAAGAACAGGCAATAAAGTATTTGTATAACAATCTCTCAACACTTTAAATGACTTACACTTAGTTTGGGACTAGATGGCGTTGTGTGAATGTGTGAGGACTATATTATAATGATATTCTTGCAACGTCTGAGTTGTATGCCACGACTGACATGACAATGCAATGTCTTGTTGTGAAAGAAAATCAAACTGATTAAAGAACAGACTTCAAAAACAGAGCGGCGATACCGAATATACCTAATTAGCAATTTCCTTTTACTTGAATGACATTATATTATATATACATAAATTATATAATGTATTATTACATTATATTAGGTTGGGGAAAAAGTCTTTTCGTATTTTTGTATGAAAAGTCAAGACATTTTTTTCAAAGTTTATTTACATTTATTTACAATATATATGTACATATCGTTTTGTTGAACAACTTTCTGCCATTTTGTGGGCAGAGACATTATCCCGTTACTGTAGAAACTTTGGGACTTCTGATAAAAAAAACGGGACAAATAGTTTTGGCAGTCCTCTCTTGAGGTCAACCTTACAGAACCTAAAGAATTCTGAAGAGACCGAAACAGGTGAAAATCTGAAGGCGCAAGGTCAGGGCTATATGGTGGATGCACTAGGACCTCCCAGTCGAACTCTCTTAATTTTTGCTGAGTGGCTAAAGATGTGTGTGGTCTAGCGTTATCGTGATGAAAGACCACACCCTTCCTGTTGATGAATTCCGGCCGTTTTCTCTCGACTGCTTCCTTTAATCTCATCAGTTGCTGGCAGTAAAGATCAGAATCGATGGTTTTGCCGGGCGGTAAAAGCTCATAATGAACAATGCCCTTCCAATCCCACCATACACACAGCATCACCTTATTTCGTGTTAGGCCAGGTTTGGCCACAGTCTGTGAAGCCTGGCCAACTTTCGACCACGACCTTTTCCGCACGTTCTTGTCGTACGTGATCCACTTTTCATCGCCAGTTATCAATCTCTTTAAAAACGGCTCGGTTTCATTACGTCTCAATAATGAATCGCAAATGAGTACACGGTTCATTAAGTTTCTTTGAGTGAGCTCGTGTGGCACCCAAATATCGAGCTTTTTTGTATAACCAGCTTTCTTTAAATGGGTCAAAACTGTTTTGTGGTCATTTCCCAGTTCTTCAGCTACATCGTAACTACTAATATGCCGATCTTGCTCCACTCTTTCAAAAATGGCGTCCATTTTATTCGTAACAGGGCGACCAGAGCGAGGTGCATCTTTAACATCAAAATTTCCGTACTGAAAACGTTTGAACCAAATTTGTGCTACTCTTACTGACACTGCATCAGGTCCATAAACATCACAAATTTTTTTCACTGCTTGAGTTGCATTTTTGCCTTTTTTATAATAAAATTTTAAAATGTATCGAATTTCTTCATTAGATTCACTCATTTTTACGGAGAGAAAAACAAATGAAAAATAGCGGGAAACAATTTTTTTTTATTTTTTTCTTTTCTTTATAATGTAACCTTTTTAATGTTACCAAAACCAGCCAGACACAAGTAGTACAGTCAAAGAAATTTTATAATAAGTTTATACCTACGTTATGCGAAAAGACTTTTTCCCCGACCTATTATTACATTGTATTATTATATTATTACATTTTATTTTATTTTACATTTTATGAGATAAAACCAATCTACAAAACTAGTTTTGCTTAAATGTCTAAAGTCTATGGGACCAAAGGATGTAGATTTAAGCACTTTAGTTAGAAGTAGTTAGAATGTTTTATAAGTAGAGTGTTATGTGAATTACAGGGCTTTGAGTTTTTTTTTGTCGAAATTCCCACCTTACCGTAGATTCTAGTCTATATTCGATATAGATATCCGCTAATTCAACAATGGATTCAAGATTATTTGTTAATGTAGGTAGTATAAGAAGACTTCTTACAATCAGCTTAACAGTAAGCTTATTTTATATTTTGAATGTCGTGGTGAGATTATTTATTTTTGATCCTTAACATTTAAGTTCTCCTGTAAAAACTAATTACATTAGATTTTATTTTTGCTTTTGTGGTGATAATAGCTATCCCCTCGTTGAATTTTATGACATAAGCGGAAAATTATGACGAGATATATACTACCCTTACGATTCATATTTTGAAGCAATACAGACAAAAACTCAAGCTTTTTCCCATGGATAATCTTAGAAGACCGGCACTCTGATACCCGCTTTAAAAGATTAAATATAATATTTATTAAGGCGCAAGCGCTAAGGCATACAATACCTATTATTGAAATTGTAGGTACATTACAGTCCTTATTTTTACCTAATAGCTATAACATAATATTTTTACCTAATAGCTATAACATAATATTTTTACCTAATAGCTATAACATAATATTTTTACCTAATAGCTATAACATAATATTTTTACCTAATAGCTATAACATAATATTTTTACCTAATAGCTATAACATAATATTTTTACATAATAGCTATAACATAATATTTTTACATAATAGCTATAACATAATATTTTTACCTAATAGCTATAACATAATATTTCTTGTTCTTAATATCTACCCTCCACCTTATAATACGCAACACGCGTATTTTAAGTACTTTACCCCCTGTGGTACAAATTGCTAGGGAAATAATTGTTCGCCTTCAACATAGCTCCACATTTAGTCCTAAGGTTAGATAATTTAGAACAACTCTTAACTAAAATATTCCCAAAAAACACAGGTGATCTGATCGAACTAATCGGGACATTCCCACACGAGAACTACGACTATCAAACAAATCAATTCGAAGATCCAATAATTATCTACACGACGGATGCGAAACCTTATCAAAAACCGGATCTTATTGATCCAGAACCGGAACTTAATCGACCAGGATGGAACCAGAATCATTTCTACCATGTAAAGCCTTCGTACCATGAAGGGACAACGAAAAAACCTGATGATTATTACAGTAATGATTTTCAAGGGAATAATCAGGGTGGTGATGATTATGTGCCAGTTTTGACCAGCAATAAACCTTCCAGACCTAGTTATCCCGGTGAGATTTTGATAAAGAAAAAACTAGGCTTTTTATTTTATTTGTATTATTTTTGTTTTCTTAAATTTCTTTACGGCGAAACTCAAAATTTTTATTAAATCTAGAAATAAACTTTAAGTCCCATTTTGAAATATAATTTATAAATCATAATGTCAAGAAGATAATTAGAAACAAAAATTAACTAACCATTTTTATTATATTACTCAATTTTTTTTATAAAATTGAAATGACACAAATAACTTTTTAAGCGCGAGAGCCTTTTCAAAAACAAAGGATTATTTAAGTATTCACAAAAATATTGTTAAATATATACCGAATCAATGAGCAAATAAATTAAAAGTTTCTTTCTCATACATCCATCTCGTACATACAAAAAAAAAGAAAAAACGAAGCAATTGCATGAAATCATCTTTTTAGATTTATCATACAATGATAATAACACGAATTGCACTTTGTAATCATTTTTATAGGTACTTTTTATTTTATAAATTATAATAATTAAAATTGTATATGAACTTTGAATAATTTGAATGCCTTAAAAAATTTAAATATGTAGTACAAAGTGGAGTCATCTGTATAATGTGACTAATACGAAATGCACGTTGCAATCATTCCTATACATATTTTAATAATTCATTTAATTAAAATATTATATTAACTATTTAGGAATTGGAAATAAAATTATACAAATTAAACTATTTTATTATACTTATTTAAATTATTTAAAAATAAATAAAGTAATAGAAAAAACTAAAGTATTCACAAAATATTATTTAAATTAACATAATATTTTAAATAAAAAAAAATTCTAATTAAATAAATTAAAATAGGAAATAAGCATAAAAATATTTGAGTTTCGTCGCCCGTTTATATATATTTCTATTACGCTTTTTATCAGCACAGCATTTTCATAATCATCACGCACCATAGCAAATATGTGTCACTTTGCATGCTCAACAAAGTGACTTTACACGTGATAAGCATGATTGCAAAGTGACTACACTTCGCAATATGACTTTACCGAGTAATTTTGACTTTACATTGTAAAGTTCCAGTCATGTTGTAAAAGTGAATTTGCCGGCATGGACAGTCACTTTGCAACTTTTACACTTTGTTGGCAACATGCATGGTTGCAAAGTGAAAAGCACTGTATAGCACATGCTTGATAAATGCACTTTTAGTATGTATTTTATTGATATATGTGCGATTTGCTTGTAAAATTGTATACATTTGTGTTTTAAATGTTGGTTTGTATATAAAATGTTATTTAACTATGTTTTTATAAAGATCAGAATTTTCTCATCATCTACTTGTCATCTACTAGACATTAACCTACTCTATAATGTTCTACTTTTAGTTCTTTATCCATCTGATTTAGTCACTAATTTAAAAGTGTGTTCCATTATCAGTAAATATTTGCGTAATTTTGTGCTTTAAATTATGCTCAAAATCAGGGTAAAACTATTACATCATTGGAGATATGTCCAGATGATGTAACATCCATCTGAATTTACTTTTGCGAGCTATGTGCAAAGAAATTACAGACTTTGTTTAATCAGAAATCAGAACAATTTATTTGTTAAGCATTATTAAGAATGTTTTCCTTGTCGCTTAAAGATATATCTTTGCTCAGAAGGATTATTTTAAAAGCTTCAGTTAATATCATAATTATGTTCCTTTAATTCGAGTTTGTTACTATGAAAACAGTTATTATTTTCACAAATCATTGATCTATGTGGTATTCTAGTCAGTGACCCCGTCCCAAACGAGGTCATGATTATATTTCTAATTATTAGGTAGCTATATAAATTTTAACTCTAATTAATTTTATTTATTTTCCATTTCAATTCAATTCATATATTAAAAAATACAAGTAACAAAACTCACTACAGTAGTAGTAGTAGTTTACTCATTTTGTTAGTATAAATTTTACTTAAAACTATGTTAGTATATTAATCCAAACTTTAAAAATAAATAGTTATTTTGTCCCAAAAACGTATCGAAAATATCAATATAGTATTCAAAAACTTTATTCATCTGACGAACTCGAAACTAAAATTTCTGCTTGACGAACTATTTTCAAAAACTTTATTCTTCCTCATATTTTAACAGAATTTATAACTTTCCAGGTTGTGGGGAACACTATACCAGATCAAACAGGATAGTAGGTGGTCATTCAACGGGTTTCGGTTCACACCCCTGGCAAGCCGCTCTTATCAAGTCTGGCTTTCTCAGTAAGAAGCTGGCTTGTGGAGGTGCCTTGATCTCTGATAGATGGGTGATTACTGCTGCGCATTGTGTGGCTACGTGAGTATTTTGGTTTTATTATAAAGGCTTTTGGTGATGAGAACTTACTTAAGGATTAATTAGTGTTAGTGTGTGACGGAATACCTACAGGAAGACAGGATGTATTCTCGCTATAAATACAGAGGGCCATTCTTCTAATGGCTGTCGTAAAAGCCAAAGAAATTATCGAATTTGGTTAATATGACAAGGACTCGGTTAGCCAAGCGGTCAAGGCGTCGGGCGCGTATTGTCCAAAGAGGCAGTTAATAATCCTGTCTTGAGTACCAAATTGTTTCCATTATATTTTTTCTTTTCAAAGAAAGTATAGTTCGCATTCGCAAACATTACGCTAAGTACTATTTCTAGGAAAACAAAAGAAAAAATACTAAAATAAATATAATTATGCCGACTTAATCTATATGATGTAAGTATGGCTATTTTAAATAAATGAGATTTAAAAAAAATACCAGAAATATAAAATTATACCAATCTGTCTAGTATTTAATTACTTTAATAATTATTTACTTTTTTTTAGTAACCGCTAAAACTGTCAAACATCCATTAATGCCTGACCGATTATGAATTAAAAACAATCAGTTATTAGTCCATCTATCCTTTAATTGCTGTCTATTACTACTATATCTCTAGCTACTGTACCCTTCCACCTGAACACAGTAACATTTGAACATTCTGGTGGAAATCTACTAACAGAGAATAGCAGTAGTAACAATAGGTCTCTTTCTTTACCTACTATCATTACTAAAATAGATGACATTTAGGCAGATAACTGTAAAACTAAGTACGAGTATAAATGACCCCTAAATTAGGATTAAAAATATTCTCACACATAACTGTTTTAAATACAAGACAAACAAAAAAATGAAAACAATTAGTCCCCATTCGCACGAGCGCTTTTTTAACGCGCGTAAAAAATGCGTCGAAATAGAACAAATGCGTCAAAATAGTTCCTCGGCGTTAGAAATAGAACACAATTTTCAAGCCGAGCGATAAAAAAGCGTCGCGTTAAAAAAGCGCTGGCGTGTGAACAGGAACATAGGAATGCATTTGTTCCATTCCGACGCTTTTTTAACGCGCGTTAAAAAAGCGCTCGTGGGAATGGCGCCTAACAGTAAAATTTCTTACAATATTATTATCTTTCGAATTATGTTTTTTTTTTTTGTGAAGTTTTTTTTTAATTACTACCACACTTTCACATCCTTACGTAGGCTGTTAACCGTTTTATATTTAGCGTTAAGATGTTATCACACTTGTGTGTTTATTGTATGCTTGGATGATTTGGTTGTCTTTGTGTTATATGTGTAATGTTCTGTACTCTGCTTCTTAAAAGGCAGCCCATTGTAGAAGTCTGGGGCATTCGTTTTTTCCCTAGATATTTTTTTTACAGAATACTTAATTACGTTTATGACGACCTCTGTGGCGCAATCGGTATATTACATACAAAAGCTGGAATATTGATATGATATAGGGTATTTAGCTCTTTTCAAAATGTTTCCCGTGAGGCATCTGACTATTGTGTGACTCATTGTCACCATTCTAAAACCTTTCTGCCCCAACATTATATCCGTTAAAAATCTCCTAATAACAACCATCTTCCACTCGCCACTAAATCTAACGCTCGCCAGTGTGGTAATGCCTTACTAATTAATTCAGAATAAGTACTTATTACTTACCCATGTAAGCATAAACTTAAGTACTTAATTATGTATTGTGTAATCGTTATATCCGTTTGTTTTAGTTAAGCGTTATGTAAGTTAGGTGTACATATTTAATTATTTATGAAATATACATACATGTATTTAAATTAATGAATTTAGGTGAAATAGTTAACTGAGTTGTGGGACTCTTCATCATAACATCCCACTTATGTCCCACTGCAGGGACGGGCCTCCTCCCGTGACGGCGGGATACTTGGCCTATTAATACCACGCTGGCCAGACGGATTGGTATAAGGTTTAATTTCAAGTTTTCCTTCTTTTTATTTCGTAAAGATAGTAGTTTTTAAATTAAATGTAGGCAAATAAAGATAAATGACCAGATAACAAAACGGCTCGATTATAATAAGACCAAGCATCTAATAAATCATAAATTTATGACGTCAAGAAAATGCAGCAGTAGAGTTTGTTGCGCCGCTTCTTGTCTACTAGCGCTTTGGAGGCGGTGGTAGAGTTCTCTAAACTTTGAAGGTATTTTAACTTAGATTAAGTAGTACGAGTATAAATGACGTCAAAAAAGATAGAACAAAAGTTGTATTATAATGTATGCACAAGGGGACCTTCAATCCTCTATGTGTGGACTGAGTGTCCAACTTTAAAGCCTATAACTTGCGTATTTGATATTCACAAAATCTGTTTCCAACTTTCACAATTAAGGGGTGTTCACTAAATCTAAAGCATGTTTTCAAAGGGTTTTAAGAAAGTGGCTCACAGAGGACATGCACATAATATCTTTCATGCCTTTTCTATCATGAATCATGTCTTTTACGACCATAAAAATTGTATTCCATAAGCACAAAAACAGTTTTTTTAAGATCATTTAAACTTTTTCCACAGCACACCAAACAACCAACTCCGCGTAAGACTAGGAGAGTGGGATGTAAGGGACGCGGGAGAACGGTATTCCCATGAGGAGTTCTCCGTGCAAAGAAAGGAAGTCCACCCTTCGTATGAACCAGCTGATTTTAGGAACGACGTCGCTTTGGTGCAACTGGATAGAGGGGTGGTTTTCAAGCAGCATATATTGCCTGTGAGTTTGGTTTACATATTTTTTTATTTTTTTATTAAGACAACTAATAAGAACATACACCTTATAAGCTAAAGTATCATCATAACAGCTTATTAATATCCCACTGCAGGGATTGGCCTCCTCTCGTGACGGAGGGCTACTTGGCCTACTAATACCACGCTAGCCAGACGGATTGGTATAGGGTTTAATTTCAAGTTTTCCTTCTTTTTATTTCGTTTAATTAAGAATAGATAATTTATCTTTTTATTATCTATTCTTAATTACTATTATCGTTTTATATGTGTCATAATACGTCCTATAAAAGTCCTATAAAACGAAAAGGTGACTTACTTAGTGCGTTACTACACAGAAAATCTTCCTATTATATTAAACTAGCTGACCCGTGCCCATTTCGTTGGGCGGGAAAAAAACGTTATTGCAACTCCCTTTTTTGAATATATTTCATAACTGCTCCACTCCTATTAGTCATAGCGTTATATTATATAGCCTATGACACTCCCGATATATGGTCTATTCAACACAGGAAGAATTTTAAAAATCAGTTCATTAGATCCAGAGATTACCCCCTACAACGTCACAAACACACAAACTTTACCTCTTTATAATATTGGTATAGATAAATATCTCGAAATCATCGAAAGCCGGTGCAAATCATCCACATCCGCTGATGACCACGATCCTCAGTCATGAGGGACTGACCACAGAGAGAGAGATAGATAAATATGTTTATTTCAAATTCCAGGTATGTTTGCCACAAAAACAGATGAAATTAGCTGGTAAGATGGCCACAGTCGCTGGATGGGGCAGAACTAGACATGGACAGAGCTCAGTCCCTTCTGTGTTACAGGTGAGAAATATTAGTAGATAACAGCTTACAAATGGCATTGTGGAAGTCGCGGTGACGTAACAGCACCACGCCTCCGAACGAAAACGGAGGATCCTCCGACCAGGCGAGGTGATCGTACCTGGAGGGACAACTAACATAAAATAAAAAATAAAAATCATTTTATTTTCCACCACAAGAATTTTGACATTGATATTTGTTATTAACAAAGTCTATGAGGGGTGGACTGGAGCCTAAACTAGGGAAACCCAGTGTTTAAGGACTCCAGTGCACTGGCTCGCAAATAAAAGAACATGGTAATAATATAGTGTCTGGTTGGAGACACAACTGCCCAACGAATGTTTGTTGGACGTTGGATATATACGGAATCGCTGTGCGAATCTTGATATCGCGATTCAGGACGTAGTGCGATATCTGTTGATTGTGGGGGTACTGAATAGTGTAGGTGTTCGCTTGAGTAAGTCGCTAGATGACGCTACAAAATTATACTTTGTCATATTTTTTGTAGTTTTGCAAATTGTTGTAATAATTTGTATTCATATAACGTAATCATAATTTCAGGAGGTGGATGTAGAAGTAATACCAAACGAGAGATGCCAGCGCTGGTTCCGAGCTGCTGGTAGAAGAGAAACCATACACGATGTGTTCTTATGTGCTGGATATAAGGAGGTTAGTAAATGTATTATCGTAACAGCCCATTAATGTCCCACTAAAGGGACGGGCCTCCTCCCGTGACGGAAGGATACTTGGTCTACCACGGTGGCCAGTAGGATTGGTATAGGATTTAATTTCAAGTTTTGCTTTTTTTTAGTTTTACTGTTTATTTAACCATAATCCGTGTGGTGACGGAGTAAGAATACAATATGTCACCATTCCATCTCATCCCATGGGTGTCGTAATAACCGACTAAGGGACTATCCGTGAATATTAACTATACGAAATAAAAAGAAGGAAAACTTGAAATTAAACCCAATACCAATCCGTTCGGCCAGCGTGGTGTTAGTAGGCTAAGTATCCCTCCGTTACGGAAGGAGGCCCGGTTCTGCAGTGGGACATTAATGGGCTGTTTTGATGATGATCCTCGAGTTAGGCTCGAATTCTACAATCGAACCCGAGACCTCTGCGTAGCAGTCATGTTGAATAACCACTACACCACAGAGGTAGTCGATTTCGAAAAGGTGTGTTTTTTTTAAAATTACAACAATACTATAAACTCATTTCCAGGGCGGCAGAGATTCCTGCCAAGGCGACAGCGGAGGCCCACTCACAATGAAACTGGAAGGGCGAAGCACCCTCATAGGCCTCGTGTCATGGGGCATCGGCTGCGGTCGCGAGCATCTCCCCGGCGTATACACAAACATACAAAAATTTGTACCATGGATAGATAAAGTGCTCGACAAATAATAATAAGTTGTATATTATTAGTAGATAAGATTGTACATTTTATTTATGAAAATATTTTTTAAGTTATTTTTTATGTTTTGTTAAGCGAAATTTTATAAAAAATCAATCGCGTGTTTCAAAGTTTCATATTATTATTTGCAATCATTATTACAGTCAAACATTACTTACATTTTCATTGTCATCTATCATTTCATTATCATATCATTACATTGCACATTATCACTTTTTATCATCATTAGTAATCATCATATCATAACAGCCCATTAATGTCCCACTGCAAGGACGGGCCTCCTCTCGTGACGGAGGGATACTTGGCCTACTAATACCACGCTGGCCAGACGAATTGGTATAGAGTTTAATTTCAAGTTTACCATCTTTCTATGTAAAGGGAATGTTGACGGTTTGTCCCTTAGTCGGTTTTTACGACACCCATGGGATGAGATGGGGTCGTGACATATTGTATTCTTACTCCGTCACCACACGGATTTCTTTGGTAATATCATCAATCATTTCCATACTCATATTATTTCATCAATTTTCATTTCATATTATTTCTTTTTTATCATATTTCGTATCGCCATCATTTCATTACTCATATCTTTTCATTCATTGCCATTACACATTTATCATTAACGATATTTTTTATAATTTCTTTTTCCTTCTTTTACGCAACGCCACCTAGTCCTAAACTAAGCTGAGCTTGTACTATGGGTACTAGACAACGGATAAACATACATAAATACTTTTGTTTTTTTGTAAATACATACACATATTATACTCGTACATTGATACATTGAAGTCGGATTTAAAGGGTTTTTGCACTACTGGAAATTGGGGACCGTCACGATCATTTATCTTTTCATTTTATTTATTATTCATTATCATTTATTCAAAAAAGATAACGGTTTTGTTATTAACTTTTATAATTTCAAACATTTTCGTTACATTTAAATCGTTATTACTAATAATGTCGTCAAACATTTTCATTACACTCTCTTTATTTACATTTTTCACATGCAATTACATTTTTAAATATAAATATAAAAACATTTAAAAATATAAAAAAAGGTAGACCCACCAGCAGCATCCGCATACAAGGACTAAGCTACTGGTGGTTAGGGCTCCAGAGATATATCATTACACTTATCATTTCATATTTAATTACACTTTTATCATTATCCAATTATTAATATCGCTAATAACGTCACTAAACATTTTCAATAATCACATAAGTTTATTTATTGTCATTGTCATATAACATATCGCTAATAATCTTTATTACATTACAATCATTACTAATTTTCATAAATAATATAACCATTCATTTCATCATGCCCCTGCCCTTATCCCAATTTTATTTGGGGTCGGCGCAGCATGTCTTTTTCTTTCATACTTCCCTATCGGACGCCATCCATTTAATAACTTATTTTCATTACACATTAATCATTAATGATTCATCTGACCTCAGGTTGTGTAAATTCTTGTTCATGGAACCAGACAGTTAGAAGTATCTTCTCTCCTCAGTAATACGGAAATTTAGTTCATTAATACTGATCAATTATATATAAATTTTCCATGAATAAACATGTCGGTATTAGCTCAGAACAACTATCACCAGTTTTTATTTCTAAACATCACGATTATACAATTATTGCAATCAGCGATAAAATACATACCATGTAATTTATTTTATTTATGCATTGCCATCTCTTTATCAATTTCATTATTTTTCACAGTCACACTCAATTCATCATTTGTATCAGATTTTGGAGAACATGTTTTTAAGATCCACATTGTATGTTATACCCAAGATCACACAATAAAAATTCATTTCCTTTCATTTTAACTTCATCATCATTCATTATCATAATCATATTACAATTAAAATCATCACTCATTTATCAGATCATATTTACTTTTCATTAATCTTATTGCTAGTGATATTATATTGCTATATTTTATCATTGTCATCACATTCATTAAATGCCATTTATCATATATACATCATATTACTCATATTCATCACTGTCATTACAAGTTATATTATCACTACACACTTGTATCATTTTCATCAACATCAAATTGCAAATTATCATTGTCATTATAATATTACTTCACCATTATTTTATCATTTATATCACAGTCATAAATACTAATAGTCATTATCACTGATCATTAACTTTTGCCGTGCATGAGATCGAGGGCTAGAATACCACATCATAACAGCCCATTCATGTCCCACTGCAGGGACGAGCCTCCTTCCGTAACGAAGAAATACTTGGCCTACTAATACCACGCTGGCCAGACGGATTGGTATAGGGTTTAATTTCAAGTTTTCCTTCTTTTTATGTCGTATAGTTAACACGTTCTCAGTGCAGTGTACCATATATGGTACACGTGCATTGTTTTACTATTGTATCTGCTGGCGGCACTGTGAAAGGGTTAATAATCACGTATAGTCCCTTAGTCGGTTTTTACGACGCCCATCCAATGGGATGAGATGGGGTGGTGACATATTGTATTCTTACTCCGTCACCACACGGAGATAGAATACCACGCAAGATAATATTTCTGTGATCTACAAATTATGGTCTAGAGGCTCTATGTCTAGTGCTAGAGATGTCTTTAAAAATATTTTGTTACTAGCTTTTACCCGCGGCTTTGCTCACATTAAATTGGGGGTAGCACTGTTCCCCTTTTCTAGACACAGAAGAGAACTCGGAACAGAATTCTATACAAACTCCCACCCCCCATTTTTAGGAAGTGAGGGGTAAGAAAGGGGCAATAAGTAGCCTATGTTACTCTCCATCCCTTCAACTATCTCCACATAAAAAATCACGTTAATTAGTCTCTCCGTTTTGCCGTGAAAGAAACACAAACAGACACACTTTCCCATTTATAATATTAGTATGGATTTTCATCAACATCAAATTCAATTTATCATTTTCATCATAAATTCATTTCATCACATTAGCATCTCATTACAATATTCATCATAACAGCTCATTAATGTCCGTGTGGTTTAGAATTATCTAAATGATGTCACCACCCTATCCTGTTTTAAAGGTGTCGTAAAAGAAGACTAGAATGTTAATTCTAATGAAGAAGGTACTCTCCTTGAGTGGCGGCTGAGTTTATTTATAAAAGAACAAAAACATTATCAAGTCATCATCATAACAGCCCTTTAATGTCCCACTGCAGGGACGGGCCTCCTACCATGACGGAGGGATACTTGGCCTACTAATACCACGCTGGCAGACGGATTGGTATAGGGCTTAATTTCAACTTTTTACTTCATAAAGATAATATTCACAGATAGTCCCTTAGTCGGTTTTTACAACACCCATGGGATGAGATGGGGTGGTGACATGTTGTATTCTTACTCCGTCACCACACGGAAACGCTTACAATATTATTACTTTTCAATTATTCTATCACTTCCACACACAACATAAAACACGGACTTAAAAAATAATGAAATAAATTATATTTCAAAAAGAGATATATTTTTGATAAATAAACATTTTAGTCCTAAATTAGGATTCTATTGGACTATGTGGTCCATATTAGTTTTATTTTTTTTAGAAATATTTTATGTCGTATATTTACGACAAAATGTGTCGTATTTTTACGACAAAAGAGTTTTATATTGTGATTATAAGTAATTTATTTTTTAGACTATTGTCATTTTTTATATTTTTTTGTATGTTAATATATTTTTTGTATTTATTTGTTTGTTTTACTTAATGGTATTTTCCCTTTTCAACAAGAAAATTGGCCTTTTTTAGCTGTTCGCCTGAGAAAATACCGGAGGCCCAACTATACGCTTCATCATCATCATAACAGCCCATTAATGTCCCACTGCAGGGACGGGCCTCCTTCCGTAACGGAGGGATACTTAGCCTACTAATAACACGCTGGCTTCTTTTTGTTAGGTAAAGATAATTTGCACAGATAGTCCCTTACTCGGTTTCTACGACACGCATGGGATGAGATGGGGTGGTGACATATTGTATTCTTACTACATCACCATTATTGTCACAAGCCTGTGTGTACTATGTGCCAGTCAATTTCATGACTGTTTAAGGTCTTTTCCTCACACATTGATGCGGAAGATTGTTTTTTAAAAGAACAAAAAATAGCTATTGTATGTAACATTTGTTATATTTAATACAAACAAACTGATACTAAACAAATATTAGTCTGAAGCTTACACTATCTAACAAATATTAATATTGTGTTAGTCAAATATTACATTCTTTTGTTAGATATATAAACATGACACAAAAAAATAAGGTTTTTTGGCACTTTTTTATGTTTGTTTCCTTTAAAGGTAAAGAAAAAACGGTGCTACAAAATACACTGTTGTCGGAAATCATAATAATATTATGAAGAATTTTTTTACTGGTTCACTAGCTTGGTACATAGACTAAGTTTTCTTCCATCTTTTAACGGCCTATGTGGCGTACTGGTTATTTAACATGACTGCTACATAGAGGTATCGGGTTCAATTCCCGCTCAATCGAAATCTTAGTGTGCATGAACATGATTCTTTGCATTGGTCTGGGTGTTTCTATGTATAATATGTAATAATACGAGAATTGACATGCATATCAAAATGGCTTTCCAAAAGAGAAAAAATGTTAATTTGAGAACAGCTCCATCTATGTTTTGTTAGTTGTACCTGCTATGTACTAACACTTCGTTAGCATAAATAGATCTAACTAAAGCATTTAATACAGATGGCGCTGTTTGAATTTTGTACTTATGTTTTTATTATTACGACTAGCTGACCCGTGCCCACTTCGTTGGGCGACGAAAAAAACGCGTCCCTTTTTTAAACATATTTCATTACTGCTCCACTCCTATTTGTCATAGCGTGATACTATATAGCCTATGACACTCCCCGATAAATGGACTATTCAACACAGTAAGAATTTTTAAAATCGAATCATTAGATCCAGAGATTACCCCCTACAACGTCACAAACACACAAACTTTACCTCTTTATATTATTAGTATAGAATAGACACAGTAGAGAGATCCTAAGAGACCTATTAAAATGTGAGAGGCGAGTAACCTGATGATAAGTGATAACATACACTTTTTTTTTCTCTACACAGCGCCATCTGTTCCCAAAGTAAGCTAGACTTAACCTGTTTGTGTTATGGGTAACAGAACAACAGATAAAAATACTTATATACTTTGTTTTTTTTTTAAATACATACACATATTATACATAGAAACACTCAGACAAATGCAAACAATCATGTTAATGCACACAAATATTTGCATTGAGCGGGAATCGAACCCGAGACCTCTGCGTAGCAGTCATGTTATGTAACCACTACGCCACAGAGGCCGTCATTGGTAATGCAATATACAAGTAAGTAATATAACATTCGTTAAATAGCTCCGTGTGCTTAAGTTAAGTAAGTTTTTATTGAAAGGTAAGATTTGTCTTTGCAGTGGGGCTTTGAACGCTTGTTATTAGAGAAAGAATAATTAAGTTTGATTAAAAAAATGCATGGAGTTCGTTGATGTCTTTTGTTTGGTTGACTGTAAAATACTATCTTTTCATTACAAAATACCTTTTTGTAGTAATATTATCTAGTTTTTATATCATCATAACAGCCCATTAATGTCCCACTGAAGGGACGGGCCTTCTCCCGTGACGGAGAGATACTTGGCCTACTAATACCACGCTGGCCAGACGAATTGCTATAGGGTTTAATTTTAAGTTAACCTTCTTTTTATTACGTAAAGATAATATTCACAGGTAGTCCCTTAGTCGGTTTTTACGACACCCATGGGATGAGATGGGGTGGTGACATATTTTATTCTTACTCCGTCACCACACGGACTACGAACTTTACCTTAGTCTTATTTTACGTCATTTACTTTGAAATGTAAAATATTCTAGTAATCATTTATTCAATGATAACATCTATTTTATAAATAAAAAACTAGTCTAAATTATTATTAAAATGTCAAATATGTTGAAATACTTGTTTTTAAATAAAAAATCTAGATAATTTAAAACATAATATTTACTAATACATATCTATATAAATATTGACTTAATTTCATATTATTTTACAACTTACGTCACTCTATGATCAAAACATCAGCGCTGTTAGGGCCCACTTATGCCCTAGACCCCTTTAAGAGGTGTCTAAGAGGGCCATAAGTCGAGTACCCTGTTATAGTCCAGTCAAAATAGATATCCAGTTTGCATTAATTCCCAACAAGCTGGATTTTTGTGCAGGCCTTGAATACTTTTTAAGGATTATTCGTAAAAAGTTTTTAAATATTATCTCTATAAATGTTTATACAAATCTAAATGCAAATCTTTGTCGCAAAATAAGCTTTGCTTAGTTTGTGACTAGATGGCGTTGTGTGAGAAATATAATATATACGTCATAATAGTACCTATAATAAAGGCTATTTTAGTTTTATACTATTATTCACTGCCACAGCAGCACAGGCGGTCGCCAGAACATTTCTTTATGTGATCCACAAATTATTGTCCCGATTCTCTATGTACTTTGTGTCCGTTAGGTTGATATTTAGAGCTTCTGTAAATTAAATTAAATAAACTGAAAAAGAAAATAAAAAAGTTAAAGCTCTACACTATGTTCTGTACCCAACAACATAAATTATCTTAATACTATTCAAAACGCAAGCAAAGCCACAGTATCAGCTAGTACAAAATCCTTAAAGGTCATATAAAAAAAGCATCAGTTTAAGAGATCGTAACAAAAAGACAAACTAACATACGCCTCGGCAATACGAAGCTTGCATTAATTTTATTACATATTGAATCTTAAACTAATATTTTAAAAACGACTTAAGAGACAATCTACTGCAAGCTAATTTCAACCTTAACGACTGTGTTTAACATTATATTCAAATTCACAATCGCTTGCTATAAAGTGACTTTAAAAACCTATTTGTTTGGATCAAAATTTACCTTTAATTAATTAAAAAATGACTTAAGTGACAACATATTACAAGCTAATTTCAACCCTAAAAAGATCCATTTCTGACAAATTAAAATTCATAATCGCTTGATCTACAATTTCCATTAAATCAGACTTAGCTATAAGCTCTATCCAGCCAAATACTATTTTTATTTCTAAAATAGATTCAAACGACATTAAAATAAAATAGAAACAAAATACATGCTATAAGGTTCAAAATCATTTAACAAAATATTTAGTAAATACGCTTAAGGAATCTTGCGAGCGAAACTTGTTGTGCAAAAAGATAAAAATGCCTCCACTTTTACAAAATCGAAGAGGCTGAGATGCTCCGGCTTATTTATTTAACTAGCTTTTGCTCTTGACTTTGCCTGAGTTCATCATCATAACAGACCATTAATGTCCCACAGCAGGGACGGGCATCCTCCCGTGACGGAGCGATACTTGGCCTACTAATACCACGCTGGCCAAACGAATCGGTATAGGGTTTAATTTCAAGTTTTCCTTCTTTTTATTTCGTAAAGATAATATTTACGGTTAGTCCCTTAGTCGGTTTTTACGACACCCAGGAGATGAGATGAGGTGGTGACATATTGTATTCTTACTCCGTCACCACACGGAATGCCTAGCTTAATATTGCTCATTTGCACATTACAGGGCCTACGGGGCATCTTAAAGTATAGTAGACCGATCATTTATATTTTTAACCGATTTCAAAAAAAGGAGATTTTATGGCTCCCTATTTTTATTCCTAAGATTTTATGTCATAATTTAACATTGCATAATGTTTCTTGTCCTAACATTAGTAACTTACGCATAATACTCATTAGCTAAAACTTTTTAATCATAATTTTTTAAATCCTATTTATGTTTATCATAATTTTAAATGCCATAATTTTACATAGTAAGAAAACAATATGTCACCATCCCATTTCATCCCATGGGTGCCGTAGTAACCGACTAAGGCACTATCTGTTAATATTAACTTTACGAAATAAAAAGAAGGAAAACTTGAAATTGAACCCTGTACCAAACCGCCTGGACAGCGTGATATTACTAGGCCAAATATCCCTTCGTCACGTCACGGGCTGGTATGATATGATATTCCAATTGGACCAGTAATTCCGCACTTAAAAGAAAATTCGTAACATTAATAAAAACAAAGTAAACATATAGTAAAACAATTCAAAATACACTAATAACGACATGTGTGGGGTTCAAACCCACGTCCTTGTAGTCAGTAATTACCTCACAGCTTATAGTCCCCAGCCTACAGATAATTTACATATCCCCCATGTAACATCACTATGTAGGCTATATATGTATATAGCCTATGTATACTTATACTTACTAATATTATAAAGAGGTAAAGTTTGTGTGTTTGTGACGTTGTAGGGGGTAATCTCTGGATCTACTAAACCGATTTTAAAAATTATTTCTGTGTTGAATAGTCCATTTATAGGGGAGTTTCATAGGCTATATAGTATCACGCTATAACTATAGGAGTGGAGCAGTATTGAAATATGTTTAAAAAATGGACGTGTTTTTTTCGCCGCACAAAGAAGTGGGCACGGGTCAGCTAGTATAAAACAAAGTCCCAGTCTGTTTGTCCCTATATGCTTAAATCTTTAAAACTACGCTACAAATTTTCAAGCGATTATTCAAATAGATAGAGTGATTTAAGAGGAAGGTTTATGTGTGTAATCATCATCATCATACAGCCCATTAATGTTCCAACTGCAGGGACAAGCCATCTCCCGTGACGGAGGGATACTTGGCCTACTAATACCACGCTGGCCAGACGAATTGGTATAGGGTTTGATTTCAAGTTTTTCTTCTTTTTATTTCGTAAAGATAGTATTCACGGATTATCCTTTGTCGGTTTTTACGAAACCCATGGGATGAGATGGGGTGGTGACATAATGTATTCTTACTCCGTCACCACACGGTTATACCACACACATGTATAATATATTACATGCGTAATATTGTAGTCGTGCGAAGCCAGGGCGGTAGTTAAGTCTATAATCGCCTACGTTTGGTCATAAGACCTTTTAGTTAAGGCCGTTAGTCTCATGCGCCCGCGCACCTCAGTCCGTCTACCAACATAACGACGCGCGGCCGCGATGCCAGTCACAACGAACAATTCAAAAATCGAATACGAATATTCAAATTTCATAAATTGAATTACGAACACTAATATTTAAAAAATTAAACACTGTTCAAAACGCGTTCCTTTTTCAATAATTTTAGAATGTGAGTGTAGAGTTCTTTTTTTAAATAATTTATACGTTCAGGAATGTGGTTAGTGCACAAAAGGACGAGTGTTGTGTGATTTTTTATTGTTTTTTTTTAATGAGTTTTGACACCTGTTTTTGTGTGGGATTAATTTTAAAAGGTAAGTCTTTATATATAAATATTTTTCACACATTTACACAACGTCTATAAGTACCAAAGTACGCAGAGCTTGTAATATGGGTACTAGACAACGGATAAACATACTTATATACTTTATTTTTTTGTAAAACTTTTTGTAAAGCATTGGTCTTGGTGTTTTTTATATGTATTATAAAAAACACCAAGACCAATGCAAACTATCATGTAATTCATGTTCACACACACAAAGTTATGGGTAACAGAACAACGGATATTAATACTTATATACTTTTTTTTGTAAATACATAAATATAAATACATATATATTATGCAATCTGGTGTTCTTTGGTCTGCAGGAAGATGAGAATTCCTACTCAAGTATGGAAATCAAAATAATTAATTTCTTACTTAACTACTTTTCAATAAAAATAGATCATACAGACCTAGAAGTCATAAGAAGAATAGGAAAAAAGGGTGATAAACCACGACCTATTGTGGTTACTTTTACAACATTTGGCCATAAGATAAGAATTCTCAATTCAAAAAAATCTTTAAAAGATACACCATACTATGTGAAGGAGGACTTCCCTCAAGAAATTTTACAAATAAGGAAAGATTTACAACAGCAAGTGAGTGCTGAAAGGGAGAAGGGAAATGCAGCCATTATCAAATATGACAAGCTTATCATATTAAAAAATGTGCCTACACATATCAACAACAAGAAAAGAAATCTATCAAACTCGCCAGAAAATGCCACAAACAGCCACACTGATCAAAGACCCCATGCAAATAAAAAGAATAAATCCTTTCTTACTCACACAAAACAAGGATCTTTAAGTAGTTCTGAAACTGTTTTAAAACCTGGGATGTTAAGCTTCTTAACAAATAGAAACAATAACAACAACACAAATATCCAAGACAATACCAAGAAGACATAGCAACAAATATTCCAGCCCCTCTCAAATCATCACAAAAGTAAAGAAAAAGAACTTACAAAACTACATGAAACACATCTTCCAAGACGGCTGGTCACCGCGGGAGATTATGACCAAAACCCTCCAAGGAAATCATTATCTTACCACACAAAACAAACAACAAAGGAAAGTAATCACCTTAATATAATAACCTACAATGTTGGAACACTTTTATCATATGGAAAAATTTTGGAAATAGAGAAAGCACTAGAAGACATAAAATATGATATAATAGGTATCTCAGAAGTAAGACGCCTTGGAAATGCGATAGATGAATATGAAAAATTCATTCTCTGTTTTACTGGACAAACACAAGGCCTATATGGAGTTGGCTTCATAATAAATAAAAGGTTAAAAGAAAATCTAGAAAGCTACATTGGTATATCAGAGCGTGTCGCTCTACTGAATTTGAAGCTACCAGGTAAAAAACTATCTGTAATCCAAGTCTATGCCCCAACGGAGAGAGCAGATGAAGAAGAAATAAACACCTTTTATAAAACTATATATACTGCTATAGACATGGCGCATGAAGAATTTATTCTAATGGGAGACTTTAACGCCAAAATAGGAGAGCCACAAACTGATGAATACACAATCATGGGAAACTACGGGTATGGAGTAAGAAACAACAGAGGGCAAAAACTCATAGACTTTGCTATGGAAAATAAATTAGCTATTATAAACACCTTTTACAAAAAAAAACCCAAAAGAAGATGGACATGGCGTTCTCCGGGTGGTCAATATAAAAATGAAATTGACTATATACTGGCAAACCACCCAGAATCATTTCAAAATATAGAGACCTTAAGCATAAATTTTAAATCAGACCATAGGCCACTTAGGGCTCAAATATCACTCTCAAAACCAATAAAAAGTAGAAGAAATTATTCGAATAACACAAGTGGCATATTTAATGATCAAGAAAAAATTAAAAATTATAAAGAAAACCTCAAATATTGCTTATCCTCACCTGACCTACAAATGAATGAAACAGTACAAACATGCTATGATAATATAATAAATTCTATCACAAATAGCCTGAAAGACGTTCATAAACACAACCACACTAAAAAATACTGTAGCATATTAACAGAGCAGACAAAAAGACTTCTATCTAGAAGACAAGAACTTCAAAAACACAAAAACAAAACTCGTTCCATGAAAAATGAACTCAAGGCTTTATACAAAATCACAAGCAAATATATAAAAAAGGACTACAAGAATCACAGAACTGATGTAATTACAAAGCATTTAGAACAAAAAGGCAGCCTAAAAAAAGGATATAAAGAGCTGCAAACAAAGAAAATGTGGATAAATGGCCTCAAAGATTCTGGTGAAGTGACATATAACCGAGAAAACATTATTAACATTGCAACTAACTTCTACAAAAACCTATATAGCGCACCACATACACACAGGGATTGTGTTGAGACTAGAGAATCGGTTGAACCCAGCGGACCACAACACCCCATAAAACCAATACAGACTAAAGAAATTATAGATATTATGAGTAAACTTAAACCTGATAAATGCCCAGGATCAGACAACATCACAAATAACGCAATTAAAGAAGCAAGTACAATTTTAGCGACACCACTGACAAAACTGTTTAATATGATTCTTGAAACAACTCATACACCAACACAATGGTCGGAATCCAATATTATTTTGCTCTACAAAAAAGGAGACCCTAAAGATATAGGCAATTACCGGCCTATAAGTCTACTACCAAGCTTATATAAAGTCTTCTCTACATTAATAAATCACAGAATAAGCACAACTCTAGAACAACATCAACCCATAGAACAAGCTGGTTTTAGAAAAAAGTTCTCTACAGTGGACCACATACATGTTTTAGAAATGGTCATAGAAAAATATCAAGAACAACAAAGACCTCTCTACATTGCATTTGTTGATTACCAAAAAGCTTTTGATACTGTTTCTCACGAATATATATGGAAAACATTAAAAGCACAAAATGTAGAGACCAAATACATAGATATACTGAAACAAATATACGGAAACAGCACCAGTAGAGTGATGCTAGAAACCAAAGGACCAAGCTTTCCAGTACATAGAGGAGTCAGACAAGGTGACCCACTATCACCAAGACTGTTTATTGCGGTACTGCAATACATCATAAATCAGATTGACTGGAAAAGACATGGTTTGTATATCCAAGGAAGGTATCTCAACCATCTTAGATTTGCAGACGACTTGATTTTGCTTTCAGAAACTAGTAGTCAACTACAAAATATGTTAGAAACCTTACACAAGGCTAGCATACAAGTTGGTCTGGAAATGAATCTAACAAAAACAAAAGTCATGACCAACTTCAAAAGATCAACCATAAAAATTGATAATGACCAGTTAGATTATGTGGAAAAGTATATATACTTGGGTAAGCAAATTGGATTCAGCAGTGACAGAAATAATCAAGAAATAGAGAGAAGAGTCAAAAGCACATGGAATAAGTATTGGAGTTGTAAAGAAATATTTAAGAGTAATATGCCTATAATGATTAAAAAGAAAGTGATGGACTCCTGCCTTATTCCATGCCTGACATATGCATGCCAAACATGGAAATTCACGAATAAGGCAAAAGCCAAAATAAATACATGTCAAAGAGGAATGGAACGAAGCATGCTAAATATTAAAAAGCTACAAAAGGTAAGACATACAAGAATAAGATCCGAAACCAAAGCAGTGGATGCTCTAAGCCATGCACAAAAACTAAAGTGGAAATGGGCAGGTCATGTAGCTCGCCTTACAGATCACAGGTGGACAAAAACAGTAACTACATGGAGTGGCCCACCAGGCAAACGTTACAGAGGCAGACCCTACACTCGATGGGATGACGACATCAAAAAAATCGCCGGTCCACAATGGATCCAAATAGCACGAGATAGAGAAAGATGGCAAGCCTTGGAGGAGGCCTTTACCGGAGAGGGTTCCTGATACAAGAAAAAAAAAAAAAAAAAACTAGATATAATTTAAGTACTACGTTTTTAATAAATTAGATAAAATAAGTTTAAAGTTATAGTTGTTAGATTAATGTATGTATTAGGAAATAAATATGGCTTAAATAAATAAATAAATATATTATACATAGAAAACACTCAGACCAATCATGCGCACACAAAGACTTGCATTGACCGGGAATCGAACCCGAGACCTCTGCAAACCATATATAACGACAACGCCACAGAGGTCGTCATTTGCAAACCATCTGTTTTTAAAACGTGGGCATAAAAAAGCCTTCGAGTCTATAAGGTCGAAGTAAACATGGCTTGACGGTTTTTTGTGCCATCGTTGTAGGTTTTTTTGCCTTGTAGTTAATATTGTGATGGCAATGGCAAAAAGATTTCTCGGAGATTAGTAAATCAATTTAGAGATTGACGGATAAGAATTGCAGAGATAATCTATACTAATATTATAAAGAGGTAAAGTTTGTGTGTTTGTGACGTTGTAGAGGGTAATCTCTGGATCTACTGAACCGATTTTAAAAATTATTTCTGTGATAAATAGTCCATTTATCGGGGAGTGTCATAAGCTATATATAATAACGCTATGACTAATAGGAGTGGAGCAGTAATGAAATATGTTTAAAAAAGGGACGCATTTTTTTTCGCCGTCCAATGAAGTGGGCACGGGTCAGCTAGTAGTTAATATTTTGATGGCAATGGGAAAAAGATTTCTCGGAGATTAGTAAATCAATTTGAAGATATACGGATAAGAATTGTAGAGAAAATCTATGGGGAAGTAGAGTGTAATTCTATGAAAATTCAACAGATGGTTGTGTAAAATGTAAACTTAATAACAATCAACCTTTATATGCCCTACTGCAGGGACGGAAATCCTCAAGAGTCTGAACTACTTCTTGGTGGCTTAAAGAATAAACCTAACCTAACCTTTCTAAGTTGGATTGCTCTAAATCTCTCAGTTTAAACAGGGCAAGTAAATATTATGGCTGAGGACGATTATGGCAAACAATACAAATGAAATTATGGTAAATGAAAATTCGGGCAAATGAAATTCTGGCAAGTGGAGGTATAGGACCAAGTGCAGTTACAGGACTATGGGAAATAATAGCTTGTGCCAGAGGGAAGGTAGTAGCTTAGTTATACTCTAGGATTGCTTAGCATCTAAACCAATAAATGTTTTATCTCTTTCTATTGAATGATGAAAGATAAGGATGGATATATTATTGATTACAAGGTTACAGTGAAACTATATCGAAACGAGAACTATTGTTTTAAAAATCTAAATCTATAATTATCATAACAGCCCATTAATGTCCCACTGCAGGGCCGGGCCTCCTTCTGTGACGGAGGGATCTAAATCTGTACTTCTATCTATAAGTACTAGGTAATATTATAAAGAGGTAAAGTTTGTGTGTTTGTGACGTTGTAGGGGGTAATCTCTGGATCTACTCAACCGATTTTAAAAATTCTTTCTGTGTTGAATAGTCTATTTATCGGGGAATCACATAGGTTATATAGTATCACGCTATGACAAATAGGAGTAGAGCAGTAATGAAATATGTTTAAAAAAGTGACGCGTTTTTTTCGATGCCTAACGAAGTGGGCACGGGTCAGCTAGTCAGTTATATATTGAGCCGAATCACTAGCAAAGCTGAAGGTCGCTAGTTCGATACCTGCTCAAGTTAATATTAATGTTCTTTTTAAGATCGTTTGTAGTGTACCAAGTGATAGTAGTCTTTGGCTGCACCTATGCAGAGGTCTCGGGTTCGATTCCTGCTCAATAAAAAACTTTGTGTCCACGAAATTGTTGGCATTGTCTGTATATTTTCAATATTTTTGTGTGTAATCGAATGGAGCAAACATTAATTCGTCAACACACAAAAAAATTACCTTGCACGGTAATCAAATCCGAGACTTTTCATTCAGGATAGATACCTTAAGTCAACACAGAATCCCAACCCTGAGTTCAACAGCCATCACTATAAAGTATGGCCTAGCTAGTTGCCCAACCTTGCCTTAATCGTGGGAAAAAGCCAGAACAGATGAGTTTGAACAATTCCTTTGTATGCAACAACATAATTGTCTAGCTATGTTGTAAGATATGCTTTGGTATATCTCTACATAATATTATTATATGTATTGTTACATTGCAACGCCATCTAGTCCCAAACTAAGCATATTCTCCGGTCAGCCGCTATATCATTATTCAGTCCCTTTTCTTTCATATCCTCTCTTCCGCAGTCCATCCATCTCTTCTTCGGGCTTCCTCTTTCTTTCCATCCATCAACATTTATAATAGGTCTTTACCTATGAAATTGCCATTTTATTTCTGCGCAGTCTTTAGACTCTACACTCTTTTAAAACATTATTATTTTATTATTATTATTTATTTATTCAACTAACTTAGCACTATCCTTACAGGGTACACCCTAATACAATAGTGTTGCCTACATACTATAATACAATTAAAAATAAAATTAAAATAACTTAATAAACTAATTAAGTATAACAAATTTCGAATAATATTATCTTTGTGAGTTCAGTCAGCGTGCAACAGTCTAGTTTGATAGCCACTCGATTGAGGGTTTTGCGTGCGCGCGTCAGAGGCGCCTCCTGTAGGAGGTTGGTGCGCGCTCGGGGTACCCATAGTAATTGTGGCATCCGTCTTCTATGTACATATCCGTCCGGTACATTGAGATACATCAGTCCTAGCATCTGAGGGTTGTCTATTTTCCATCTTAATACGTTAAATAGATATAAAATTAGTGCCAGTTCCCTTCTGACTCTTAATTCATTGAACATATTAATATATGGTTAAAATTATTTTTGTTATTTAAAAAATATAGGATATTACAAACATCTAAGAAAAGATAATAAATGAACATTATTATTATTAATTAAAATTCTCTTTATTTACATTTATCACATTAAATTACATTTTTAAATATTGATATAAAAAATAAAAACATTTAAAAATATAAAAAAAAAGGTAGACCCACCGGCATCGGGTACAGGGACCAAGCTACCGGTGGTTAGGGCTCCAGAGACAGGAACCTCCTCACAATGCGTGCCGTGTCAAGCAGTACTGCCTTCTGCATCAGACCTATGATCCAACTGTCAAGCGAGAGTCTCCGTAGGTGTTGATAGAGACTCTTTGGAATAAGTCCATTGACCGAAAGTACTATCGGAACAATGATCGCCGAATCAACATTCCACATGTCGACAACCTCGTGAGCCAAGTCCAAATATTTCGTTTGTTTGTCTTTTTTTGCTTTAACAAGATTCTCGTCATGAGGAATGGTGATATCGATTATCATTGCACGGCGTTCTGACCGATCTATCACCACAATATCTGGCTTATTGGCAACAATAGTCCGATCAGTGATGATAGATCGGTCCCAATATAATGTAACACTACTATTTTCGAGAACCGGGTCGGGTACATACTTATAATACGGTACTTCTGCATCGACAAGATGATATTTATGAGCAAGTTGTTGGTGGACAATTCTGGCTACTTGGTTGTGTCTATGCAAGTATTCACCATTCGCAAGACGAGAACAACCAGAACCAATATGTCGGAGTGATTCTCCGGGACAGTGACATGCCCGACATATGTCAACTGTACCATCCTTCAGGATATATTTCCGATAATTCTTAGTCATTACGACTTCGTCCATAATTGCAAATACAAAACCTTCGGTTTCTCCAAAGAGATCACCGAATCGCAGCCAGGACACAGATGATAATGTGTCAACATCAGGCCCATTTAAGGCCCGGTAAAAACGACCATGCAACTCCTTGCTTTTCCATGTTTCTTTACGATCATCGATAGTTTGTATTATAGGTTTGCGCCAATTCTCTTTAGCCAAACAAAGCGGAGTAAGTCCGACATCTACCGACACAACATCTCTGTGTATATCCGCATCCACAGTGAGAAAATATTCTCTGAGATTGTACACCTCGCGATTGTGGAGGGTCTTAGCACTTAAATACCCACGACCCCCACTCTTTCGTGGAATGTACAATCTCATTACCGAAGAACGCGGATGATGCATTCGATGAGCTGTCAGTAGAGTTCGTACTTTTCTATCCAAAGCTTCTAGTTCAGTCTGTGTCCACTTTAGTATGCCAAAGGAGTACATCAGAACCGGCATGACCCAACTGTTATAGGCACGAACTTTATTGCCCCCTGTCAAAAGGCTATTCAAAACCTTTTTCAAGCGGGCAAAAAAGCGATCCCGTAACTGTTGTTTCACGTCCGTTTCCGTTATACATAAAGCCTGTGACATACCAAGGTATTTGTATGTGTCGGATGGAGAGAGACATCTAAGTTTTATGGAATCTGAAAGTTGTAACTCATCAGATTCCACAACCTTACCTCGCTTAACATGCATGACAGCACATTTATCCACACCAAATTCCATTTTAATAGAATTACTAAAGGTTTCTGTTTCTTTTAGTAAAACTAATAATTGGGATTTAGTTGGAGCAAATAACTTCAGATCATCCATGTACAGGAGGTGGGATATAACTTGACCATGTCTCTTTAACCGATAGCCTAACCCTGAACACTCTAGCAAAGTACTAAGAGAATTCAGTGCTAGGCAAAACCACAATGGACTGAGACTATCACCTTGAAATATACCAATATATATATAATATACTATATATATTTGTTAATTAAAATTATTATTTATAACCCTGTAAACATGGGTCCAATTTAAAATAGCGGATTTTCCCATTTGTTTAATTGTAACTTCTTTCCTGATACTTTTTTTCTTTGCTTTTAAGCACAACAGTTAGCTTAAATGTGCACCATTACTTTTACCAAACATTGTATTAAGTTTAATAATTATTGAAAAATTTAAGAAAACTATTGTATGAAAAATCAAACTTCTGATAAAATCTTCATAGAAAACGACAATTTCATAGGTAAAGACCTAATATTCATCACTCTCCTAGTTACTGCGTCTAATCTTTGGGGTTTGTGATAAGACTCGAACTTGCATCTTACGAGTCGCCATGTCCGAGTTCTTTCTGCTGTAACCAGTGAGCCCTGAACTAAGTTTAACACTTATTGTACTCTACAAGTTTAGGGCTAGATGGCGTTGTATGAATGTGTAAGGTCATTATTATCACGCTATTCTTAGTCCCTTATCGTCATATTATTTTAATCTCAATCAATCAATCAACTAGCCTATCGCAATTCACTACTGTTTAGAGACCTCTCCCAAAACGCACAACACAACACGACAAGAATTAGGTGAACCGACGACCTCAAAAAGTCTCTGGGTCGGACTGAATTCGGAAGACGTAGGATCGTGTTCCGTGGCGCCTATTAGATGGATAAATGGATCATTTATTTATTGCATTTTAAAAGATAAGTACACATGATACATTGCTTCACAAAACTGCTTGCGCAGTTTAACTGTGACATCGTTGTTTCTCTTACAATTTACATTTAATTTAATATCATATATTATTATCAAAAATCATAACGAAAGGAAGAAGTCTATGCCCAGCAGTGGACTGATCGCAGACCACTGCACTCGGGCTAGTTGATTTATAGAAAGAATAAGTAGTCCTGCGCGGTATTCAAATCCGCGACCTCCTTATCCGTCACTATCATAACTCAACTATAAATCTAACAAGTTATATAAACATACATAATAACAGACACATAAGAAGGTTCCGGTTGTTGATGACGTCATCGATGTAGGCTTCGCTGTGGGTGTTGAACCTTGAGCTGTATCACGATTATACTGTTTGTATATATGTAGTACTGCTTGTAGCAAAATGAAGTTAAATGTATGAGTTTTTGTAATGGTTTAATGTAAAAATATTACACAATCTCCGTATGGTTACGGAGTAAGAATACAATGTCACCAACCTATCTCATCCCATGGGTGTCGTAGGAACCGACTAAAGGACTATCCGTGAATTTTATCTTTACGAAATTAAAAAAAGAAAAAATTGAAATTAAACCCTGTACCAATCCGTCTGGCCAGCGACTGGCTGTCATGATGTTATGATAACACAGTTATATTTTTAGAATAGAATAAAACATTTATTTTGCAAATAAGTAAAGGTAATAAAGACATTATATTAAAAAAAAAACATAGAATTCTGCTATATTTTACCTAGGTAATATGTAACATTTTACAAGATACAGTGATAAAATAAAAAGATAATTTTGCAAAAGATTTTTAAATGTACAGAAGAAGAAAAAGTTAATTAAACAAAAAGTAGAATAAATGAATAAATAAAACGGAAAGTAATATTGGAAAGTACCTAATACTACAGTATTAAACTTTAAAGTATTAAAGTAAAATCTTTATTTTAAAAAAAACTGTTTGTCTGTAAGGAAGAGTGGGATGAGATGGGGTGCTGACATATTCTATTCTTACTCCGTCACCACACGGAGGAGCTTTACATACTTCCTAATAAATGTTTTTTACCGCAATATTATGCAAAATAACCACACATCCAACCATGCTTATTTTAAAAGGTTAACCATATTTTACAAAGGATGTTATAAATATTCATAGCTTTTCGTAACAAAGATTCTTTTGACATTCATTTTTAAAAAGAAATTCGTCATGTCTCTGACCGAAGGTCTCTCACCTACAGATAATACTAAAAATAGTATTGCCATATAAATTAATCATGCAGCCATATTTGATTTTTCAATTTCTTGAATTTATTTTATAAAGGTGTATACATGATGTCATTATAACATCCCATTAATGTCCCACTGCAGGGACGGGCCTCCTCCTGTGATGAAGGGATACTTGGCCTATTAATACCACGCTATCCAAACGGATTGGTATATGGTTTAATTTCAAGTTTTCCTTCTTTTTATTTCATTAAGATAATTTTCACGAATATTTCCTTAGTCGGTTTTTACGACACTCATAGGATGAGATAGGGTGGTGACATATTATTGTATTCTTGGTTATGCATGCTGTGGTTATGTGATATAGAAATATGAGTGTTTTGAACCGGATGGTATCGTGATTACGTTCCAGAAATAAATAAATAAATATTCACGGACATCTCTACACAGCGCCATCTGTTCCCAAAGTAAGCTAGGCTTAACCTGCTTGTGTTATGGGTAACAGAACAACGGATATTAGTACTTAAGTATATACTTTTTTTTTGTAAATACATACATATTATTCATAGGAACACTCAGACCAATGCAAATAATCATGTTCATGCACACAAATATTTGCATTGAGCGGGAATCGAACCCGAGACATCTGCGTAGCAGTCATGTCATATAACCACTACCCCACAGAGGTCGTCATAGGAATAAAGACAACGAAAGGTGGTCCTTTTTTAAATTTTAAAAATTTATTTAAATACACTTACCTGCTTTTGTAACTGAAAAAAAAAACAATTCAAAAACTATAATTAGATATTTTTGCGTTTTTTTTCATATGCCTATAACTTTACAACCAACTAAGATTTTTTCAAATATTTTTCTGATAACCAGCGTGACTTGGCTTATCACCCGGTTTCGGGTTGACGTCGGGTTTTGGGACATCCTGTATATAAGGTAAAGGCACCTAACTACGAGGGGTTCTAAAAATGGCAGCAAATTCCGAGGTATTTAGAAAAACGGCTTTTTTAAGTAATTTACTAGTTATTTTGGTCTGCATGATAAAATAATAAATTAATAATTTATCTGTTCATATTTATATCAACAAAAGAGAGTTTAGTGTGTTCACACTGTAGAATAATCGGTCATTTTGTCGCGGGAAGCGGTCTCGAAAGCACACGTCATACATTTGGGACCTTATGCACGTAAGTATTACGATTTGCCAAATAGTGTTTCACGTGATAATTTTATACAATGCAAGTTTTTGTTAAGGTTGAATTATTGAAAGGACAATATTTTTTATCGAAAACACTTAAGATTTGAGTATTTTATTTGCAAACTAGCTGCTGTGCCCGCGACTTCGTTCGCGTGGCGGATTTTACTTACTTCGCAATTCGATTTAATACTAAAAATTGTTTTTTAAACCTTATAACAAACAGATATACCTACACACGAATTGTAAAATTAACGAACGAACCAAAACCTTTTCAAAAACAGATCTTTACAAAGACAGATCTATGAAGACTGTGTCTAAACTTATACTGAAAGACATGAGGGAACGTCATTCTTTCAAGTAAAATCTTAATACCGCGATACTGAAAATGACGTCACAGGCACAATGCCATCTGTTGTCAAATTTGTAAGTTAAAATAAATGACATCGCTTTTTCATCATAACAGCCCATTAATGTCCCACTGCAAGGACTCGCCTCCTCCCGTGACGGAGGGATACTTGGCCTACTAATACCACGTTGGCCAGTCGGATTGGTATAGGGTTTAATTTCAAGTTTTCCTTCATTTTTATTTCGTAAAGATAATATTCACCGATAGTCCCTTAGTCGGTTTTACGCCACCCATGGGATGAGATTGGGAGGTGACATATTGTATTCTTGCTCCGTCACCACACGGATAATCGCTAATTAATTATGAATGAATACATTTGCACGCCACGTTATGGTGCGGCAGCCTCGGTGGCGCGGCGGTCGCATTACATGGCTGGCGTGCATGAGGTCGCGGGTTCGATTCCCATGGAGGACAATTGTGATACACAAACTATTGTCCTTAGTCTGGATGTTCTTTGTGTCCGTTAAATTGATATTTTTAAAGGCTAGTGTGAAGACTTATAATTGATATTACACATACGATTCATGGTTAATTTTATTAACATTTAAAAGGAATAACTTATTAATAGCACTTAATAATAAAATAGTTATATATTATTTAAAAACTCATTTATTTTATGATTACTACTGGTAACGCCATCTCGTGAACAAAAGAAACTAAATTTAAATTCATTCAACATTGAACCAAATCCATTTTTCATGACCCCTGATTTGTATCGGACTGTTCTAATAAAGAGATCTAGCGATATCTCGAGTATTACTTATCCGATTCCGATTGTTTTATTATAGTATATATAGATACCTACTTTAAACTTAATACCTATAAACTACGTATCTATGTATTTTAATATCTAAATCGCGCTTATTCCGAGAAGAGTCAATAAGAACCACGTCCGTTCGCATTAAGAGTCAATGTGAATGAAATTATATAGATGCACCGGTTGGCCGTTTCGGACGTTAAACAAAAATCAACCGTACAGCCGTACTCATACTGGCGCGGCGACATTTTAAATTTTCTTTCATCTAAATCTTGTGTGTTTATAAACCGATTTCTATAATTCTTTTTTATGAATAAGGTATTAAAGTGTACTTTTGAAATATGGGAGTTTGAAAAAGATATGTCTTTGCAAATTACAATATATTTATGTATTTAATACACTTTGAAGAAAACCCTAACGATTAAACAGGTTATTGTGGCTAATATATAAAAGATAGATATATACTATTCAGGACTTCTTTGTACATCTTTTGAAGACTATTATTTTTGTAATACATATTTTTGGCGTATGATCAACATATGCGATGATAAGAGCTCGAACGCGCGTTTTTTCAACCGACTTGCTTCAAATTTTTCGTCACTGCTCAGCTCCTATGTGTCTTAGCGTTATGTTATACAGCCTATAACCTGCCCAGGAGTATGGACTACAATCGTATTAAGTTTGGTTAAAATGCCTTCAGTAGTTTTTGACCCATGCGTGCACATACAGACAGACGGACAGACAGACAGACAGACAGACAGACAGACAGACAAAAAATTTCTTGATTGCATTTTTGGCATTAGTATCGATCACCATTCATCCTCCAATATTAATTTTTAACATATATTCAATGTACAGAATTGATCTCTCTACAGTTTTATTATAAGTATAGATTAGCAAGAAAATAAGTGTTTAAAATACCACGGCACTAGATGCCAAATATTTTCGTGTGTTCCTAAAAGCGATGTATACCACGGAATAACAAATTTAAAGACATTTACTTTTTTAAAAATTTCGGTGTGTCTTTTATGATTACAAAGTTTAATGTGTTAGTTCTGACTTAATGAATAACTCATACATTTAATAATGTAATTCCGAGGTACACCGTGGCGTCAGATTCACTAATTATAGCAGGTCAAAAATGACTTGTATAGGTACTTTCTTAATACGTTGTACGGAAAAAATTAGTGAGAACATTCGATTTTTAATCTGTTCTGTTATTATAATATAATAACAGAACAGATTATTATGATTATTATCAGATTATTATTATATTATGTATGTGCTTTATATTTTTTTCCCTTTCATATTGCAACTATCCACTATTTAATTTGCATAATATTAAAAAATCTTTTACTTTTTATTACTCGGAATTAGAAACTTTGAATTAGCATCCTAAAACGCTATTCCGATGTATTTACGTCGGAATAGGGTTATATGAGCACCTAATTGCGTTGTATTTACATCGGAATAAGCTTACATGAGTACCTAGTTCCGATGTGTTGACCCGGTCATAGAGAGTATTGACCCTGCTTAAATACAGAATGTTCCTTTTTTATGTGCTTAGTACGCGTTTAGTAACTAAAAGAATACTAATCATCTATAGTACAAATACATAAAATTGGAGTGTGCGTGTGAATTAATATTTTTTTTACCCAATTATGTAACTACAGCAATTAAACGAATTTTTGTCTGTCAGTCTCCCTGTTTGAAGACTACATAAATATACGTTTACAGCGTGTGTGTTTATGTAATTTTCTTTGATGTTTTATGTCTTTATTTTGATATTGATTTTTAAGATTAAAGGAATAAGATTTAAAAAACGATCTAATTTAACATAAAAAATAAACACTTTTGATTTTTAAACATCATGTATGATTCTACCTACATAGGTAGTTCCCTTTCTATTTTTATACTCGGAATTAGGATCCAAATGCATCGGAATTACGATTTTTACATCGGAATTAGGCGCATCGTTCTTTTTCATATTTTTATTTATTTTATCACTTTTAATAACATTTTACTGACAAACTGCATATATTTTTCAAAAATTAGATAGTTAACGCTTCTGATAAAAATATAAAATTGTATACAAAGGTACTATAATTACTTAATTTTTAATGTTCTTTCGTGTTTTGTTAAAAACACCACGGAATTAGGTGCCTTTACCTTATTACAGTACATTCGGATTAGACACGCAATGTTTTAATGACAATGTATACTTATATTAAAAATTTCTGTTTATTTCTTATAAGTATTTTTAACTTTTTTCTCTTTAGTTTATATAAAACACTAGCTGACCCCACTTCGTTGGGCGGCGAAAAAAACGCGTCCCTTTTTTAAACATATTTCATTACTGCTTCACTCCTATTAGTCATAGCGTAATACTATATAGCCTACGACACTCCCCGATAAATTGACTATTCACATAAACCTTATAAATTTCCAAACGTGTAAAAAAAATCTTATTATTTTTTAATTAATATCAAATACCTTTTTTTAATCGCTCGTTTTAAAGCTTTACACCAAATACAGCCTTCTGAATCACGTTTAAAGAGTAATGTCCAAAATTTAAAAATAATTTATGTATTTCTATTAATTTTGGTTTTTGGATAAAATCACTTAACTTGTCTAGTGAAATAATTAATTATTAGAGGCGTGGAGGTTGTGATAATCGGTTGCCTATCGCGAGGACGCTGGTTTGATCCCTAACAATTGATTTTATACCAAGTAGGTTCCTCCAACAAGAAGCCGTCCGGGTCGGTAGAGTCGCTGTGCCTTATAAACCTCCGATCAGTAATGTGATTATTTTATTGTGATTAGATAGAGATAGATAATACTTTATTGCACACCAACTTACATAAGTACCGTTTAGGTATAAAGGTACAATAAATAAAACACTACAGTAAATGTACAGTCAGCCCCAAAAGTCGCTGAACACATTTTAAATTCCAAAACTGAACAAAAAACAACATAATAAATCACAAGATAATGTACTGAGCCTGTATCTATTTTCTGTCAGTTAAACTAATATTATCCATGTGGTGGCGGAGTAATAATACAATATGTCACCACCCCATCTTATTCCATGTGTGTCGTAAAAACCGACTAAGGGACTATCATCACTACATAAAAAGAAGGAAAACTCGAAATTAAACCCAATCGCGTGGTATTAGTAGGCCAAGTATCCCTCCGTCACAGGAGGAGGCCCGTCCCTGCAGTGGGACATTGATGGGCTGTTATGATGAAACTAATATTTGTAAATCCCCTTAATAGAGGGTGGCAACCTATATTTTTAGTCAGTACACAAAAACACCTATTTTTTTAAATATTTGTAAATGTCATCGTCACATACATACGTAGGTAGAGTAACGCCCACCCATCTAAATATTATAACTAGACGAAAGACCTTGCCATACCTACTGTAGTACTATATTAGTACATATTATAAATTATCTCGTTCAAGTGTTAATGCTAGTTGATGGCCTTATGCTTAATTAGTTTTAAATGTACAACAAAAATAGAGAAAATAGAATAAGAAATCGTTTAATAATAAAATAATAAATAAATAAATCCTCACACATTTACACATCGTCACCTAGTCCCAAACTAAGCAGAGCTTGTACTATGTGTACTAGACAACGAATAAACATACCTACTTAAATACTTTTTTTGTAAATACATACTTTTTTACATATAAAACACTCAGACCAATGCAAACAATCATGTTCATGAACACAAAGATTTGCATTGAGCGGAAATCGAACCCGTGATCTCTGCGTAGTAGTCATGTTATATAACCACTACGCCACAGAGGTCGTCAAAGAAAAACTAAGGACCTATAATAAACACTAAATCACTCGAGTAAAGCCGAGCCTAAATTATCATAATATGTGTTAATCAAAACTTTAAGAATAACTTAAGTAAGTAAGATTTTTACTTAACTTAGCAAACCATTTAAGAAAAGTTGTTTTTCCAAGTATGGAGATTATTTAAAGAGATAAAATTTCGAAATGACTAATGTCAGCCATACCTACGCTTGCTGGCTTGACTCGTATGAGGCAAGAAAAACTTAAAATAACTTGTTTATTGAATAGCATAGCATTACGAGTTTTATATATTCATGGGAAGTTAGTTCGAGTCTTGAGTCGGTTATATCCGAATTAGAGTCGGTTAGAGAATCCTGAGCATCAGTGCACGTTACTTTAAGGCTATTGCAACTCTTAGCACTATTTTATAATTGTATGTACCAAAGTACTTAACTATTAGTTAGTAGTAATAATAATTTATAAGTGTAAGTATATAAGTATTATGTTGTTTTGTAAGTTTGCACATTTTTAATTTTGTTAATTCCGTACATATAACTTATACTCCAGTAAAATAAGCATTCAACCTCGGAATAGAAGCGAATAAGCTGTAAATTTGCATATACCTTTGTTTTGGTGTACTAATGACTGGTAGAAAAGTCTCATATGATCACGTGTCTGCGTCACAAGTTATTCAAGCTCAAACTTCACGAAAATCAGTATTTTCCAATTATCTCGTTTCTATGGGAAATACGCCATTTAATGTCATTTTAAATATTGTAGGTCATAAAATAGTCTACAATTTTTATCTCAAGCATTATTTTGTATCATGTACCGTTTTCGAGATATAGCTCAAAGAGTAGAGTGCACGCACCTGTACATAAAGAAATCATATAAAAAAAATTGATAAATAAATAAAAATATTTATAAATTCATAAATTGATTTTGAATAATTAGCTTATGACAACTTCATACTTGACACCGTATTTCACATAATGACTATGTACGAATGCGCGCCCGCCACTCGAAAACGATAAGTGATACGGAAAAATGTTTTGAATAAAAATTGTAGACCATTTTGTGATCTACAATATTTATAATGACATTAAATGGCGTATTTCCCATAGAAAACCAGATAATTGGAAAAAACTGATTTTCGTGACCTTTGACCTTGAATAACTTATGACGCAGACACGTGATCATATAAGACTTTTTCACCAGTCATCAGAACATCAAAACAAAGGATTATACGAATTTACAGCTTATTCGCTTCCGTTCCGAGGTTTGCTACTTTTTTAGCCTTATTTGACTGTACTATTAAGCGCGTGGTGTTATGTACTGTTAGTTTAAGTTGGTTATGAACAAAATAAATAAATAAATATTTTTTTAAACTTTTTATGATAAATGTCAAAAATATTTTTTAAGTGTAATTTATCTCTACCTACTCATAAATAAAATTTTAGTCACTGTATGTAACATAGAATCTTCAGTTTAATAAATATAACATGACACCTATGGAAAAACCATCTGTTTGGTTCGGAAAACCTATGCAGTGAATTTTATACGGTGTTGATCAATAGATTGCTAATTTTACAGTGCATAATAAAGGCTAATTCAGTTTCTAAAGAAGCCTAAAAAGATTAAGGGTTAAGCACACTGAATAGTTCAAAATAAAAACCAAAAATGTCCCTCGAAAAGTCCGATTTTAAAAAACCTGCTCTAAATAAGTCAGTCAAGATTAACCAACTTAAATAACATCAAAAAGTTAGTTACAAACACGAGCAGGTGTCACGCATATTGACGTAAGTGTTCAGAAGCGTCATTACTCAACGATGCCCATTTACGCATAGAGGTCAATCGGCTTAATACAAGGGCAAGCGATGGCGCATATTGCAGAATATAATATCATCTAAATACTTCATTTGTGGATGGATTACAATTATGAGGTTTTTACCACTTTATCAGGTCGGGTAAAAACTGACTAAGGGTCGTATCACATAAAAAAACTTAAACGGATCAGCACGTATACTTAACGGATCGTATCAACTCTAACCGTTCAGTATTATTTGTTTGAAACTAGGTACTTACTGCAACGCACACTAATCGAAATCGTAACGTAATCGGATTTTTGACGTTTGACACCGAGGAAAAGGCGAGGCGGTGCCGATCCGTTTACGTTAGGTTATGTGCTACGACCAGGGTAAAACCTCGCATAAAAATACAGTTTCATAGGAAAAAGACGAAAAGAATTTAACTTATGTGTACAGTCATTCAAATTTCCATTTATCCATAATAGGAGAAGGCGACTGCACTGTCGTTTTTGGGCTTTTGGAAACATAAACTGTTATTTTTTTTAAAACTAAACAGTTCTTTTTAAGAGCTTAAAAGTGGCTCAATGGTAGGAAAGGTCTTGCTAAGGAATGAAAGAAAATCTGGGCTTATTTTAAGGCTCTGCTTCGATCTCCCCTCAATGCAAATCAATGTTTTCATGAGCATGACTTTGCTTTGGTTGGTATTTTCTTGGTATTTAAATATGTAAAAATATACGTTTTATATGGAACTATGTAGAAGGTTTCGAGTGCTGTAATATTGTTTTTGTGAACAGCTTTTAAGAGCGTTTACAGGGCTCACTAGCGCCGCCAATTGAAAAAAAATATATAATTCGCGAATAGGATCAATAATGTGAAATGATTTCTACTAAGTCTTTAGAAAAAGCAATAAAGTATTTGTATAACACACTCTCAACACTTTAAACGCTTTTAAATTAGTTAAATTTCGCATTCGAAAATAATAAGGCCGTTTTTTGTTTTAAATGCATTAATTAATTATATTTTTTTTCTACTCTCTTAATACAAGTTCAAAAGTTGTAGTTCCTTTAAATAAATAAATATGTCCCAACACTCCCAACTAGATTTAAGTTTAAAAAAAATAGTTACATAGTCTACTACAAAAGGCAAAGACTAGTTTTCTATAATTTAATATTTAAAACCACATTATCATATATTCTAGCATTTAAATATCTTGTCCTTTTAAATACATAATTACATAACATAAAAATATCATTAATTCTAACAGCACGAAGGAAAACTATACATTTACACTTCATACAAAAATGAACTTTATTTCTATAGTTACAAAGTTTGTTTTTCAAAAAAGTGTGTTTTTTATTTATGTATGTTACGCAATATTGATCCTTATAGCGTTGGGTTAAGGCTTATCGGTTTACTTATCGATGTCCTCGAAACAAGGCCGTTTATTAGGTAGTAGCATCAGGTTAAAATAATATTTAATGTATGTTTGAGTAAAAATTATATTAAAAAAAAATAAGTAAGTATAAGCAATTCTTGCATGGATGTTTAAGTACAAATTATACAAAAAAAAAATAAGACTTCTTGCCTATTATGACTAAGTATACAAAATGTCAATTACGACATCCTATAGATGTCGTATAAGGTGACTAAGACTTATAGGATAACATAATAAGTTACAAGTTTTATTGAATTTTGTACTTTTTTTATGTCTACATATAAATTTTTACTCATAAAGCTTAGGTATAACTAGAAAAATCCGAAAAGAAGAAAGACAATGGAAAAAATTGGTACTCGAGGCGGGACTCGAACCCGCGTCTCTGGACTATACGCGTCCAGCGCCATGACCACTAGGTCACCTGAGTATTCGTCTCGACTACCAAATTTAACCATTGGTTTGAGTCCCGCCTCGAGTGGATTTTTTCCATTGTCTTTCGTCTTTTCGGGTTTATCCAAATCATCGGTCCACCTCATAAAAAATCTGCCATTTATCTAAAATACGAAGTAATGACAAATAATTATCAAGTTTACAATTGTATGTACTTATGTATCCTATATACTTAAATTACATTTGTGTATCCAATACATACTCGTACAATGTAAGTTTTAACTTAATGTATGTTTAAGTGTAGGTCGTACTTAGGGTTGTCACTTATGCTAAAATATTATTATATATTATTTTATCTGACAATTTTCTATTTCATAAATGTTTATAATGCTTTACTCGGTAATAATATTTTAAAATATTCACGGACATCTCTACACAGCGCCATCTGTTCCCAAAGTAAGCCAGGCTTAACCTGCTTGTGTTATGGGTAACAGAACAACGGATATTAATACTTATATACTTTTTTATTTTTGTAAATACATACATATTGTACATAGAAAACACTCAGACCAATGCAAACAATCATATTCATGCACACAAAGATTCGCATTGAGCGGGAATTGAACCCGAGACCTCTGCGTAGCAGTCATTTTATATAACCACTACGCCACAGAGGTCGTCATATACAAGTAAAGTTAACAATAGTTCAAATTGTGGACCCTGTCGGGCACAGTATACCTAGTGTAGAAGAGAGGAGGAAATAAATAAATATATTATACTTAGTGCCAGCCCTAATTCAACATACTTCCATATGATGTCAGTGTATGACGCCATAGTGACGTAATACCCACATTAAGCTCAATAGATAGTGAAGTTATTGAGATAGTGCATACTATGTCCTACATTACACTGCCATAGAGTTGTCCTACTGATAGGAGTGGCCTCCTTTAGGATGTTATGACAGCAATCGGAGTAAGAATACAATATGTCACCACCCCATTTCATCCCATGGGTGTCGTAAAAATCGACTAAGAGACTATCCGTGAATATATTATCTTTACGAAATAAAAAGAAGGAAAACTTGAAATTAAAAACTATACCAATCCGTCCGGCCAGCGTGGTATTAGTAAGCCTAGTATAGCGCCGTCATGGGAGGAGGTCCGTCCCTGCAGTGGGACATTAATGGGCTGTTATGATGATGATGATGACTTGATAATGTTTTTGTTCCTTTTTAAATAAACTCAGCCGCCACTCAAGGAGAGTAACTCCTTCATTATAATTAATATTCTAGAGTCTTCTTTTAGTCCTTGAAAACAGGATGGGGTGGTGACACCATTTAGATAATTCTAAACCACACGGATAAAAGAATAATTAATAATTATACAATCCCACGCAATAATTAAAAGTCTTATTACCTTGAAAACTCTTCCTCAATGGCAGGTGAATTAATAGTAACTTGTTAATAGAATTAATAAACTGTCTGAAGAATTATAAGAAAAATAATATTATCGTCAATTGTTACTAAAATATTTATTAATAGAACATGGCGGCGCGCGCGGTATTAATGTCCCACTGCAGGGACGGGCCTCCTCCTGTGACGGAGGGATACTTGGCCTACTAATACCACGCTGGCCAAACGGATTGGTATAGGGTTTAATTTCAAGTTTTCCTTCTTTTTATTTCGTTAAGATAATATTCACGGATAGTCCCTTAGTCGGTTTCTACGACACCCATGGGATGAGATAGGGTGGTGACATATTGTATTCTTACTCCGTCACCACACGGAGAGTACATACATAATACACATTGTTATGTATTAGATCCGTCGAGCGTATCGTCATTGACCTTGCGTACTCAGTATTAGTACCTGTTATACTAGGTAACTAGTATTGATATGGTTCAACGATATCTTGTTAATGTCATGGAACAAGTACAGCACTAGTTACTCAGTCTTAAGCATGGGTTCCTTTATTATGCCTACTAGATGTGAATTTTGTCTGCTAAAAGATGGCACAATCGACATATTTCAGTAGAAGTAAGTACAGTGTCATTTCATTTCATGATTCCCTTTGTCGACTTTTATGTCACCAAAGGAGACCAAGAACGATGACTATACCCTTTCCACTATATATAACAACATTTGATAGCTTGACGTTAGTGACGTTTAGCAGTATCTCGAATGTAATGCCATTCGATTGTAAGCGATTTTGATAATAGCATTTCGAGTTACTTAGTATTCTCTTACAGTCTCATTAATAAACATAGACTAACGCAAGATTAACTTTACTCCATGGTTTAAGTGTCAAATTATTAATGTTTGTATTAATAAACGCGAAGTAAAGAAGGAGTAGGCTAATACCGCTTTAATCTTGGCGTAAAAGTTATTCCGTACCAAGACCTAGTTTATCGGTGGATTAGTCCAGACTTATCAGTATTACTTTGACGTGTTATTTATTTTTATCCTTCAAAAATATAATCCTGTGATTGAATAAGATGAATAGAGACTATTTTGTTCATGATTTACAGATATTATATTTATGACAAAGACGAGATTGAAGATGTGGTTCCATTGATTAGACAAGTAAAATTTTATAAAATTCGAAAGAATCTGTTGGAAGAACTACAAGAAGCCGAGTTTAAATCTAAATACAGATTTTCCCGATCTACTGCTCTTTTCATCATTGACATGTTGAAAAATCATTTAGCTGGTGATACAAGCGGCATATATACAGCTTACAAGCTCACATTAGGACACGTAATACTGTTGAACGGTGCTTTGGAGTATGGAAGCAAAGGTTTCAGTGTTTATTAAGAGGCTTTCGTACAAAATTAGAAAACACAAAGCTTTACATAGTTGCACCGGCTATATTGCATAATATTGCAATACAACAGCAAGATTTGATTGAGCATGTAGAAGATGATGATGTTCTAGTAACACATACTCTTAGAGGAAATTCAGCCCGGGCGGCAATTAATAATGATTTTTTTTAAATAAAGACTTTTAAATTCAAATTATGAGTTTATTGATACTTTACCAACACCCCTTAGTATAAAATAAATTACTTAATATGATTATTACTTATAGTACTAATTAGTAAGACAAATATTTTAAGATAATAATGGTTTATTCTACAGAATAATTACATAATTTAACATTTTAGCTTTCTTTAGCTCAAGAATTTCCCGTTCCACTGTAACACATTTTCAGTTTTTCCTTGTGAATTGCCATTTTAATTGAATGTTCTTCCTCAGCCATTTCCATCTGTCTCAAATGTTCCTCATCTTTTAACATTTTGCTGTATTAACTATTATTATTGTATTATTTTAGTATCTTGGATAAATTACAATATGACGACAAAATAAAATACACACACAATAATAAATCAAACAATTCAAATTTGACATTAGCAATCTATCAAAATGATATTTCAGTCATTCAGCTCACTCTTTTTACCTTTTCACGTATCAGGGTTGCCATAGCACACGCGCTAATTCTGGTGTAAGTGTGGTATTGTTAATCCGCGGTTACTCCAAGTTTATTAATAACATAGTTAGTCCGAAGATAATACTTCGTTACACCGGTATTAACTAGTCCAAGTATAAGTCTGGACTATGCTAGGAGTAAGCGATTTTTATTAATAAGGGTGTTAGAGTTTTTGTAAACAAATATAAATCAGTTTTTTCATGTTTTTATTTATTGACATTAAAATATATAAACGAGACTAAAAATTGCATCGTAAAATTATAAAATTAAGTAGGTATGTAGAATATTATTACGTATTAATAGTTCAGGTTTATTCAAAGCATTTATTTCTACCGATTATTTGTACTTAATTCTTTTCATAATGCTGGTAATCGTTATGAGTGTCCATCACTAAGTAACCATGGTAACCGAAAAAAACATGGGTACGTCCATGAAATACAATATTATTTGTTCTAAAAATAAGCGGAAGTATTACAAAACTTCATGGACGTGAACTGTCAAAAAACTAAACTTACGCTGGAAAGGGTTTAATTATTCCATTCTATACCTCGCATCGCCACACAAAAACATATTATTATAATATAATCTAGAAACAAGACTCTACGTAATATCTACATAATGTATATGTCGCAGGGAAATGAGGAAATCAGGGATTTCACGAAATCCCTAGGGATATGACGAAATCCCATTTGTACTAGAAAAGAAATGCTCATATTTTTGTTTGTAGGTTAAAAAACACAAAAATTCTATCGTCTGTGGGTTAGGTTAGGTTAGAACTGTGACCATAATGCACGAGGCGAGCGAGCGAAGCGAGCGTGCCGCGGTAGCGGCCGCCGAAGTGCAAGGCATTTCGACATTTACCGGGATTTCGTGATATCCCTAGTGATTTCGTGAAATCCCTGGTTTCCTCATTTCCCTGCGACATATAGAAATCCAATGTATAAGTGGAAAAACCAGTTTCTACACTGATGTAATAATATCAACGAGGATACGTTCCAAAACCGCAATATTGTATTCGACGAAATACATTGACAAGTTAAGATGGCGGATTTTGATTTGATTATTTAAACCTTTTTCACCTTTTACCTTTTTCCGTGTGGTGATGCAGTAAGGAGAGAGGTGTTGCCAATCTGTCTAATACTTGGCCTATTCATAACACGCTGGCCAAACGGATTGGTATAGGGTTTAATTTCAAGTTTATCTTCTTTTTATTACGTAAAGATAATATTGACGGATAGTCCCTTAGTCGGTTTTTACGACACCCATGGGATGAGATGGGGTGGTGACACACTGTATACTTACTCCGTCATCACACGGAAACAAATATCAGGGGTATATTAGAAAACGCTTAATTTTATTTTAGCAATTTACACAGAATTTCAATATAAAGCCTCAAGGTAGTCATTATATAATCATGTATAAAAACACTATTGACTGTAAACGGATTCGAATAAGTTCACTTTATTACAAAAGCCGTACAAAATATTCCCATTGAACAATAGTAACCAATTTACTGGCGAGAAACGATTAAACTCGTACCAAATAATAATTATTTACACTAAGTCAACCAAAAAAACATGCAAAAATGAACTTTAGTTACAAACAAATAAAGTTCTTGAATGAATTATTTAAGTGAAATGTTACTCATACGAAATTGTATAGTATAAAATAACGTAGTTCTACAAGCAAAGGTACAAGCGAAAATGGACCTTAATGATATACAAATAAGGTTCTTGAATAGGTTTCCAAAGTGTAGAGTTAAGTTAGTAAGTTTTAAATGTATGCGAAAACTTGCCCGACCTTGAATATAAAAAGTCTGTGTGGTGGGTGGCGAGGTTGTTCCGCGAATGGTTGTATGGTGAATCAGTTGTTATGTTTTATATACCTTATACGGGTTTGGATCCCACGCAGTCTTGTATGGGCGATCTACGGATAGGTGGACTGAATTTTGAAGCAGGGTAAGAGTACAAACGTGGCTTAGTCACAATCTATCGAAGCAAAGTGGTTTCGACCTCAGTAAAGTGATAGCAGTAGCATTCCTTATTTATACATAGTATAAAAGGAAATCACTTTTTCTCTCCCTATCTCCCTTTGTATGCTTAAATCTTTAAAACTATACAACGGATTTTGATGCGGTTTTTTAAATAGATAGAAAATAAATGATTGAAGAGTAAGGTTTATATGTATAACACATGCGTAATATAGTATAGAAACCTATTTATTTAGTATAATAGTTTGTAGTTTTAAAGATAATAATATAAGCATACTAAGGGACATAGGGACAGAAAAAGCGACTTCATTTTATACTATGTATAGATAAATACAATACCTTTATAAATTTTTTTTTTCCTTTATTTAGGGAGCTTTGTCACTATTTGACTATGTCGCTCCGTCATAGTCTCCCTATGTATTACAACTTCATGTGCTTATTATAAAACTTATATAAACATTTCGCTGAATCAGATCCAGGATTAGCTAATGTACCTTTATAAATTATAGCGTATATTATGTTAATCCGATTTATGAACTATATTATTGTAAAGTTTTATTAAAATCCATTCAGCAGTTTGTACGTTAAAGAGTAACAAATATCCATTTATAAACAAACTTATATAATAATATTAATAGTAAGGATATTATCAAGAATACATTTTACTCCGTGTGGTGACGGAGTAAGAATACAATATGTCACCACCCAACTCATCCCATGGGTGTCGTAAAAACCGACTAAGGGACTATCCGTGAATATTATCGTTACAAAATAAAAAGAAGGAAAACTTGAAATTAAACTCTATACCAATCCGTCTGGCCAGCGTGGTATTAGTAGGCCAGGTATGCCTCCGTCACGGAAGGAGGCCTGTCCCTGCAGTGGGACATTAATGGGCTGTTATGATGACATTACCCAGAATACTCTAGTCTTTCTTACTCTCCAAACAACAATTTTAAAACCAAAATTTATTTTACTAGTTATCAGACATTTTATCCTACTTAAGACTATTATAACGGTACAAGCAATATAAAAAGTTGCATTAGGGAGCTTATACAGATCGGTGTTGGGGGCCGGTTGTTGTCGAAAACGGTCGCAGTGACGTAATAGTATACAACCTTGTGCAACTAGTTCTCGGACCGGTATAAGTGGGGACAAAAGTGTTATACTTAGTTCTTTTTTATTGTTTTGAAAATTTTATTCCTTTTTTTACAATACTACTTGTGTATCGTTAGATGAAAAGGCAATTAAAAAAATTACAAATAGACAAACTTGATCTTTACCGTAAAATAAATGTCACACCATTATGAGCTATGGCTGGTCTAACGACTATGGGGAATGGTTGATTGTCCAGCTATCTACATTATTTTGTTATTAAAACTGTACTTATATAACTTTTTCTTGAAATTAAATCATGTTACTTACAAATTAATTCCTTAAAATACTAAAAAGAAATTATCACAAATATTTTCTATACGTAAAGAAAACAAATAAATGTTGACATAAAGCATATTTATTAAGACCCCCAAACTTTCCACCATCACTGACCTACACACCCTTCACTGTAATAAAAGCCTTCTTAATAAGCCCCAATTCCCTTGAACGATATAACTTACGCGTGCACCTGTACTTTCACTATACACAGTCGCAGGCGCAGCTTTTCGACTCATTTTTTCATTAAGATCGACATTGACTTGCATTGCGTGTTGCTCAGTTATTATATTGTGTACCAAATTGTAGTTTACTTTTAAATTTTAACGGTTACACTTGTTATAGGGAATTGAGCAATATTTATTTGTTTAAGTGCTTTTGAAATTGTAACACAATATAGTTTATTTTTATATATGATCTAGTGGCGACAAGAAAATAATATAAAATCACAATCCTAATAGTAAGCTCCGATTAACCTCTTGTTTATCTGTCTCATTGAAGTATTAAATAAACCCTTTGAAGGATGTTAGTAGAGATGTAGAAGGTACTATTAGGTTTCTTTCAGCCTAAAGGTAAGCCAGATATAACCCAACTGTTAACTAGTTTCATTATTACGTGTGGTCGCAGTCAATTTGCGACCACGGCCAGTGTAACGTGTGTTGAATGTCAAGCAAAAAAAAGCATGCTGCGTTAATTTACCGTTTAAAATATAATACATACATAAATTTAAGATTCATTCGTCAAATGCTAAACGAAATATTCATCAGCGTAATAACTACTTACACATTATTCTCTTAATAAAGGGATGGAAACTTTGCCCAAATATTACCCTAATTGTTTAGACAGAATTATAATATTTGGTTATCTATTCTTTGCTCAAAAATTATATGCCATAATATTCTTATTCCCGAATTTCTTTGGCCACAATTTTATTAGACATAACAGCTCGACGAAGGGAGACCTGCTTCGCGGGTCTCATACTTCATAGTGGCTGAAATAATAAACCTAACCTAACCTATCTAAGTTGGATTGCTCTAAGTCTCTCAGTTTAAACTTAATTGAATTATGACAAGTAAATATTATGGTTATGGACGATTATTATAGAAAATGAAAATTGGGGCAAATGAAATTCTGGCAAGAAGAGGTATGCGATAATATTTATTTCATGTATTTCTTCTTGGGTTCGTTGTCGGTAAGATAATATATTTACATACTTTTTAATCGGATTTTACATCACCTATAGTATAAAAACGTGTTGACAGATGACAAAAACACAAACATTCATACCTAAAAAAAATGTCCAACCTGCCATAATTACAAACACAAAAGAATACCTCAAATACCATGTTCTTGGTAATAATTTCATATATTTTACGTCTTATTAGATTACACACGCCGGGGCTTGAACCCGGAACATGTCAAGGTTGGCCGAGCGTGACAACTTAACGTATAAGTGACTGATGATGACTGTACTTAATGAGATACATAAACCTACCAATTTGTTCTTGGCTGTTTTTTTTTTATATGTGTAAAATGTAAAAACATGGATGATTTGCAATAATTGTATATGTTTTAGACAAACTTATCCTAATTTCAATGATGTTTTTAGTAAGTATATTAAGGCAATAGTTACAGTTAATATAATTTTAATTTTATTTGATTATACATTCGACTGGGGAATGGCGAGTTAAGTACGAAGTAGCTCCCTCTCTCGCGTCTCCCCAACTTAACTCGCCAAAAAAAAGGATGGAGATCTATTTAAATCAACTTAATCAACAACTTACTACTTAACTCGCTACTGTACTTGTCGATGTGTAAATTGTGCTTTACAGTATCTCTCTCTCTCTCTTATAGTATAGGTATATATTTATACTTAAAAGCACTAAGTACAACTTATCTCAAGTAATACCTTACATAATCGTAACACTTTCAATATAAACTTTGTAACCACTTACACGGAAGGACAATTCACTTTTATACATAACTGTCCTTGGCCTACTTATACCACTGGCACTGTGGACTGACTGGCTTTTTCTTAAGACTTTACACGAGGATTTTGTGCCACTGGAACTTTAACGAAAATAATCATAAAAACCTAGTTTTTCAGTGTGGTGGTATTTTACCCCCTTACTCATAAACGCCTCTTAAATTTAATCACTGTTTAGCGAGATTTTTATTACGAAAACCAACCTTATACCAAACAACGTAAGAGTTTAATGTAATTAATCAATTGACTAAAATTTAAGAGGCGTTTATGAGTAAGGGGGCAAGAAGCCACAACGTTTTATGACAGAATATAATAGTTTTATCCATTGTCTATTACTCCTTCTTATATAAGCTGGTCTTAGTTTGTTATTATTTTAAATGCTTTATACCTACAAAAAAAATTAAAAGCACATTGTACACATAATCATATTTGCATAATTCCAAAACAAGTACCTAATAATTATAATACATCTTGCATTTATTCCAGATGTATTCAAATATTGTATTCGATGACTCTTAATGACGACGTTTTATACCGTTAAGCCTACTACCATTCATTTTCTTAATTTTTGGTCTGTATAATATTGGAGGACGATAGGAGTCGATTGAAACTTGTAACCACGGTGCGGTTACAGCGGACTCTAGCTAAGATGTCTTAACCAGCTTGCCAGATGTATTGTCAATAGTATCTTGTCTTGTAAGTTGTTTGACGATCATGACGTAGATATTGACAACCCAATTTTATATAAAACAGAGTGTAAACAGCATGTCAATTCTCGTACCTTAAAATCGTTAAAAATTCGGTTAAGTTAACTTTTAGTTGTCAAATTGTCTTGTTTTTGCTATTGCAATTGCAATCTTTTGTGGTCGTGTTAAAGTTTTATTTAGAGTGTGACAATTTGACAACTAAAGTTAACTTAACCGAATTCTATAGAACGAGAATTGACATGCAGAGTAAAATACTCATATATTTTGTTGCCGATACAAAAGAAATATTTTTGTAACAACATTTTTTTTATAAAAGAGTTCGCTTTACATTAGGTTCTATACAGTCATAATAATGTCTATAGGGTTATATTATAACCGTGGCCGTTTAACAAAAATGAAAGTCCACACAGTTACCCAATTCCTCTGAGAATGAAAGGTAACGGAATGTAAGTTATATTATATTTCTCGGCACGTTGTATTTCACCCACAGACCGTTGCGTTGGTTTCCGGGGACAGGTGATACTTAACTACTACCTGGATATTAATGTATCGGCCGTTTGACAGGTGTATTCAGCATGTCAATTCTCGTATAAATAATAAATAAAATAATATATAATAATAAAATATTTTTTTAAACCCCATTTTATTTATCTTTATTTACTCTTGATTTATTACTTTTTAGGTAACTACCTACAGCTAGTATTAGTGTCAACCCTAACAATCAAGAAGAACAATATTTATATTTTGAACGACATTTTGATTTGTAATAAATACAATCGAGCGCGTGTGCGTGTGCATGTTTCTGACTGCTTTTCTATGAGTTTTTCTCTTTCTCACGCAACGTTTGGTGAAACAGCAATCTTTTAGGCTCCGGTGACAGATGAGTTGGTCTTGACGTCTTGAGTCCTCTGAAGCTTAGATACAGTACGATTACATTACTTTAAAAATATTTAAAAATATAAATACAAGAATACCTATTGTGTGTCAATTTGACAACTAAAAGTTAAATTAGTTAACCGAATTTTAAAGATTTTAAGGTACGAGAATTGACATGTAGGTAGGTTAAAATTATTTATTCCCAAATGACAAATCATAACAGCCCATTAATGTGCCACTGCAGGGACGGGCCTCCTCCCGTGACGGAGGGATACTTGGCCTACTAATACCACGCTGGCCAGACGGATTGGTAAAGGGTTTAATTTTAAGTATTCCGACACCCATGGGATGAGATGGGGTGGTGACATATTGTATTTTCTTACTCACCACACGGAGAAAATATAAATTTAAAACTAATTCTAATTCACCGATATTTGGTGGCATAAGACACGGGTGGCCGTTTTATTTAAATTAAAATGGGAACTTTACCCGAACTAAGCAGTGGGCGAAAGCTAAAGTAATACACAAAAATGTTTTTTTTTAATTTATTGTTAATGAAAAAGGTTTAGCCACTTACTTAAGTGATAACCTATGAACTTGCCCCCTTACTCATAAACGTCTCTAAAATTTTAGTCAATTAATTAGCTTAAATTCTTACGGTTTTGTTTGGCATAAGGTTGGTTTTGCTAATAAAAATCTCGCTAAACAGTGATTAAATTTAAGAGGCGTTTATGAGTAAGGGGGTTAATTAATATATTTCAAAATAATCATCATCATCATCATCAGTCAATCGACGTCTACTGCTGGATATAGGCCTCCTCCAAATACTGCCACCTTGTGCGGTCCTTAAAAATATTAATGTCAAATTAATAGGTGGACCGACGACCTCGAAAAGGTCTCTGGGTCGAACTGGATGCGGAAGGCCACCATATTCTGTAGCGTGTGTTGGGATAGGCCTATGTCCAACAGTGGACTGCGATAGACTGGGATTTAAGTTTTTTTTTTCTATTTATTGATACTTCATCTTTTTTATCTACTTAAGTGTATGTTATAAAAAGAAGGAATACTTGAAATTAAACCCTATACCAATCCGTCTGGCCAGCGTGGTATTAGTAGGCCAAGTATCCCTCCGTCACGGGAGAAGGCCCGTCCCGGCAGTGGGACATTCATGGGCTGTTATGATGAAGTGTATGTTTACATATTGGAAATGACACAGATACACAATAAAAACAGGTTTAAACAAATCCAAATAAGGTTATGTAATTAAACTAACTAATTATCCATTACACATAGTAACACTTTCAAATGCAACCTATTATTGACTATAATCCTTTGCAATAAGGTTCATTATCGAATGAAAGTCAAAACTTGTATTACTGCGCTTTAGACAGCTGGTATAAGCAGGTCACACTTGTACTATTCAATGATTACAAAATATTTAATTGTAACGGAATTTCCTCTTGTAATATCTAAATAACTATCATAACAGCCCATTAAGGTCCCACTGCAGGGACGGGCCTCCTCCCGTGACTGAGGGATAATTCGCCTACTAATACCACGCTGGCGATGGCCAGACGGATTAGTAAAGGGTTTATTTTATAGTTTTCCTTCTTTTTACTTCGTAAAGATAATTTTTACGGTTAGTCCCTTAGTCGATTTTTACGACACCCATGGGATGAAATGTATTGTGGTGACATATTGTATTCTTACTCCGTCACCACACGGACACAAAAATAACTATATGGTATAAAAAATAACAATATCCCTGACACATTCACATAACGCCATCTAATCCTAAACAAAGCAGAGCTTGTATTAGTAAATTATTAACCCCCTTACTCATAAACGCCTCTTAAATTTAATCACTGTATAGTGATATTTTTATTAGCAAAACCAACCTTATGCCAAACAAAATCGTAAGAATTTAAGCTAATCAATTGACTAATATTTAAGTGACGTTTATGAGTAAGGGGGTAGCTGTATAGGTAAACTAGTATTTTATATTATGTACATAAAACATTATAAAACTCCACTGAACATTATAGCCATTCTATTTTTGTACACAACGTACTTTGCAAAGGCGTTTTATCCTTTCACTACCGAGTTATAACAACTACCTATTTCATAGCAAGAGCCCTCTCGTATTACATAACCATTGTCTTGATATTAATATTTAATGTTAAATTAGATTTCCGTGTGGTAAATGATTCATTGTATCAGACAATTGTCGCCTACAGCTGGACATAGGCCTTTGCCCAGCACTTTTCTTCCGCCCAACAACGTGACGCGGTCCTGTTATCCTTAGTATAATCATCATAACAGCGCATTAATGTCCCACTGCAGAGAAAGGCCTCCTCCCGTGACGGAGAGATACCTAATTGGCCTTCTAATACCACGTTGGCCAAACGGATTGGTATAGGGTATAATTTCAAGTTTTCCTTCTTTTTATTTCGTAAAGATAATATTCACGGATAGTCCCTTAGTCGGTTTTTACGACACCCGTGGGATGAGATGGGGTTGTGACATATTGTATTCTTACTCCGTCACCACACGGAGAAACTGCTATTTTCTACTAAATTTATTGCTTTTAACATATTACTTATTTAAACATATTTGTAACATATTACTTATTTAAACATATTTTCCTCTTTGTTCCAGACTGAATAATGTGGCGTATACTAGTGTGTATGTTGGTCGCGACCGCGCGTTCTAAGCAACTGCCTTCTAGTACTGGTGAGTCTACTACTGTATGTTTGTTTGTCACATCGTAGCTCCTAAACGGATGAACCGATTTTGATTTTTTTATATTTTAACACGTTCCCAGTGCAGTGTACCATATATGGTACACGTGCATTGTTTTACTACACTGTGAAAGGGTTAAGTCACTTAGCTTGATATTAAGTATGTTTGTTTAAAGTTGGTTAAAGATGTCTGCCGCCACGAGAGGGCTGTAAACTTTGAAATCAATTAGTCAGTGCATAAATACTTAATACATAATATATTATAAAGAGGTAAAGTTTGTGTGTTTGTGACGTTGTACCTAATCTCTGGATCTACTGAACCGATTTTAAAAATTCTTTCTGGGTTGAATAGTCCATTTTATCGGGGAGTGTCATAGGATACATAGTATCACGCTATGACTAATAGGAGTGGAACAGTAATGAAATATGTTTAAAAAAGGGACGCATTTTTTTCGCTTCCTAACAAAGTGGGCACGCGGGTCAGCTAGTTTGATAATACAACAATGTAAAAATTCAAAGCTCAATACAGTATTCAACTTCTATAAGGAGTCACATAAAACATAATATTTCCTAACTAGCTGACCCGTGCCCACTTCGTTAGGCGGCGAAAAAAACGCGTTGGTTTTATACATATTTCATTACTGCTCCACTCCTATTAGTCATAGCGTGATACTATATAGCATATGACACTCCCCGATAAATGGACTATTCAACAAAGTAATAATTTTTAAAATCGGATCAGTAGATCCAGAGATTACCCCCTACAACGTCCCAAACACACAAACTTTACCTCTTTATAATATTAGTATAGATTAATGAATACCGTAAAAAGGCTAACCTATTTCCGAACAATCAAAACCAGCTTTGTCCGTAATAAAATAATAAAAAATTGACACCTATATGTACTAGCGAGCTATAGAGCGTCCGTAGTCGCCGGTCATTGATCCCTAAGCCTGCGCAACCATAGACGTTTTTATATGGGAGACACCGCCAAGACATATTGCAAATAACTTTTAAATTATAGATAATTACGTACCTGTATCTAAGTATTTTTAGCTGCTATTTTGTAGTAGTGGTATTAGGAGACCTTTTTGTTTAGATTTACAATACAATACAATACAAATTAACTTTATTGTACACCAAAGAATACAAACATATTTAACAATTAACTATTTGTTGGTATTGGTACATGGGCGGTCTTATCGCTAAAAGCGATTTCTTCCAGACAACCCTTATAAGTAAATGGTGATGATGAAGAAGGTGCAGGTGAATGGCAGTAGGTAGTTGGCATACCTTAAAATAAATATTACTTACAGTTTTGTTTGATTTTGGTTTGATTTAAAAAAAAAATGTGTTGCGACGAGTCTTTATACTTAATTGTCGTCTTAACGTGATATCCCGGCTACCTTAGAATCTTTCGCTTCGGAGGCCAGGATTCGCTTTCCTGTTTCTTCTCCTTACCTACTTAGCGTGATCTTCGAAATAAATAAATAAATATTCCTCACACTTTCACACAACGCCATCTAGTCTCAAACTAAGAGCTTGTATTATGGGTACTAGACAACGGATAAACATACTTAAATACTTTTTTTTGTAAATACATACATATCATACATAGAAAACACACAGACCAATACAAACAATCATGTTCATGCACACAAATATTGGCATTGAGCAGGAACCGAACCCGAGACCTCTGCGTAGCAGTCATGTTATAGAACCACTACGCCACAGAGGTCGTCAATTCTCTATAATTTATAGTTTTAGGGGGATTTATGATATCCAACCACCAGGACTCTTCTGCTAGGTCTGCGGTGGCACAGCAAGACACTTGTTTCCCACATAACCTTCCCCTTTCCATACAGAATAACCATTTTTACGACCTCTGTGGCGTAGTGGTTATATAACATGACTGCTACGCAGAGGTCTCGGGTTCGATTCCCACTCAATGAAAATATTTGTGTGCATGAACATGATTGTTTGCATTGGTCTGAGTGTTTCTATGTAATAATACGTATGTATTTACAAAAAAAAAAGTATTTAGGTATGTTAATCCGTTGTCTAGTACCCATAGTACAAGCTCTGCTGAGTTTGGGACTGTGTGAAAGTGTAAGAAAAAAAAACCACTGTGGTATTATGTTTGTTCAAGTTTCCTTAGGTTTGATCATGATTATGGCAAATGAAACATTATTTCTAACGTAATTATGACAAACAAAAATATGCAAAATGTTAATTGTTTTCAAAATTAAGTATAAGAAAGTAAACACAGCAGAAACTTTTTAAATAAATACACACTTCATATACATATTAAATTGTACTTTGTTAGGCTTTCTGCACACGATATAAATAACTACTTTACATATCAACTTAAATAAACGAAAATGTACTACAATTTCTGAAGAATAAGGTTGAAAATTGAACATAATTAAAGGTATTTAAACTGTACTTTAGTTACATGGATAATATCACATGTTATAAAATCATACTCGTAGTAGATCATACCGTTCTGTGCCGTTACTTAAATGTAGAAATTAAATATTTTATTATTACCTGGACGCTGAACAAAATCATAATATACTAGCTGACCCGTGCCCACTTCGTTGGGAAAAAAACGCGTCCCTTTTTTAAACATTTTTTATTACTGCTCCACTCCTATTAGTCATAGCGTGATATTATACAGCGTATGACACTCCCCGATAAATTGTCTATTCAACACAGAAAGAATTTTAAGATCGGTTCTGTAGATCCAGAGATTACCCCCTACAACGTCACAAACACACAAACTTTACCTCTTTATAATATTTTAGTATAGATAGATAGTTTTTAGTCTTTATTCTGAACCGACTCTACTGCGCGTTGTTTCTGATTATAAAACCGACTTATGTTTGCAAAATGTACAGTCACGTGTATTAATTTAGGACCCATTTCCATCAAATGTTGTTTGCACATTCATATTGCAATAAGGTCGAAATTTGAGATCGATAATGTTGAATGAAATGTCAAGATGACACCTTTGAGTAGGTATTAAGTTAGGTATAATATCTTATCGAATCGACCCTTGAAATGAAAACCTCTTTGTAATAGACTATCACTACGGTTTTCTAATTATGAACATAATGTCTTCTTCTTCTAATTTGATTATGTCAGTGTCAGTCAAGAAAATTTATTACTTTTCTTTGCTAATACATAATAATTATAATTTTGTAATTATTAAAAATGCTTGCAGCTAATCGTGAGCAAATAAGACTTAGAATTATTGATTTACATGAACAAGGAATAGGCATTCACGAGATATCTCGACAATTAAATGTGACACGAAACACAGTTCGCCGTTGGATTCGACGTTACGGGGACGAAGAAAATCTTATAGATTTACGGCGAAACAACCATCGTCCGCAAGTTATAACGCAAGACGAGAGCCTCCTGATGCAAAGGAATATATAATGGATGCCTTTACGCCAGTGAGACATTTTGCGGAAACATTTGAAGTTCACCCTTCAACAGTTAGAAGGCATCTGCACAATATGGGACTACATCACTTTCGATATAGCTTTCAGTGATAGTGTTTGTTTGCTGCACCGCTAACCATGTAGTTTATATAATTGTCAAGATTTTTTTTTTGTCCTAAGTATGAAGAGTAAAAAGTTGTATTTTATTAAACATTTCTACATTAATTAAATATATTATTGACAATCTAATATTGTTATTTTTTATTTATAATAATATCATATAAAAATTATATATATAAATCCCCTGTCACGATCTTTGTCCGCGTCGGACTCCCTAAACCACTTAACCGATTTTAAATAAAATTGGCACACCGTGAGCAGTCTGGTCTAACTTGAGAGATAGGATAGCTGTAGATTTCAGTCGGTATAATCCAAATTTCCACGCGGACGAAGTCGCGGGCGACTGCTAGTTATTTTACGATATAATATGTTACAAGAAGTAGGTAACCTAAACCCACTAAACCTTAGTAATAATTATTACTCGGAAAACATCGGAAATGATCGTCAGCCCTTGCTCTAGTTGACGTCGTTGCCCGGTTACCCTAGGTTAGCCCTAGAAACTAGTTGTCGATGGTAGGTAAACATTATGAGAATAAAATATCAACTCCTAAGTAACGTAAGTTTGCTACACGATATTCAACCTTAGGTGGGTCCTAAATTAATACACGTGACTGTACATGTAACCGTCTTTAAAATCAAAAGTCTTTGTTTTAATTGGTCCATTGATACCTGAGTACCGTAAAAATAATTTAACTTATCTTTTATTTTAAGTCGGTTACTATTCAATACAATACAAGTAATTTATTTCATTTATTGGTTTAAATCTCCGTGTGGTGACGGAGTAATCCCATGGGTGTCGTAAAAACCGACTAAGGGACTATCCGTGAATATTATCTTTACGTAAGAAAAAGAAGAAAAACTTGAAATTAAATCCTATATCAATCCGTCTGGCCAGCGTGTTATTAGTAGGCCAAGTATCCCTCTGTCACGGGAGGAGACCCGTCCCTGCAGTGGGACATTAATGGGCTGTTATGATGATTAATTGCAACAACTTTTACTCTACTTTCATTCCTCTTATCATTATATGTATATATATTATTACTTATCTACAATATTATTATTGTTATTATAATCTATTTTCTCTCTCACAGAACTAGCAGTAACAACAGTAGGTACTGCTACGGAGGCCCAGACAACATCATGGCCGGGAGCCGTGGCCCCGCTGGACACCATCACAGTGGCCTGCGAGAAGGATAGCATGCATGTCACTGTGGGCCTCGCTAGGGCTTTTGACAGGTAAGGCCTTTTTTATTATTAATATTAAATGTCCCTGCAATCCTGGACTAAGGAAAGCTTCACTGTCTGGTATGTTTCGTCCTCTACCTATACAAATTTGGTAGGAACCTAACAGTGCCGTTTTGGACATTCGTGATAGTAGAGAGCTTACTGAAGTTCTCGGCAGTCCTAGTTTTTTTAATAGGTTGTAGAGGGATTTAGCTGGTGTATCCCTCGCACCTATTTCCACGGCATATAGAGTAACCCTATAGCCATTTCTAGTTATCTCATTTAACACAAACAATTTACTTGCGTAGAATTAGAACCCGCAACCTCGTGCATAGTAGATGCGTGCGTGACTACTTGGTATTCTCTTGTTTTCCATAATTTCATTTGTAATTACATTGTTTGCCATAATAGTCCTCGGTCATAATATTCATTTGCCATAACACAATTATGGTTAACACCTCGGCTTAGAGCAATCTGACTTGGATAGGTTAGGTTTATTTTTTAAACCACGCTAAAGTAGGAGACCCGCGAAGCGGGGCTCCGTTGAGCTTATTTGGCGTTATGTCTTATGATATTATGGCAAATATTATTATGGCATATGAAATTATGGCATTTAAAATTTGGACAAACATTAGTAAACCCGAATACTTTCCACTAAAGCAGTCAATTTCGTTTCAAATCAAAAGACCCCTACACAAAGCCCAACTACAGTGTGCGGAAAATGACTCTTAGAAAATTAATCTATAAATTTTTCTCTATTCTTCCAGTGCATACGACTTATTCAACGGCATCGTATACCCAGCCGGTCTGGGCAGCAATTCTACCTGCCTCAGGGAGTACAAGTCTGAAGGTGGAGATCTACAGTACACCCTGCCTCTTAGGGGTTGTAATACTATGTCTAATGATAATGTAAGTAACAATTATTATTATTTTATATTAGCTGGTGTATCTTTAAATGTTACTAGCTCATGCCCGCGGCTTCACCCGCGTAGTATAGGTAGCCTAAATGTTATTCTACACCCTAAACTATCTATATTCCAAATTTCATCAAAATCGGTTTAGTAGTTTTTGCGTGAAAGAGTAACAAACATCTATCCATACATCCTCAAAAACTTTCGCATTTATAATATTAGTAGGAATTAGGATAGGATTTTGATGTAGAAAAGGGATGAAGAAAGGTTCTGAAATAGAGACTGCGTGCCAAAACACGAAAGGTAAGAAGGCTCTCACATGGTGGCTCACGACCTAATTAGGACGGCACAGGACCTTTGATTCCTCTGGTGTTGCGAGTGTCCATGGGCGGCGGTGATCACTTACCATCAGGTGACCTGCTGGCTCGTTTGCCTCCCACCATATAAAAAAAAGGACAGTGGACGTCCATTGACTGTTATAATATGATGAGTCCTCCGAGTCTACTTTAGTAATCCTGGATCAATCATAGCATTATTTGTAGAAGATCTTTTTTTTAAATCCCCGACGCAAAAACGATGGGGTGTAATAAATTTGACGTATCTGTGTGTATGTGTAAATGTGTGTCTGTCTGTGGTATCGTAGCTCCCAAACGGATGATCCGATTCTAATGCAGGTTTGTAAAAGACCTTTTCTTGACCAATTTACACACACACACATAAACAAGCATATAATCATAATGAATTTAACCTTGATTGTTTCAAAATATATCTATATTTCCAAGTTTCAATCGAACTATGATTAAAATTTCATCAGAATTGGTTAGGCAATTTAGTAATTATCTCAAAACATGTTTAAATTTCTGAGAATCATGCATCTAAACGAAATTGCATAAGTTTTTTTAAATCGATAATCTACGCTTTGGAGTCAATTTTTTTTATAAAAAAATAATGCGCGGTCTTGTCTTGTCTTCTCTTTAAGAGACACCCAGATTCAGGAAAATAATTTGGAAATGACACAAATAAGTACCGCACTTGGAATTAAAGCTTGCGAAAGCTGAAGCTGTTATTTGTTACAAATCATAATTTAATAGACATTGTGATCAATAAGGAAAATAATGTGTATGAAATGTTATGAATCCATCGAGAACTTTTGTATAGTATAATATTATACCTCATCTCCGTGTGGTGAAGGAGTAAGAATATAATATGTCACCACCCCATCTCATCCCATGGGTGTCGTAAAAACCGACTAAGGGACTATCCTTGAATATTATCTTTACGTAGTAAAAAGAAGGAAAATTAAACCCTAAGTCATTGATTTACAAAAAACCAAAGATACACACTCCACTTCCCAAAAACGTCCGCAACAAATGGGCGCATTGTGCACTCTTTTCAAATTAGTATCGCGTTGTTCTACCGGCAAACGTCAATCATTAAATTTGATTGCTTTATGTGCATTACTTTTTAAATACAACTTTATGTCATGCGTGTAAGATTGAATTTGAAAAAAGAAATATGTTTACGATATTACTATACGTATTTATTGCGTATGTTTAATTTGGTGACACTTTTGGCTGTTAGTTTTGTTTGAAAATGTGCATCTAGGGTTTTTTATAAATCAATGCCCTAAGTATACCAATCCGTTTGGCCAGCGAGGTATTAGTAGGCCAAGTATCCCTCCGTCACGGGAGGAGGCCCGTCCCTGCAGTGGGACACTAATGGGCTGTTATGACGATAATGATATACCTCATACATTTACACAACGCCAACTAGTCACAAACTAAGCTGGGCTTAAAACTTAGTTATAGCTTAGTAGTTTGGATATCAGACAACTGATAAACATACTGACATATTTGTTTTCATTGTAAACACTTACATACTTTATACTTTAAATACCGAGAAAAAAGCAAACGAGATTTATTAGGTGTACGGAAACCGAACACGGACAGACAGAAAAAACAGGGACTAAGTATAAATAAATAAATAAATAATCCGCACACATTCACACATCGCCACCTAATCCCAAACTAAGCAAAGCTTGTACTATGGGTACTAGACAACGGATAAACATACCTAAATACCTTTTTTTTTTGTAAATACATACATATGATACATAGAAAACACTCAGACCAATGCAAACAATCATGTTCATGCACAAGTATAAATAAGTAAACATACATTTTCACAATATATTTAAACAAACACTAAAACAAATCATATTAACACCTTGACTCGACTTCCGTTATCTCTTATGTAATAAGCAATCTAGGAAATATACAGGGTTACAGGAAAAGTCGTGCTAGATCCGTTAAGGGCGTGGAGTACCCATCATTTCTGACTTATTTTACTATGAAACACCCTACCCTAAACTTAACCCTTTTCGAGATATTCGACTTTTAATTTTTTTATGAAAAATTGCCGATTCTTAGGCTACTAAATTATTTTTTTATTTTTTTGTGTAACTTAATATTAGTATTATTGCATTTTTACATAGGTAATAAGATGCTTTAGGACGTCAATAATTAAAATAGTGCATAAGTTAATTGAATGGACCGTAGTAGACAAGTAAAGGTTAAGAAAAACAAGAAAATATTGGAAAGGTTATTTTTCTCTAAGCCATAACTAAAAAAAACATTATGGGAATTGTTCGGCAGATGTTTTTCTAAATATCTACGTTTCATCAGCTATCTAACGAGGTATAACAGTCTAAGGTTTGTATAACATTTCGTGGAAAAAAAGTCGTTTAGACGCTCCAGGTAGCAAGCTCGCAATGAATACATAACTCGCTACCCTGGTCTTAGTACCGGATGTGGCCGTTTTTGACAGAGTTTATCGAGCCGAATCCAGTTTCGTCTGTAGAAGACTTAAGAGAAAGGATTGTGGATGCAGCAAACAAAATAAGGATCACGTTGACCACTAGAGTAGTGAAGACTGGTCTCCGTAGAAGGATGCGACAATGTGTCAGAAATAGAGGCGGCCATGTTGAACATGACCTGTAAACAATAAAAACTTATGAGAAAACCTCAATAAATAACATTTCATGCTCACGTATTGTTTTATTTTACTATTTAGGGCTAAGTAATAATTTTCTTTCTTCTTCTCTGTCGCCTATAAAACTAACTTTTTTTCCACGAAATGTTTACAAACCTTAGACTATTATACCTCGTTAGATAGCTGATGAAACGTAGATATTTAGAAAAACATCTGCCGAACAATTCCCATAATGTTTTTTTTAGTTATGGCTTAGAGAAAAATAACCTTTCCAATATTTTCTTGTTTTTCTTAACCTTTACTTGTCTACTACGGTCCATTCAATTAACTTATGCACTATTTTAATTATTGACATCCTAAAGCATCTTATTACCTATGTAAAAATGCAATAATAATAATATTAAGATACACAAAAAAATAAAAAAATAATTTAGTAGCCTAAGAATCGGCAATTTTTCATAAAAAAATTAAAAGCCGAATATCTCGAAAAGGGTTAAGTTTAGGGTAGGGTGTTTTATAGTAAAATAAGTCAGAAATGATGGGTTCTCCACGCCCTTAACGGATCTAGCACGACTTTTCCTGTAACCCTGTATAAGCAAGCAAATAATAATATACCTAAGTCCTTTGTGGAGTAAAAGCGTAATAAAATAGTGGTGATACCATACCACCCCAACCCGTGCCCACTTCGTTGGGCAGCGAAAAAAACGCGTCCTTAAACATATTTCATTACTGCTTCACTCTTATTAGTCATAGCGTGATACTATGACACTCCCCGTTAAATGGACTATTCAACACAGAAATAATTTTAAAAATAGGTTTAGAAGAACCAGAGATTACCCCCTACAACGTCACAAACACACAAACCTTACCTCTCTAAAGTATTAAAGTATAGATGGCATTTAGGGAAAGATCTCCGGGTTCGATACCCCGAAAGATGTTTTAGCTTATGTCCCTGTAAGTCTTTTTAGGGCGCCCCCTACCGACATTATACATACCTTCATCATCATCATAACAGCACATTAATGTCCCACTGCAGGGACGCGCCTCCTCCCGGGACGGAGGGATACTTGGCCTACTAATACCACGCTGGCCAGACGGATTGGTATAAGGTTTAATTTCAAGATTTCCTTCTTTTTATTTCGTAAAGATAAAATTCACGAATAGTCCCTTAGTCGGTTTTTACGACACCCATGGGATGAGATGGGGTGGTGACATATTGTATTCTTACTCCGTCACCACACGGAGAATACATATACATACCTTAATTATTATTATATATTATTAGTATCAATACATTTACTTAAGACTATGTTAGTAGATTAAAAAATAAAAACATTATTTTATATTAAAAAGAGAACCCATGTGTATGGTATTCCAGTGACGTACCACCGGACAATCTATTCTACTAACTACTCGTAACGTACTCAAAGCCTTTAATCGCAGTCCACTGTTGGACATATAGGCCTCTCCCAACACGCGCCACTAAACACAGTCGCGAGTAGGACACAGCAACCTTTTTGAGGTTGTCGTTATACATTTATTTTAAATATTAATTATCTTATAGAAATATAATAAATATATGTGCAAAACAATCAAACAGTTGAACTATTTGCCAGCCCACGTGTTTCCTTCAAACTACGATCCTGGTTCCTTCAAGCCAGGCGTGAAAAAGCATCTTCTGAAGCCGCCATAGTGGAGACATTCATGCCTCTAGAAAGATTGTAGCATGGTGCTCGCCATTCTGGACTCTAATGGATGCTTAACGTCAGGCACCATAGAGTCATTCTGGTAGGCCAATTTATATTTCCTTATCCTCCTTATATAATAGGTAGTAAGTATGTAAACAAATACGATAATATTTAGTATTTATTAACATTGTCGTATATACAGAAGGTTGTTGTCATTATCGTGTCGTTTACGACAGTTTAGACCTTGTTGCATAATGTTATGTAAGTTAAATGTAAATAATATTCTTTACAACAACATCGAGTTATAAAATAGGCCAATTAAGGACCCTGTACGACAGATTATCTAATTTATTTTATTAATTATGTACTAGGTACGTGTATACGTGTGGTGACGGAGTAAGAATACAATAATGTGTACCACCTCATCTCATCCCATGGGTGTCGCATCCCTTTATTGTCAAATTGGGGGATTAAATCAGAATAAATCAAATTTTCTAAAAAGTGGAGGAGTTTATTCTAGGAAGGAATTTGTATTTTTATGACGGTAAACCGTATAAAATCTCCCTGCTTCCCAGGTAAAAGTTGACACCAATAAAATCTCATATTTTTATCTTAATAAATACTTTTCACGCGTGTCTCAATAAAACTAACAAACAGATATGGCAGTAAAACAATAAAATATGACATTTCCACATAAGGATTACTTTACGAAATATTTATATACAACCTACTTATAGATGCACCTACACTTAATACTATATCTATTTAAGTGTTTTCACCTCTAGCTGTTTCGTTTTTTTTTTTAAATCTAGTCCCAAACTAAGCAAAGCTTGTACCTACTATGAGTACTAGACAACGGATAATTTGTAAATACATACATATTATACATAGAAAACACCCAGACCCAATGCAAACAATCATGTTCATGCACACAATGGTTTGCATTGAGCGGGAATCGCACCCGAGACCTCTGCGTAGCAGCCATGTAATATAACCACTACGCCACAGAGGTCGTCTAAGTATTAAACGATACCAAGGTATTTTTTGTAGCATTTAAGTCTTCCGCATTTTCAGGGAAATAGTTTCTCAGACACCTCAATTTTTTTCTGAATAAAATCGTGGTGAGTTTCAAGATAATATTCACGGATAGTCTCTTAGTCGGTTTTTACGACACCCATGGGATGAGATGGGGTGGTGACACATTATTCTTACTCCTTCACCACACGGAGAATATTATCCGTGACAATTATCTTTACGTAATAAAAAGAAGGAAAACTTGAAATTAAACCTTATACCAATACGTTTGGCCAGCGTGATATTAGTAGGCCAATGTTATGATGAGTTTCAAGACGATTGAGCATTTCTAGATTGAATGTCATCCTGCATGCTTTTGTTAGGAGACACCTTTAGTCCAACTTCAAGTGGCCTTTCCAAGGCCTTAATTGAGCGAGGGTAATTGCAATTAGTCCTCAAAAAACCCTGTCATTACCAGTCACTACTTAACAAGTTTACTATACGATCACCAAAACAAGTTGTTGCGAATACATGTCTGACCCCGTTTACTTAAGTAGTATTACATAACCTAAGCAGACGCTACTGGTTCAGAATTATCAATGGATCGCGTGGGAAGCGATGTGTCAATAATATTAATTGTAAGTATACAGTACAAGGTTGTCTTCCTAGTTTAATGCTCTTAAAAAGCATTGCAATTGCTTCTATTTTGAACCCGGAAAGATTAGCTGTTGAATACGATAATAGCTGCAGTTACTGTTAAAAGTACTCCGTGTGGTGACGGAATAAGAATACAATATGTCACCACCCCATCTCATCCCATGGGTGTCGTAAAAACCTGCTAAGGGACTATCCGTGAATATTATCTTTACGTAATAAAAAGAAGGAAATCTTGAAATTAAACCCTATACAGCGTGGTATTGGTGGGCTAGGTATTCCTCCGTCACTGGAGGAGGCCCGTCCTTGCAGTAGGACATTAATGGGCTGTTATGATGATGATGATGATGGTGACTGTTAAAAGTTCTCTTTTGACTGTGTTATCATGAATAACCTGGGTAATCACATCTACTATATAAAAATAAGTCGGGTTTTCCTTCCTGACGCTATAACTCCAGAACGCACGAACCGATTTCCACGGTTTTGCATTCGTTGGAAAGGTCTCGGGCTCCGTTAGGTCTATAGCAAAAAAAAATTAAAAAAATTTCAACTGAAAAGCGGGAAAATCTTTTTTCACATACACATAATACAGCGCCATCTCTGATACATAGTATGTACTACAAACGCCGGTGCGTGATACATTGTTGAATTGCATTGCTGTGAATTGCAAAAAAAAGGAAAAAAATAAGTTTTTCGTTTCCTTACATTTTAATTGGAAACCATCAACATTTAAATTCAAATCAATCACGTGTATTGTGCAAATTTTTATTCAATTTGACCCATTAAATATGTTGAGTGCATGTACAATTATACTTAAAATATTATTACAATAATATCTGTGACTACTAAAATTAAGTTGGGATGAACGGGTGCCTAAATATATTAAAAGAATATGGATAAAATTTATTTCTTACTAACAAACCCGGTAAACTCCGTTTCGCCACCAGATGGCTTCGTTTTATGTAATACTAGCTTTTGCCCGCAGCTTCGCTCGCGTTAAAAAGTATTATTATAAACTATGTTGAAAAAAAACGGGAACCCTTATGAGATATTTTGTTGTCCGTCTGTCTGCCTGTATGTCAAAACCCTTTTTTTTAGAAATTCGTGGAGTAGCTAAGTCGTAATGTCACAGAATTTTGGAAAGATGATTCGTGACGTCATAGAATTTTTGACAGTTGAGTCGCGACGTCATAGAAATTCTGACAGATGACGTGACATCATAGAATTTTGGCGGGATTTTTTTTTTGACAGCTACGTACGTGGTGACGTCATAAAGTTTTGGCGGGAATATTTTTTTTATACCTACGTTGTGACGTCATAAAATTATGGCGAGAAAATTTTATTTTTACAGCTACGTCGTGACGACATAAAGTTTAGGTGGGAAATTTTGTTTTGACAGCTACGTCGTGACCTCATAAATTTTTTTTTTTACAGTTACGTTGTGACGTCATAAAATTATGGCGGGAAGTTTTTGTTTTTACAGATACGTCGTGACGTCATATAGTTTAGGCGGGATTTTGTTTTTATAGCTACGTCATAATTTTGATGGCTAAGTCGTGACGTCATAGAATTTTTGACAGCTGAGACGTGACGTCTTTGACAGATAATTCCTGACGACATAGAAGTTTTGACAGATAAGACGTGACTTCGTAGAATTTTTGGCAGCTGAAACGTGACGTCCCAATGGGGGCTGAATTGATCAAAATCCTATATTAGCGAACGTCTTCATCATAGCTCCAATCTTTAATTTTAGTTCAATCATTCGAAAATGTAAGAAGATTTATACAAACATTCGAAAAGAAGAAAGACAATGGAAAAAATTGGTACTCGATGCGGGACTCGAACCCGCGTCTCTGGACTATAAGCGTCCAGCGCCATGACCACTAGGCCAACCGAGTAACCGTCTCGACTACCAAATTTAACCATTGCTTTATACGGCACCGGGCCGCAACTTAGAACTCAACTGTACAACGCCATCTAGGCGCGACAGCCGTAAACTTTCAATGTTGCAATTGAAGAGAACACGTAATGATATTTATACAAATTCGTATTTATACAAACATTCATCCTATTTTACCCTTTTAGGGGTAGAATTTATCAAAGTACTTTTTAAGGAAATGCCTACTTCATAGTAGCTATCTGCATGCAAAGTCTCAGCCCGATCGGTTTAAAACTGACAAAGTTTCATACAAACTGTCATCCTCTATTTAATCCCCTTGGGGACAGAATTTTTAAAGTCCTTTCTAAGGAGATGCCTATGTCATAGTAACTATTTGCATGCAAAGCCTCAACCCGATCGGTTTAAAATTGACAAAGTTTAATACAAACTTTCTACCCCTATTTTATCTCCTTGGGGGTAGAATATATCGAAATCATTTCTTAGCAGATGCCTACGTCATAGTAACTCTATGCCTGCAAAGCCTCAGCCTAATCGGTTTGAATTTGACAAAGTTTCAAACAAACTTTCGTTCCCTATTTTATCCCTATAGGGGTTGAATTTAATAAAATCCTTTCTAAGGGGATGCCTACGTCATAGTAACTATTTGCATGCAAAGCCTCAACCCGATCGGTTTAAAATTGACAAAGTTTAATACAAACTTTCTACCCCTGTTTTATCTCCTTGGGGGTAGAATATATCGAAATCATTTCTTAGCAGATGCCTACGTCATAGTAACTCTATGCCTGCAAAGACTCAGCCTAATCGGTTTGAATTTGACAAAGTTTCAAACAAACTTTCGTTCCCTATTTTATCCCTATAGGGGTTGAATTTAATAAAATCCTTTCTAAGGGGATGCCTACGTCATAGTAACTATTTGCATGCAAAGCCTCAACCCGATCGGTTTAAAATTGACAAAGTTTAATACAAACTTTCTACCCCTATTTTATCTCCTTGGGGGTAGAATATATCGAAAGCATTTCTTAGCAGATGCCTACGTCATAGTAACGCTATGCCTGCAAAGTCTCAGCCTGATCTGTTTGAATTTGACAAAATTTCAAACTAACTTTCGTTCCCTATTTTATCCCTATAGGGGTTGAATTTAATAAATTCCTTTCTAAGGGAATACCTACGTCATAGTAACTATTTGCATGCAAAGCCTCAACCCGATCGGTTTAAAATTGACAAAGTTTCATACAAACTTTCATCTCCTATTTTATCTCCTTGGGGGTAGAATTTATCGAAATCCTTTCTTAGCGGATCCCTACGTCATAATACCTACCTGCATGCCAAATTTCAGCCAGATCCGTGCGTTGATAGATCACTATGTCAGTCACCTTTGAGTTTTATATATATAGATTTCGCAAAAAAATCTAATAGTGACAAGGAACCCCAGTTTCAGATTGGCCACAGGTGTTTCCCACTGATGCACTAGGTCGCATGTATACTGTTCATCCTAGAAATGATGAATGTTTTTATTTGCGACTGCTGTTGGTAAATGTACGTGGACCAAAATCATTTGCGCATTTGAAAACTGTGAATGACAACCAATGCTAAACATATTAAGAAGCATGTAAACTATTGGGTTTGCTGGAGAACGATTCTCATTGGGATTTAACACTTGCGGATTCAGTAGTTTCATCAAATGCGTTTCAAATATGAACGCTGTTCGCAATTATCATCACCACATATTTATTCTTTTTCACAACTAATTCAGTTATGAAATAAATACAAAGACGACATAATATGTAAGATATCTTGCACCCCTTGCGCATTCAAACGAATAATCCTGACATCCAAATAACCGATGAAATCTACAATGAATGATTGATTCTAATTGAGGATCAATGCTTTACTATTACTAACAAACAACTGATTGAAGTAGGAATGATTGCGTCAAATCGTTCGATGCAATGATTTAAACCAAGAATTAAATTGAGAGCTGCAATACAATATTGATATATTGAAGGAATTCGTTCGAAATAATGTGCCGTTACTAATTGAACAGGAAAACAAGTATACGAAACATTAATGCAAGCGGTGGACAATAATACTGGTGGTCTATTCTTCCTGGACGCACCTGGAGGAACAGGGAAAACATTTGTTATATTCGATCAAGATGTGACACAGCTTTGGCATTAGCATCATCTGGAATTGCGGCGATTCTTCTATATATCGGTCATACTGCACATTCTGCGCTTAAGTTGCCACTCAATTTAAACACAATTGATGCTCTAAAATGCAATTTTTCCCGATCCAGTGCAATGGGAAAATTGTTGATGCAATGCAAGCTCATTGTTTGAGATGAGTGCACAATGACACATGAGAAATCACTCGAAGTACTTAACTTCACACTAAAGGATCTTCGGCGAAATAACAATTTCTTTGGCGGCTTGATGATGTTGTTAGCAGACGATTTCAGTCAGACGTTGCCCGTGGAACGCCTGCAGATGAATTGGATACTTGCCTGAAGGCATCAACTTTATGAAATAACGTAAAAACATTATCGCTGACCACTTATATGAGAGTTCAACTTCAAAATGATCAAAGTGGTGCACAATTTTCCAAACAATAGTTAACTGTTGGAAATGGAAAAGTCCCAGTTGATGCGACATGGTGGGAAGCCGATGGATGAGGCAGGCACAGGACCGCACAAGGTGGCAATACTTGGAGGAGGCCTATGTCCAGCAGTGGACGTCGATTGGCTGATATGATGATAATGATGATGCGACATCTGGATTAATTACTCTTACCAACGACTTTTGCCGATTTGTAGGCTCTCAATTAGCTCTTATTGAAAATGTTTTGCCAAACATTCTTCTTCTCAGCCGTTTCGCTCTTGACAGAGCGGTCGTGGTCACGATGAGGCGTCCGCGTTGATGTTAGTGGCGGACCTAGCTTGTTTTACGATCTCCCGCCATCTCTCTCTGTTCGCAGACTGTCTGGCGCAGTCTGACACGTCGCTCCCCACTGCGGATTTAATCTGATCAGTCCATCTCATAGGTGTTCTGCCGCGTGATCTGATTCCCTCCACCCTTCCTTGCACAACTAGCCGTTCTATAGAGCCGTTATTACGTCTAGAGATATGGCCAAAGTACTGTAGTATGCGTGTTTGTACTATGCTTGATAGACGCTCGGTGATACCAAGTTCCTGGAGTATGGACGCGTTGGTGCGGAATTCTGTCCAAGATATACATCTTCCTCCAGCACCACATCTCTAGGGCATCTATTTTTCCCTTTTCCAACTTACGCACTGTCCACGTCTCTGCCGCGTAAAGGAAGATTGGGAATATCAATGTTTTCATGAGCCTGACCTTGGTGCCTTTGGTGATGCTTCGATTTCTCCACACCTTCTTTAATTTCTCGACTGCGGTCCTTGTAATAGCCATGCGACGCTTCACTTCATCCACGCAGCCACCATTGTTTGAGATCAATGCCCCAAGATATACGTAGGTTTGTACCACGTCACAGTTCGCAATCTGTGTAACCTCTGGCGAGTTGTCATTGACGCGGTCCACAATCATTATCTTGGTCTTAGATCGGTTAATCTTCAATCCAAAGGCCAGACTCACGCGCTCCATTTTGTGAAGTAATTCCTGCATGAGGTCAGGATTACTTGCAAATAAGGTGGTGTCATCTGCGTATCGCAGGTTTGAAATTTTGTATCCACCTATTACAACACCATCGGTCCAGTCTTCGAGAGTGATTCGCATTATAAGCTCGGTGTAGATGTTGAACAGTAAAGGTGAAATTATGCATCCCTGCCGCACACCCGCACTTGGGTGAAAATTCTCTGAGAATAGATCATCTGTTCGTACTGATGCTGTTCCCTCCTCATAGAGTCCCCTGAGTAGATGTACGAGGTGTTGTGGTGTACCCATGTCCAGTAGTGTTTTCCACAGCGTTGGCCATTTCACAGAGTCGAACGCTTTGGAGAAATCAACAAAGCATATGCATGTTGGCTTGTTGAATTCTTGAGCCTTTTCTATAATTTGGCGAACGATGAGAATTTGCTCACGGGTTCCTTTACCCTTTACGAAACCGGCTTGTTCCGGTGCAATCTCTCTAGACAAGTATGCTTTCAGTCGCTCGTTTATAATATGCAGCATAATTTTACTTGCGTGTGTTATAAGCGCAATGAGTCGGAAATTGCCACATTTTTTTGTCGAACCCTTTTTATGGAGAGGAGTGAAAACTGTGTGAGCCCACTCTGAGGGCCATTTGCCTGTGAGCCATATCTTGTTGCAGATGGTGTAAAAGATATGAACGCCACGATCTCCCATTGCTCGAATAATTTCGATTGGATTTCCATCTTTCCCCGTGGCTTTTCCATTCTTTAGGTGTTGAATGGCAGCTCTTACTTCCGACTCAAGAATACCAGGCTCTAACAAATCATCCGAGAGCTCCGTAGATGCAAAATTGCGCGACTGAGGATCTTCAAACAAGGACTGACAGTAATCCCTCCAGACTTTCGAAATCTTATCCAGATCAGTAACTATTTCGCCATTAAGATCTTCAACAGCCCAGGATCTAGACGATACCGTTTTGGTAATGAGACGGATCTTGTGGTGTAAATCTTTAGACTGATACCTATCTGCATGCGCCTCGATTTCTACACAAATATTACGCAGATAGTTGTTATGATCTTGTCTGCATTTAAGCTGTATGGCTGCCGATACTTTGTTAAGATCTTTAATATCGGATCCTGCTGCTTTCATCTTCTGGCGGCTTTCGACGAGCTTGAAGGTCTCATCACTCATCCAGTGTTGTTTTTTGTGTATCCTAGTCGGTGGCGGTGACTCCGAGACTGATGATACGATGAGTGACTTAGCCCGGCTCCATAGTGCATCGGGTGTTTCGTCAGTCGAATGCGCCTCCGACCATTGTGTCCAATTCGTTTCAATACTAGAACGAAACTTCAAAGCATCCCTCACTTCAAGCTTCTTCGTCCTCTTGATGACTCGGGCTGCCGCAAGCTTAAGCTTTAGCTTTGCGATTAAAAGCTGGTGATCAGAACCGCAATCGGCCCCAGGCAATGTATGGGCATTTGTTATGGATGATCTCCATCGTGACCGTACCATGACGTAGTCGATCTGGTTGCGAGTCCTTCCGTCAGGCGATACCCATGTGTACAAGCGTCGAGGGTGGTGTTGGAAGAGGCTATTCGCAATTAACATGCCATTTTCTGTAGCGAATTGTAGTAAGCGCTCACCTCGTTCATTTCGCTTTCCAAGTCCAAATTTCCCGGCGTACTTACCCATCTGATCAGCGCTCTTCCCGATCTTAGCGTTGAAGTCTCCTAAAATGACCAACAGTTCTCTATTAGGTACCTTCGCTATGGTTAATTCCAGATCGGAGTAAAACTTCTCGATTATCTCATCACTTGCGGTAGAGGTAGGGGCATATACCTGAATGATGTTAAGGTGCATCGGTGAGGCCTTTATTTTGATGCTAATTATTCGGTCGCTTACCGGCTCGTATCCCATTACGCTATTCCTCAGATCTAACGGCAGTAGAAATCCTACACCGTTCCTGCTGCTAACGTCGTTGCCAGAAAAGTAAATGACATGATGGTCTGTTGTCAAATGCCCGCTGCCCTTTAAATGTGTTTCGCTTACTCCACAGATGTTCACGCCGACTCTAAATAGGGGCTCTCCGGGTAAATAGGACTAAAGGAGGCTCTCTGATACTTATAAATAAAAAGTTAAAGTATAAAGTAAGAAATGATGTTGTATCTATGTCTGTGGAATGTGTAACTGAAATAGCCTGTATAGAACTAGAGCAATTTATAGTAGCAAGTGTGTACAGACGGCCTGTAGAGAGGAATTTTGATGATTTTTTGCAGATTCTGGATGAAATGTTAACAAAATTAACTAAGTCAAAAAAGCAGCTATTGGTCTGCGGAGATTTTAATGTAAATATACTAAAGGTAAATGCTTGTACAACTAGACTTCTGAATCTGTATAAGTCACACAATTTGTCTCCCTTGTTTCTAGAGCCAACTAGAATAACAGAAACTTCTGCAACATGTATAGATAATATCTTTGTTACCGATAACATAACACCAATTAACAAATCCATGATCAGTAAGTTAGAATCTGACCACTGCGGTCAATTGGTCAATTTTACTATTGAAAATACACCAACACCCCGAAGGAGGATATCGTATGTACCAGTAACATCTAACCGTATTGAAAAGTTGAAAGATAACTTAACAAACATCTTGCCATTTCTTCCTTCTGACAAGGACCCAAATGTACTATACGATAACTTCTTTAAGGTTTTAAATGACCAATTTCAATCTATATTTACATCTAGATCTTTGATGGTATCTAACAAACGAGAGTTTGCTGACTGGGCAACGGTTGGAATTAATCTAAGTAGAATAAAACTATATGAATTATATGCACAGAAGCAGAGTAATACTTCAGAAGAGTTTCATAGGTATGTTAGGAATTATTCAAAGATTTTTAAAAAAGTGTGCATTCAGGCAAAATCTTTTTATATTAGGTCGAAGATAACATCAAGTCATAACAAAATCAAAGCAACTTGGAATGTTATCAATGCTGAAACAGGAAGACTCCGCTCCAAGGTTACTGAATTTAAACTGAGCATTGGTGGAAATATAATTACAAAGGAACCAGAGGTAGCACACCAATTTGAGACCTTCTTTACTAGTGCTCCAATTCTCTTGACAAAAACACTTGGTTCTTCTACCTCCCTATCAGAAAATTTGTTGAAAGCAAATGTAGCTAGATTTGATGAAGTATTTATATTTAGGCATGTTAGCGCACAAGATATTCGTAGAGTGCTTAAAGAAATCAATCCCAAGAAAACTAAAGACATTTGGGGGATTTCTGTACCTATTGTTAAATCTATAATTGAAGTTATTATACCTCAGCTTGTTGTTATATTTAATAGTTGTTTAGATTGTGGAGTGTTTCCTGATTTAATGAAAATTAGTAAAGTGATTCCTTTGTTTAAATCAGGTAGTTCATTAGATCCCTCCAATTTTAGGCCAATATCTGTTCTACCAATATTAAGTAAAGTGTTTGAAAAACTTATTTTAAATCAACTACTCAAACACTTTCATGATAGCAATCTGTTACATAACAAACAATTCGGTTTCACTAAAAGCCGATCGACAACTGATGCGGGTGTAGCCCTGATAGAAAACATATTTGAAGCCTGGGAGGAGTCGCATGATGCGTACGGCGTATTTTGTGACTTATCCAAGGCGTTTGATTGCGTTTTACATAACACATTAATAATGAAACTTTACCACTACGGTGTAAGGGATGTGGCACTCAATTTAATTTCATCCTACCTTAGTGGCCGGGTGCATAGTGTAGATATAAATGGAATACGTTCCCCTGGATCAATTGTAGACATAGGGGTACCCCAGGGATCCATATTAGGGCCTTTTTTATTTTTGGTTTACATAAATGACTTACCATATATGGTAAGGGACAATCATGGTATAGTATTGTTTGCAGATGACACATCCTTAATATTTAAGGTTAAGAGACAGCAATCTAATATTGACGATGTGAACAATGCTCTTGATAGAATAGTCAATTGGTTTAGTACAAACAATTTGCTACATAATAGATTAAAAACAAAGTTAGTTAGATTTACACTTCCCAATGTAAGGCAGGCTAAAACTATAGTTAAAGTAAACAATGAGGAAATTGAATTAGTAGATAAGACAGTATTTCTGGGCATAACTTTAGACGCTAAGCTTCAATGGGGCCCACATGTGGAAGCTCTGTCCAACAAACTTAGTTCTGCCGCCTACGCGGTTAAGAAAATTCGCGCATATACGGACGTTGAGACTGCCCGCCTAGTCTACTTCAGCTATTTTCACAGTATAATGTCTTATGGCATACTATTGTGGGGATGTGCTGCTGATATTGAGACCATCTTTATATTGCAGAAAAGAGCTGTCAGAGCTATTTACAAAATGGGACCCAGAGAATCACTTAGGGAGAAATTTAAAGAAATAGGTATTTTAACTGTCTATGCACAATATATTTACGAAAATCTGCTTTATGTTCATAAAAATCGTGATAAATTTCATAAAAATAGCGATTTTCATAATCTTAATTTGAGAAATAAAGATGACTTAGCTGTGCCCAGCAGCAGACTCCGAAAAATAGGTAGGTCGTTCTGTAGCACGTGTGTACGCTTTTATAATAAACTACCAAAAGATGTTTGTAACATGTCCATTAATAAGTTCAAGAATTATATCAAGCCTAAATTGTGCAAAAAAGCTTACTATGATACATCTAGTTACCTTAATGATAAGAACCCATGGATATGATGATGCTCCTAGTCGTAAGATTACAATATAAGTTTTAGAGTAATATAATGTACCTCTAAAAATAATGTACCTTTATGAATTAAGACTCGCGGAAAATTACTTTGGTCGATGTTAAATGGAGGCGTCCCTCTGCCATTTTTATCTTATTTCTTTTTTGTTGATATTATTGTCAGGACTCGTCATGCTCACTAAAATGTCATTGCTTGTGGTGGCGTGGGGGCCGGGTCAATCCCTTCCCTACAATATGGCGAGGGGGTTGATGGCTGACCTCTGTGTTATACTCGTGAACGGGTGCTACTTGGGGTGACTGGTCGACCTTGACATTAATCAATTTACATTTTGGTTCACTTCTAATAATTTACCTAAAGGGTTATTTGGCTGAGCGACGTCTTTATTACTGAATTGTTTATGGATGTGATTTGGTGCTCCCACTTTTATGTACTACCTGCATGACGCTACCTTTATCATTTTATAATAAAATCCTTCGTTGTATGGATATGTATGGTATACAATGGTTGCAGTGCCTGATTACAGTTATCTACAATGTAAAAAAATTGACGTCAAGAAAATGCAGCAGTAGAGTTTGTTTCGCCGCTTCTTCTCTACTAGCGCTTTGGAGGCGGTGGTAAAGTTTGCTAAACTTTTACATGTATTTAAACTTAGATTAAGTAGTTTAAAGGACGTCAAGAAATATATAATGAGAATTGTATTTATCTTGATTAAAGCGTTTTTGACTTTGACTTTGACTCTATCTACTTCCCGTTCCAGTATGGCAAGTTTCCCTGGGTAATTTAAGCCGCGAACATTCCAAGTTCCTATCGTCTGGAGTTGTCGTAATTTAAATGATTTTCCAGTAACAGAGTTTCCATGGGGGTTCTGGTCTCCCACCCCACCATGGCCAGTAACCAATTTCACACTGCGCGCCCCGGACGCAGCGCAGCGCCGGTCGCTAATCGGTTCACAGGGCGATCGTCTCTCGTTTCTTGGTGCTCTCATGTGACTTTCTTGGGAAAATAGCCGCAGTGGTTTCCCCTTGCCTTCTGCGCCAGACATTTTAGGGATTTTTTAGATCCCAAGGCCGCTGTCGCCTCTTCCATTCGGTTGCCCGGATAGGTGTATAGTTATACCGCCATTACTCGGTCGCCAGAGCCTCGTCTGTTATCTAGCAGGGGGTACCGCGACAGCTCGAAAGCTGCCGCCACTAGCTATTCATACGAACCACCAGTGCGAGCAGGTGAGGTTGACAATTGGGGCCGGATAGATGTTAGATCCGATCTCCCCCCTACCCCCCTTTACATTAATCTCCCCCCTAAACATTACTTAGTGAGAATTTTCAGAATAATAATTATGCTTGGTTAAGTCAACAAGGAATTCTTGCCGCATATAATAATAATGTACACGCACTGAATTTCACCATTCAATTAAAAATTGCTGGCGATTTGGTGACATACAAGTCCTTTGATTCCATAACAAATCTCGATGATGTAGTAAATTATACAACGGAGTTTTTGAACTCTCTAGAATTATCAAGATTTCCACCACGAATTACTGTTGTGAAATGAAATAAAATTTTACCTTTTCAAATATAAAACAAAAAAAAATTTCTTCATCTTTTAATGACCAAACGAAATGTTACATAAAACGAAACCATCTGATGGCGAAACGGAGTTTTTGCTAGTTCTCTATATATATAACACCCTTCTAGCGAGCCTTTTTGTGTAAGGCAAGGATTTAGGGGTTAAGGCTCACGTCACGATCAGGGGTTTCAGGAAACCATGATTCTTTCGTTAATGCAAAACATAGCAGTACCAAAAGAAGATTTCAGATAGTAAAATAGACTAAAAAGAGACTAACACACTCAAATATGATTTTACATAAGCTAGCACGCCTTCCATTCGACGCTAATAAAATGTCTTGACAAAGTCCAAATAACAAAGTGTGTGTGACAAAGTTCGATTGGCTGATGATGATGTTGAAACTTACAAATTGTTTGAGGGAAATACGATGTCTGAGGGAGTAAAAAAGGTTACTAAACTGCAAGATGATATCTGACAGACCTTCTGATTATAATATTGAAGACTTACCCCCGCTTTCTGAATGACTGATCAAGTAAAAATCAATTAATCAAGTGTCAAAACTGTCATTTTAGTTCCTGAAAATGATAGTTTTGACACTTGATTAGTTGTATTTTACTTGATCAGTCATTCAGAAACCAGCGGTAAGTAAGTAGTCGTCTTTTGTTTTACACGGTGAATTTTTTTAGCCTTTTTACAATTTGACTTCTTAACAGATCTTTGTTTTATGTTCAAGAGCAATAAAAACACAGTGTAATATGTAATTACGTGGGAAATACGCGAATTAGTATTTATTTATTGTCTAACTTTTTGTTGTAACAAATTTCCTGGAGTTTTTATACTACATATGACTGTGTTATTTTAAGTAGGTATTACTGAAGATTAGTAATGTACCTATTTAAAATATTATGATGATCAAAATAATTTTGTTGTTCGTTTTAATTAGGGGCGACTGTGCTTATAACAGAATCCCTCCTAAGCAATATTTCCACTTTGTGCGGTATCATATTTTGGCATGCTAATGTCATAGAGGTAATTCATTTCAAATAGAATTTATGTCACATGTTCGGCACCTAAGGCGTTTTATTTCGTATAGATAATACTCACGGTTAGTCCCTTAGTCGGTTTTTACGACACCCATAGGATGAGATGGGGTGGTGACATATTGTATTAATTCTTACTCCGTCATCACACGGAGACTTGACCAGTTTAAAGTGAAAGTTTATCAGTTCATCTAAAAAAAATATGGAATTTCTGTGAATCATCCATTAAAGAAATTGCATAAGTCGGCATTAAGGTCCTCTTTGAAATCTCTTGTTTTTTTAAAGAAAAATATAATTGATAAACTGCAACACTGACACATTTACATAACTGGCAACTTGGCATTGAGCTTTTTCTGTAATGGCAACAACATCTGTGTCATCCTGCCATATTTAAAAAATCATCAATATAAAACCTGTTATTTCTTCTCACTACAATTACAATATTGCAAGGTTGTATAAAGGTTACTTGTTTTATAAGTAAATACTTATTATTCATAATTACCATTTTAATATTGTTTTTACTTGTATTAATATGACTAGTTATTGCTAAGCTGATTGGGACACATAGAGAGAATGAATGAGATGAAATAGCTACGACTAAGCGTTAATGTCCCACTGCAAGGACGGGCCTCCTCCCGTGACAGAGGGTTAATATCACGCTGGCCAGACGGATTGTGATTTTTATGTTGATATTAAACCCTATTCATTTTAATATCAAGTTTTCCCTTTCTTTTTATTACGTAAAGATAATATTCATGGTTATTCCCTTAGTCGGTTTTTACGACACCCATGGGATGAGATGGGGTGGTACATATTGTATTCTTACTCTGTCACCACACGGAGGTCAGCTCAGGAGGACTGAGTCAGATAATAATTAGACATCACATTATCGAAATAAAATAAACACTTTTTAAAAGCAATATTATTTATTACCATAAGCATACAGTGTACACGTAAGGGTCAACGTATAGTAAAACAATAGGGGGACATGACGTCATATCCGGCGCGGCGTGCTCCGTGTGCGCTTGTCACGAATTTTGGAAGGAAATTGAAATAACGGTCGAGTTTTTTTGTTTGTATGTTTGGACTATTTATTTGTTTGACTCTTATTTAACTCTCATATATAGCAACTTACGAAATCATTTTCAATAAAAAGCAAAAAAGATATACTTAGTTTAAAAGGGTTTTACGCACAGATATCTGAAAAAAGGAGATGTGCTCTGAATGTCATTTTGTATGGAAACCTAATGTCGCCAGTTTTATTAACACACACAGCAATAGAATATACGAATAGACTACTGTTCTCAGTTACATCTAGATTTTCAATGAACGCAATACTCTGTCTCGTTTTTCCTTGAAATATCTCCCTTACACGGTGTCACAGCGAACCAATCAGCGCTACTATATATATACAACTAAAACAAACTTCAAAAAATTTAGATAGAAGAACTACTACAATTTAAAACTACTACATTCAAAAAAATTACATTTATGCTAGGCGTTGACCTTATCGATAAATAATTAATAAAATTTATCGATAGACAAGAATTATATATTATTAAAAATTAAATACTTATCATATACTTAAATAATAATTACTTTTATATAAATATGTATTATAATATAATAATATATAATTGTACAATACTTTTGTAAAATAATATTCACGACAGTTTGTGTAAGATCGTACATGTCGTGAAACAAATTAATCCGTGAACTGATGTCGTAATATCGCAGGTTGAAGGAACTCAAGCGTCATACTTCTTTTGCGTCCTTATTGTCGCAGCAGTTTGTAACATTTTGACTGTTGTCATACAAAAGTAACGCACCTGTGAGGGAGAGCTAGCGATAATTTAGCCACAGTCGGTAAAACCTAGCCGACTTTAAAACACGACTTTTTCCGCACGTGCTTGTCATGCATGATCTACTTTTCATCGCCAATTATCAATCTCTTCAAAAAGCGCTTTGTTTAATTACATCATGGTTCATTAAATTTCTTTGAGTGAGCTTGTGTGGCCCATATTTTGAGCTTTGGGCCAAAACTGTTTTGTAGTCAATTACAACTTATAGATGTCAATTTTTGGATAGTTGTATAATATAAGACTAAGTATACAGATTATTTTTTGAAGCAGGTAACAGCGTGTACAGTTCATTTATTCAAGCATGTGCATGCGCATGCCAAAATGCGCGAGCAATATTGCGCCTAGATAAAATTAAAACAATAGCATGAATATAGGGATTGCTAGATGAGCATTTAGACTGATTTTAAGCAAATCTGATAAAACCAGTTAAAACCACGTGTGTGCTAATAAATGGATGAGCGTTTAAAAAAAACTTTTAAAACCACTCTAATCAACATTTTAAACCTTTATGTTCTAGAGTACTTACTCCACCTTTGATTTAGGATATTATTTCAACATTGTAATACTTATATTGAAATTACATAATTTAAACAGCGTAACACAACATTTTAAAATAAAATCTCATTTAACTTAATAAAACTTTTACAATTTAAAATTCCTACAATACACGACTTTTATCGAAAACGATAGATAGTCGTAGTCATGAACGGATCGTCACTATCGTTTGGTTGTTAGAGCGATCACGGTTAGCAACCACTTGTCATACGTAATATCGTTGAGCGAATAGTTCATTGCTTCATATATCATTGAATGACTAGTTTAGACAGCATTAGAGAAGCAATGTATATGTTACAAAAATATTATAGTAGGTACTTAATTGTCCGAACATGAAAATAACATAGTGAGGACATTGAAGATTATTTTTTCATGATTTTAGAGGTAAATACAATAAATTACATGTACTAGCATACGGTAAGTGATTCCATTATTAATAAAGATTTTTTTATTGCTCTTAATTTTACAGGCAACCACTGAACAACTCGGCATTTTATATGTTATCTCGGTCGTTGTCAAAACACGGCTAAACCTAGGTGACAGCCATTTTTAGCTATATAATCGGTCTAATCATATTGCGTTGACAAGAAAACCCCGTCATACCACTTCTCCTTTTATTTAGATTTCTGTGGTTTTACGTATGTTGATTAATACATTAGGTTTTAAAATTGGTTAATTACTTTCTGTGAATCCGGATGAATTACTGATTTCCGAATTACTAAACCCAGAATAACGTTACCGTGAATAACGTTACCAAGGAATCATGCAATCACGAATTTTCATTTTGACATCGTTTCACACACATCGGCGAAAGATTAGGTTAGATTAGAACGATGACAATGGGATGCACGAGCCGAGCAAGCGAAGCGAGCGAGCTTCGTCAGCATCAGCAGTCGGAGAGTGAGAATGAGACAGAATGAAAATTCGTGATTGCAGGTTATCGTGGTAACGTTATTCGTGATAGCATGTTTTCGTGGTAACGTTATTCTGGGTTTAGTAATTCGAAAATCACTGTGAGAGTCCTTTTGTGATTTATCCAGTGGAAATTGCGGAAAAAGTAAAATCTAGAAAGCTTTTTAATTAAATTATTAATACAAATAATGTTTGTTCTAGGAGGATGGCACAGTAGAGTACTTCAACAACATAATAGTCCAGCCCCACCTCCGCTTAGTGACGGGTCAAGGTAGAGGCTACCACGTGCGCTGTCGGTACAGGAGGAGAGACCTCACGCATTTCCACCTTCTCAGACCTAGAGCTGACAGGCTCACCAACTCCTTGAGCGACGACGAGGAAGACAAGTAAGTTATCTAGTCTAAATCATTGAAAGTTTACGACAGTCGCGCCTAGATGGCGTTGTTCTAGTTAGGTTTAAATCACGATGATTACTGTCTCCGTAGAAAGCAATGGTCTTATTTGGTTAACGAGACAGAGACTCGGATAGTCTAGCGGTCAAGGTGCTAGACGCGTATAGTCCGGAGTCGCAGGTACGAGTCCTGATTTACTATTTTTTTTCTTTTGTCTTTCTCCTTTTGGAAATTAGTCATTTTTAGTCTTCTTCTTCTTTATTTTTATGGACTGTAGTAAGAGTGTGTCTCAAAAAACGTTAAAAAGAGAACTGGGATCTTCTTCAATCTAATACCAAGGGTGTAGAAAGGTGAGTAAGGCACTAAATTACAACCCCACTACGCTTAGTGTCAGGGTAGGGGCTACCACGTGCGCTGTCGGTACAGGAGAAGGGACCTCACGCACTTCCACCTTCTCAGACCAAGAACTGACAGGCTTACCAACTCCTTGAGCGACGACGAGGAAGACAAGTAAGTTGGATTGTGACTTGATGGGTTGGTACCAATGAAGATAAACGGAGTATCTATTCTGGTCACCTTAATTTAATGGCAACTGACTCGCAATCGACTGTCCTACCATCGTCATCACCTTGATGGTTGGGACGGTCATCCACCGTGCGATTTTCGCGAAACTTCCTACCGCGAACAACTGTTTTGTTGAACAAGCTCTCTGCGGCGATATTTCCGGACCGTTTCGACTTGGGGAGCTTCAAAAAACGAGCGTACTCCCTTTTTAAAGGTCGGCAACGCATCTGTAATTTCTCTGGAGTTGCGGGTGTCCATTGGCGGCGGTGATCACTTACCATCAGGTGACCTGCTTGCTCGTTTGCCTCCCATGATAAAAAAAACTGGTTGAAGATATGTCTTATCTCTATGATGTTAAAAGATGACTCATGGGCTGCTACTTGAGTGACATTGTCCCTAGCAATAAAGGGAAAACGACGCTAACCTTACCGTCCCGGTTGACATGGTAGTAGGCCCCATTCAGTGAGGAGGCCCGTCCCTGCAGAGTGGCATTGGGGGTACTATGATGTCAAGTAGTTCTTTTAGCTCTGATAAGTTTTTTAACTAATTGTATGCTGTTGTATTTCAGTAACGAGTTCGACGAAGATTCTGGCCTTCTACCGTCGGTGTCAATGAAGATATTCAAAGGGGATCCAGAAGATAAACAAGTTAGAATTTTATAATTAATTTATTTAAAATTAAAGTTATAATTAAAACACTGTAGAAATTAGAAGCATAAGCAAGACTTGATTCTCGTTAAATGCAATACTCAATAAGTATGTCCTACTTGACAATTAAAACACTTCATGACGGCATTTCTTAGCCTTTATTTCCGAGCATAGTTATATTGCCGTGTGTTGTATAATGAAATACTCCGTTCTTAATCCGTTACCGTGTGGTGACGGAGTAAGAATACAATATGTCACCACCCCATCTTATCCCATGGGGGTTGTAAAAACCGACTAAGGGACTATCCGTGAATATTATCTTTACGAAATAAAAAGAAGAAAAACTTGAAATTAAACCCTATACCAATCCGTCTGGCCAGCGTGGTATTAGTAGGGCAAGTATCCCTCCCCTCTGTCACGGGAGAAGGGCTGTCCCTGCAGTGGGACATTAATGAGCTGTTATGATGATGATGATATATAATAAAAAAAGGTATGAGACTATCAGGACGACGAGCGTCAAGTCACTCTAAATTGGATACTTGTAAAGCACAGAATGCCTATGTACCTAAACAAGAGTAAACCTTTCCATTAAACGCGTGATTTGCTGACACCAAGTAAAAAACGCCAATATAAAAATATGCACACACCTTGTACGAAATTATTTTACAGCCTACCTACAAAATCTGCATCTTCCCCATTTTCCAATTCCAGGTGGCATCCAACGTCCGTATCGGAGACACCCTGAGCCTGGTGGTCTCATTGGAGAAGCAGAGGCAGTTCGGTATTCTCGTTTCTGAATGTTCCGTCAGAGATGGACTCGGCTGGGCAGAACAGAGCTTGATCGCTGATGACGGGTAAGACAATTTTTTCTGACGTTTTTAAGCTTTAAAGAGTCTGCCCACTACTCCTTACCATACCATGACCGTGCTATGGACGTGTCAGACAAAAAGATATTCTTTGTATTAAAATGTATGAGACTATGCCCACTAGACCGTTCCGTAACCGGCCAGTACCGTCGTTGTTTTACTTTAGAAGCCTGATACGGTCCTAGCACGGTCACGGTTCTGGTACGGTGTAGTGGGCAGACTCCATTATTGCATGTGATTAGTGATTACCAAATAATGGATTTTTACTTTTTTGTGCCGACTTTCCCATTAACCCAAATAGCAATACGTTTAAATTTCCCAATGCGGGTCCAGTCATGAAGGACAATTGCCCAAACAAATACTAATCTCAACTTATTAGAAAGAAAACCCCCGAAAAATGGATCAAGCATTGTATCGCGGGTACTTTTCGAAAAATTAAGTTAATTTGTGGGTATTCATATTACTTACTACTCTACAGACGCCAAATCATCGAAAAGCCATTTAGCCGATAGGCCATTTCATTGAGAAGACCTGGCTTTAATGCTCAATGTTCTAACTTAACCTAAACTAAAAAATTCGAGCGAGTACATTTACTGGTGAAATGGCCCATCGACAAAATGGCTTTTCGATGAAATAGCCCATCTGTTAAAAGGCTTTTCGATGATTTGGGGTAGTAGAAATGGCTTTCACAAAAATGTCTTTCGATAATGAGTACGAAACCCATTGTTACGCATGCGATTTCAAAACGCGAACTCATGTTCGGGAGCTTCATGCGCAGCCGCTGGAAGCTAGTCTATAGGTTTGGTATAGAGTTTTTTCGAGTTTTCTTTGCGTTTAGAGTGTCTTTGCTTTTAAACACTTCTATTTTCCCCAGATGCCCGTTAGACGGTGAAATAATGGGTATGTTCCAGTATTCAAGCGACAAGCTGAATGCTCGGGTTTCCTTCCCCGCGCACAAGTTCCCCTACACAGCCAGCGTGTACTATACCTGTGAAGTTAAGCTTTGTGATCTTAATCATCCTACTGATTGTGTGAGTATGACTTTGTAAGATAAATAGGAAATTAATGGAATTAATTTGAAGGTTTTTCTGAAATTTGCTGGAAGATGTAATTGGGTAGTTAAAGTTTATTTGTCGTTTTGAGAATTAAATGTAGACAAGAGAGTTAAATGCTGGAAATAAAATCCTGGTTTGGGAAATTAGTAGGTGTACTGTATGGAGAATTATATGCAGACTTATGCAGGCTATTGGGAGAAATAAAAGCAGGATAGAGTATAAAATACTGATATGGAAATCAAATAGCGGCTAGGATATTAATAACTATTATTATTTAGTGTTATCAGTTATTGGTGTATTAAATAAACTAATGGTTTGAGAATAAAATTGTCAAATGAAAGAAAATAAAAGATTGACCAGTTGCTGTTTATATAACGGGAGAACAATCGTGGAACAAAGTCTCGGTCAGTTTTGTAAGTCTCTTTCAAATGAAAAGGATGATGATGAATACTGTACTCGACCCTTTCCTCCTATTTTGACGGCCTCTGTGGCACAGTCGGTGTATTATATGGCTGCTACGCAGAGGTCTCGGGTTCGATTCCCGCTCAATGCAAATATTTGTGTGCATGAACATGATTATTTGCATTGGTCTGAGTGTTTTCTATGTAATGTATTTACAAAAAAAAGTATTTAAGTATGTTTATCCGTTATCTAGTATCCATAGTACAAGCTCTGCTTAGTTTGGGACTAGATAGCGTTGTGTGAATGTGTGAGGAATATTTATTTATTTATTAAATTGTCTAACTCGAATACTCAAACAAACCATTTCAGGAGCCATGTTCACACAAACGTCGAGTACGTCGCGATGACGAAGGTTCCCCAGCTACAGTTGAAGTCTTCAAAGGTCTGTACGTCAACGAGGCTGATTCACTAGAAAATGATGAAGTGACCAGCGAAAAGGTAATGGGATAAGTATTATTTATGCCTGGTTTCGTAGATTTTGTTTTTGTTAAGTTAGGTTTATTTTTTAAGCCACAAAGAAGTAGGAGACCCGCGATTAGTGGGTCTCCGTCCAGCTGTTTTTGCCGTTATTTCTAATAAAATTATGGCAAAAAAATTCGGGCATAAAAATATTATGGCATATAATTTTCGCGCAAACAATAGATTACCCCCCATATGTATATACATATGTATAAGTACGTTATCAATAAAAAGAAAGTTTTACTACTTCAAGGCTAGAAGGCCTTATGTTTAAATAAATATTATCTTTTCCAGAAAGAAGACGAAATCTGCATTTCACAACGAAATTTCGCAATTGGTATTTGCATAGCTGGTGTCATTCTTATGATCTGTGTCATAGCAGCCATAGCGTTCATACTAGCCAGAAGAAGGAACCCGAAGACTTATTCAAGAACAGGCAGCTCATTGTACAGTGGCCCTTATACAAACACTGGGTACTCGCACACTAGTTAAAGTGTTTTTTGGTTTCTTTTTACACTTTCGTGGACAATAACTTACGTTTAATGACGTTTATTGACTACAAAAGTGTTTTATAAATTTAGCTCCTCGACTAGAAATTTATCAAAAAATTTATGACAGTAGCTCCTAGACTATATAAATTTCTGTAAACTGTATTATTGATTTTATAAGTCTATGGTAAGTGCCATTTTGATTGGTATTGATTGAGAAAAAAAGCATCGAATTTTTTATTTTATAAAAAACGAATTTTGTGTTATTTTTGTATATTTATTAACAATTCTGCACAATTAAAAATAAAACTGCGCCCCATAATGACAAATTATATTTCTTTATTCAAGAAATAAAGCTTAGTAATAAGAAAAACGCAATTTACAATTTTTAGAAGTGATTTGATATTTTTGTTGTGGCAATACTACACAGCATTTGAGTCATATTTTAGTATTTAGTAGGTATATTAGATTACTACCAATTGTATTAAATCTACCATATTATTGTAGTATTTTTAAAGAGTGTATCAATGTCAGAATGAATTATAAAATGCAATATCCATTCAATGACAAAGAAAGGGTGATTTTAAAACAAAATACATTATAAAGTTCATTCGTTGTTCTGAATACTTACTTTACTGCCTCGTTGGCAATGATGTCATAATTGCGGCTGCCGTACGAGATTGTGGGTTTGATTCCTACGCAGGACAATTCTTGTTTGCTTGTTCCTTGCGGCCATTAAATTATTTTTTGTAAAACATCCCCGCGACTCAGGGCATGATCCCTAAAACGGCAGTTATCTTGAAAAAAAAAACACTTAAAATTTTTTTTGCCAAGTTGGCCACTAACTTACCGTCAGGTAACCTGATGGCTCGTTTGCCTCCTATTAGGTACATAAAAAAAACTGAAAAAGGACGAAAGTAATTATTTTTAATTTTGTTTATGAGTTGTCTAGTACTCGCAATAATCCCCCACAGAGCTGTGTGAATAAGTTCAAAAATAGTAGGTTTTTAAAATTACCTTTTCTGTTAGCAATAATTATTTTGTGATAATTATGAGTTTATGTATCCTAATTCGATTTTATAATGTACTATCGTATTAAAATAGACTTTAAGTAATTTTTATAAATATGAATTACAAAAATAAACTGGTTGCCTTATATTACGTAAAGTTTTAGAATAAAATCATTTATAGTCATAATGACGAAAAGTCATAAGGGTAATTTAAAGGCCTGATTAAAAATGTATTTTATTTAAAAATAATAAAAATATTGTGCAATATCTGTTAAGAAAGTTCTTTTACCATCATTGCAGATCTTATATGGCCCATTGCAAGGACGGTCTTCTTCCTATAAAGAGGAAAATTTGACACAAAGACAACACGTTAATCATGGTTACCGGTTTTGTCTTTTGTGAAGTTTTCATACTTTATAAGCAACTTTTTTACTTTAAAATATTGTTAATTTCCCACTAATATATATTTGTTTTCTTTATGGATAGCCTTCCATACTATACCTACTATTAGTATAAGTAGCTGAAGCCACCATTAAACTCAAAAGATACAAAACTATTCCTAAAGTTAAATCAGGCCTTTTTTCTACCATAATTTTCTACAAAGGTGGCGGGAACTAGCTTTCTTCGTGGGCATACTTTTTTATATTTTTGTTTATTTAAATGATCAAAATTTTAATTCATTTAAATGAATTAAATTAATAATTAAGTTAATTGGATGATAAAGATGCCATATTTTTTAAGTTTTTAATTAAGTCTCTTCCGCCAGTGATCCGTCCAATCGGTGCTATTTTTATAATATGGGCTTTTATGTGTTGCTTGTTTTTGACGTTTTATTCATTGTATATTTTGAAGGTAGATACTATATTAGAATTCAATTCATTTCTGATGATTAAGATTTTTGCGCCCAGCAATCGAAATAAATGTCTATCTATTCACTGATTGTCACACTTAATTTACAATATTTATTCATGAATAAATGTAATATTTTCTTATTGAGAAACTATAGAATTATTCAATTATAAAGATACCTGTTAGAATAACCTTTGCCTCTTTTTACCTTAAGTTCAAGCTCAATCCTGCCAGATACAATAAGTTGGTAGAATCTTTGGTAACAAAAATTCACTGCTATAATCAAAAATCTAAAAAGGTGTAAAAATTAAAATTCTGGTACATTTAAAATATCTATTCAGGTTTACTGAGTCAAATAATGTAGGTATCTTAACCTATTCCCTGTCCCATGTATCAAATATGAGACATACCCATTGTTTTACTTTTGTCTACAGGCGGGACAGGCAACCTGTTAAATATAGTAGAAAATTACTATCCATAGTCTAGCAACACTTCATAATATACTATAAATAAAACGTATTTCTTTGTATGATAAAATAACAACGAATTAATTTGATATACGTTTCATACTGCCCCATTGTTATTTCATTTTTTATTTTGAGTTTATTTTGGACTAATATGTTGTATTGACTAGTTAAAAACAATGGGGCTCTGGAACTGTATCAGAATGTAAGACAGCGTACGATTTTATTTTTAACAATTATACTGACTGTGTAAGAAATAATTTGTTGTTTTATTTTACTTCTTAATATCTTACTTACCGTCTCCGTGTGGTGACGGAGTAAGAATACAATATGTCACCACCCCATTTCATCCCATGGATGTCGTAAAAACCTACTAAAGGACTATCCGTGAATATTATCTTTACGAAATAAAAAGAAGTAAAACTTGAAATTAAACCCTATACCAATCCGTCTGGCCAGCGTGGTATTAGTAGGCCAAGTATCCCCCCGTCACGGGAGGAGGGCCGTCCCTGCAGTGGGATATTAATGGGCTGTTATATTGAGGTGAGATGTTAACGTCACAGTGCGCCATTCCAGAATCTTTCTACGCTACGTGCCCTGCCCACTGACTTTTTTCCATAGTGTCAAACAGATTCATAGCATCGACAGTTAAACTTGAGATCTAGAGACCGGTACGTCCCCAGATTTTCAAACAGTTATTCCGATCTGATACCTTTTAAAATTCACCCTAGGGTAAATTTCGGGAAACAACATGTCTTAAAATTTACCCTAAACTAGGTAAAATAAATTAAAAGGGTAAATTCTCAGACATACGTTTCCCAAATTATACTCTAGGGTGATTTTTTTAGGGTATCAGATCGGAATAACCCTTTTAAACCATAAAGGATTTAACTTTGAATTCTAGACGTAAGAGGTAATAATAAGTCATCTATCTCCCTCACTAGGGACCATGAAATGTGTCACGGGGACTTACAAATTTAACAGAAAAAGAAAAATTATACTTAGGACAGTAATATAATTTGTGGATCATAAAAACCGGCCTCTATTCAATTTTTAACCCTTTCACAGTGCCACCAGCAGACACAGTAGTAAAACAATGCACGTATACCATATATGGTACACTGCACTGGAAACGTGTTAAATTTAAAAAATAATAACAATAATTAAAAGAAAAACCAAAATCTTTGTATATATGTATATTTACCTACGTCTAACAACTTATGTACAATCTGTGTATACCTATGTACTAATTAACAACTATACATGAATGTAAATATGTACATTTTATATAATATGTAGGTACATTGCATGAATAAGACACAATTTTAGTCCATATATACATGAATAAGACAAAAAGGGGCATAACCAGAATAAGACCAAGTATTTGTATTGTAATAGTTTACGTTTTTTTTTTAAACTTTAAATAAAAAAATTATTTATTAAAAAATCTCATGTCAATAAATGTCAAACGTCACTTATGTCACTTTTGACACTTCATTAACCTCTCAGACGTTTAAGACCGGATCCGTACAAACCCCTTAGTCTGTGTATTCCCGTATCCGTCCCAAGAATACCGGCTCTGAATTTACGCAATTATAATGCCTAACCACATAAAAATAACGTATTTTATTGCTTGAAATCTATTCTATGATTATCAACCAACCATAAAAAAGTGTTGCTCTTAAAGAAAAGAATGTACTTACAATGAAAAAACTCTTTAAAATGACTGGCTATGAGGATGTTTGCCGATTTGCTATTTTGGAATTCGTTTTTAGGAGTGAATTATTGTTGTAATCTTAAAGTTTTTTGGAAAATTGATTGGAATATTGTCTAGGAATGTGTAAAAATAAATACAACAAAATTTTGTGAACAAAGAAGAATGGGCAGTTTTATATGGGGTGCGTCCCATGTGTTGTAACACTTTGTGACCTATATCATTTGAAAGATCTCAGCGAGTGCTATGTTTTATTGTATGGGCATAACTCCGTATCTCGTGCAGGGAAACTGTTATAGGGTTTTTAAAAAATAATAAAAATAATTAAAAATGTCTTAACTAATTGGTCTATTCATAACTTCTACTAAAGAGATTTAAAGGTAGAGCCTACTTTGACCCAACATCCTCTCTGTCACCATTGTAAACGCAGCGTTGAGAAGATTGGAGACATATAAAATGAGTTTTACGGCGGTCCTTCTAGGTAGAAGAGTTCTCAAGCTTTCAGAAACGTTTGCGCAATTACATGGACAAAGAAAAAACAGCTCCCTATGCTCCCCGCCATTTTGTTCCAAATATGACATCTGCTCTCTGCGTCCCAACCTTTGTAACATATTGCGACTAGCATAAACATGTTCACCTACATTTTTTTTTCCTATAAATATATATGTTTTTCATTAAAATTGTGTGCAGGTCAAAAGTACTGAGCTGTTAATGATAAAATAGTTTTTGTATCAAATAAGGCTTTAATCGTATTTTTTTTACATTTTGTGACACGGAAACACATTACCTATACTTATTCCACTTATAATAACTGTAGACAATTTACAGACAGTAATCGTTAGTTTAGACCGTTATTAATAAGTACACAGTTAAAAATATAATTACAAGTGAAAATGGTAAAGTTACCGCTAAATAAATCTCTTACGTAAATGTATAGATACGTTATAGAGTTGAGGTTGAGAAAATAAAAATCCTTATCGCATTTTTCTCCACTTAGCTGTTGATGTTGATAAGGTTGTCATAATATAATGACAGTATAAATATACAACTCCATTAAATAGACCTGTTTTATTCACATATCTTTCAAAATATATTGAAAACACGAAAGTACAGCTCAGCAACAACACTAGACCATGCTTCCAGCCCCAGCCAATAGGCGTCCATTGCTGGAGATGGGCCTCCTACAAATATCTTTACTTTGCCGATCCTGTGACTACCTTATCGATATCACGCGATACACCCGGTCGCTTTTCGAAAACTTTTCTGCCTCATCGTCATTTGTAAGTTCTTCGTGCTATATCGCCCCTTTAATGGGCAATCCTGAGTGCTCTATCGGTCACTTTAGTTCTCCTGCGGATTATCTCACTTCTGATTCAATTGCGCAGGTCAACTCCCAATAAAGCTCTCTCCGTTCCCCTGTAGATGACCAAAAGCCTTGTGATTTGACGAGTGAACCCCTTCTCGAAGTTGGACTTATCTGGCCTGATTGTCCCAGGTAAATATATTCGTGGTCAACTTTGAGTGTAGCGCCTCCAACCGTGATTGAAGTAAGTGCAACATGAAGATTTGCCATGATCTTGGTCTTGTCCGTGTCCATTTTAAGACCCACTTATTGAGAGATACTATTAGGGTCATCGAGCATTATATTGAGGTCCTCCTTGGTCTATGACATGACACCATTTTCGTTAGCAAATGAAAGTGCGTGCGTGCGTGATATACTCGCCATAATATTGATGCCACTTTCGTTCCAGTCTAAGAGCCTAAAAGAATCTTCCAGTGCAGCGGTAAACAGTTTCGGAGATATTTAATCACCTTGTCTTATACCTCGCTGCAAATTCATAGTTCTTGATAATTTATCCTCGAGACAAACCAACATAATGGCGTTTCCGTATACTTAAGCACTGCAGTATTATGAAATATCGTTGGTGTACTTGACATCGTTGGAGAGACTGCAACACTACACCAGTAAGTTAATAATGGCATCTACACCAAGCGCAAACTTATTTGACCGACCTGAAGTTGTTGCAACTGACTGAGCAGATGTCATATTTGGAACGAAATGGCGGGGAGCATAGGGAGCTGTTTTTTTCTTTATCTATGTAATTGCGCAAACGTTTCTGAAAGCTTGAGAACTCTTCTACCCAGAAGGACCGCCGTAAAACTCATTTTACATGTCTGCAATCTTCTCAACGCTGCGCTTACAATGGTGGCAGATATGGTGTTGGGTCAAAGTAGGCTCTACCTTTAAATCTCTTTAGTAGTAGTTATTAAAAGACCAATTAGTTAAGACATTTTTAATTATTTTTTTTATTTTTTAAAACCCTATAACACTTTCCCTGCACGAGATACGGAGTTATGCCCATACAATAAAACATAGCACTCGCTGAGATCTTTCAAATGATATAGGTCACAAAGTGTTACAACACATGGGACGAAACCGCCCATTCTCCTTTGTTGAAAAATCTTTAACTTTTTGCAACAGGTAATGTTTGTACTGAATCGCTCTTAACAAGTCTGTATTAAAAAAGGAAAACATATTTTATAAAGAAATGTTTATGAATAATTATTGTATAGTGTTATTTATCTTGCTAAAAGAGTCGTTGGTCATATTACGATTCATATAAAAAAAAATTATATTTTGAGAAATTCAAAGAGCGGTCGCGCGCTCGCGGCCGCGCGCGTAACTTGCGACAGACGACGGGTACAAGTTTGTATGGCGCTTTGACGTAGGAGAGGTTAACCAATGAGACAGCGCCTAACGTTAAATAGATATACTGAAGAGTTGTCACTTCGAGTTAACCGAAATGTCTTAGTTTCCAAATGACTGATCATTTAAAAAATCAAGTAATCAAGTGTCAAAATTATTGACAACTACCATTTAAGAAGTGGTGCTCCCATTCCCATTCTAACATAAAAACATTTACTAACAAATGTGGTTAATTGTTACATTTTGTTAAGAACTGTTACATGTTACAAGAGCTTTTAAATCTGGTATTTACTCGCAGCCTTGTGAAACATTTTTAACGGCAATGTGGGAGCACCTTAAGATTTGATTTGACAGAGCTGATCACATTAACATACGAGTTAGTTGAACATTGATTTGACAAGCGTTTCAGAAACCGGGGGTTAGCCTTATGATTGTCAATGCAAAAAGTATTAAACACATTTATGGTTTGCTCACTCTGTTTTCGCGCCCTTTTTTGTAGTTTATATACAGCTATTACTTAATTTAAGTGACCTACAAGCTCATAATATCTTATGAATATAATCAGTAGATTTGGCTTGTCAATTAAAACAATTATATTTAATGACAACCAATTATAAACGTAAGTGACAAATAATTATCAAGTTACAACCGCGATAATTATTGCTAGCAATAACCAAATTATTATTAGCGACAACTGATTATTGACATGACAACCAATTATTGCATGTGACAACTCATTTTAAGCCAACCAATTATTATCAAGAGTGTCAACTAATTATGAAACATGACAGCCGATTAAAGACAAATTGAATCAATAAAAAATAAGACATTTTAATAAACAAAATTAAACTTATAATAATTTTACACATATTTATCAGTCTTAATAATAACTATTATTATACTTAAAATATAAAATTACAAATAAAATAAATATTATAATTATATAAATACCTGTTTCACCAGTGGACATATTATATCCATTTTTTTAATTTTTTAATATTTTACTTTTATTTCTTAAATTCCATATAGGTACTTTACCAGTGGTAATTTACCACGCTGGTCTGGCAAATTAGTAAAGGAATGTTATATTCAGATTCTCTTTTTTAGTTTGAGTAGACATTTTTTTTTCTATACTACACAGGCCAGCGTATCGATTTTTGGAATTATAATTGCATATTTATTAAATTAACCAATGAAACAGGAATTAAACGCCATAATAAGATAATCACAGTTGTGTCAGGCATATAATAATATATTGTCAAACTAGTATTTGATATAATATAAGGTAAGTACTAAATAAGTTCAGTTAAATTTGATTTAACCGGTTAGAATTAAATGTAGACTATAACAATAAACGTGTGACGGAGTAAAAATACAATATGTCACCACCCCATCTCATCCCATGGGTGTCGTAAAAACAGACTAAGGGAATAACCGTAACTACTATTTTTACGAAATAAAAAGAAGGAAAACTTGAACATAAACCCTATACCAATCCGTCTGGCCAGCGTGGTATTAGTAGGCCAAGTAACCCTCCGTCACGGGAGGAGGCCCGTCCCTGCTGTGGGACATTAATAGGCTGATAAGAATATAACAATAAACCCTATATATTGTTGGGAAAAACCAGATTTAGCTTTCATAATGAAAGCAATAAAATCGATTTCGAAGTAAATGTTATAATATAACAAGACAAAAACTAATTCAAATATGTATGCACGAATAGGAATGATTGTATTGGTCAAGCTGTATTTTATGTATGTATTTGCAACAAAAATGCGATGTTTTTCTATGTAAATAAATTATCCTCACACATTTACACATCGCCACCTAGTCCCAAACTAAGCAAAGCTTGTTATATGGGTACTAGACAACGGATAAACATACTTGAATACTTTTTTTTGTAAATACATACATATTATACATAGAAAACACTCAGACCAATGCAAACAATCATGTTCATGCACACAAAGATTTGCATTGAGCGGGAATCGAACCCGAGACCTCTGCGTAGCAGCCATGTAATATACCGACTGCGCCAAAGAGGTCGTAATGTAAGAAATATTACAATATATCAAATACCAGGTTAACAAAAGGAAATACTTTTTTAATTTATCTTATAACATACAAGTATTAAACATTAATTAAAAAGCAATCTTGTCTTTTATAGTTACATAGAAACAATCTCTTTATACATTGAACTAGCTGACCCGTGCCCACTTCGTTAAGCGGCGAAAAAAACGCGCCCGTTTTTTAAACATATTTCATTACTGCTCCTCTTCTATTAGTCATAGCGTGATACTATATAGCCTATGACACTCCCCGATAAATGGACTATTCAACACAGAAAGAATTTTTAAAATCGGTTCAGTAGATCCAGAGATTACCCCCTACAACGTCACAAACATACAAACACACAAACTTTACCTCTTTATAATATTAGTATAGATAACGTGCGAAAAAACCATGCGTTTTAATTTACGTATTCATTTAAACTTGTGCATTTTTTAATTTGTAAACTGTACATATTTTATCAATACTTAAATCAAAAGAAACTGAAAGACAAAAAAAATTATACCCAACTAATTGCCCTATCAAATTTTTTGTAGTACTTTCGAATCAATATTTTAAGGTCTTTCAATATTCTAGTCAAATGAGAAGTATTTTCAAATCAATAATTGAATGGCTTTCACGTTTTAATCAAATAGGTAGTACTATTGATGTCAGTGGGGTAGTTAGGTAATATTACAAATCAATGTTTGAATGGTTTACACGTTCTAGCCACATAGGTAGAATTACAAATCAATCTATCTGGATGTATTTCTAACATTGTAGTCAAATAGGTAGTGTTTTCAAGTTAATACCTTAATGACTTGCATGTATAGTCAAAAGGGTAATAATCTTAATGTCAGTAAGGTAGTTTATCATCCATGTGTACAGTCATAAGTGAATCTTCTGGAGAATTTGCAACATGGTATTTAAACAGGTACTGTTTTAAATTAATACCTCAATGACTTGCACGGGTAGTCAAAAGGGTAGTAATCTTAATGTCAGTAAGGTAGTTTATCATCCATATGCACAGTCATAAGGGAATCTTCTGGATGTATTTCCAACATGGCTTCGGTACCATCGTTGAACGGAAATGATACACTGCCATCTATTACTAGACCTAAAAAAAAACAAAAATATTAAGTTACTGTTAGCCTATATCATCCCACTGCTGGGGAAAAGCCCGTTAACTTCCACATTCTTCGTTTCGGGCCATGGACAACGAAAATATACTTCTACATGTTTCGGTCCATGGACAACGAAAATATTTACAAGGATACTTTTACAGACATTCGTATATCTAGGACATTAATGAATTATCATCATCATCTCAGCCAATCGACGTCCACTGCTGGACATAGTCCCTCTCCAAGTATTGCCACCTTGTGCGGTCCTGTGCCTCCCTCATCCATCGGCTTCATTAATAAATGGATTACACACATTATTGTGTTGCGTGGGAAAGACTAAGAACATAAACTTTACCACCTTTTCTCGTGTCGAGAAATTTGACTAAGGATATTTTCCTAAAATAGAAAATTCTAACAAAACCTATACCATTGTGCTAGGCCAACATGGTATAATTATTACGTAGAGGTCACAGGGTTCGATTCCCGGTCAATGCAAATCCTTGTGTGCATGAACATGATTGTTTGCATTGGTCTGGGTGTTTTCTATGTATAATATTATGTATGTATTTACAAAAAAAAAAATTAAGTATGTTTATCCGTTGTCTAGTACCCATAGTACAAGCTTTGCTTAGTTTGGGACTCGATGGCGTTGTGTATATGTGTGAGGAATATTTATTTATTTATTATTTATAAACCTGAATCAATAAAGATAGCTATATAGTGCAAAATTTAAAAGCTATTAGATTCACTACTAAAGAAAATAAAATATTAACACTAATCACCATCCTGTCTAATTTGGCATAAGTAGAATTATATTTCTGTAGGAGGTCCATCTCAGCATTGGCCCAATAAAAGCCAGAAACACCCCATCTAACTAGCTTAGTAGTTTTGTCGGCGCACCTAGCCGGCACTCGCGGACGAGCGAGGGTATTGGGGCGGAGGCCGGGGGCGAGGCCCGCGCAACGTCTCTCTGCTTCTGAACGGCTTGATAGACGCCTGTACGCGGGCATTTGTTTTTAATCCAAAGTAATAAGTATAACGATTAAACCTATTTTATACAGTCCACGCTCTTTTCATTTAAGCTATCGACTAGGCCACAACAGTTTTATTTATGTTTTCTTTTATCTCTGCAGTGGCCCAACAAGCAGATATAAATACCGATCTACTCACCAGCATCTATACAATGTGATTTAACTTTGACAGCGCTCGCTCGGTCCCTCACACGCAAACCTCGGGGCGTCGGCCATTCCTCGAATGTTATGTACTCGCGGACTGAGTACGCTAGCTGGTCTGAATCTGCGAAGAAAAACCATAAATAATAAGAACATGATTATTTTCATAATTTTTTATTTATTTTTATTTGGATGAGGCCTATGTCCAGCAATGGACGTCAATTGGCTGATATGATAAGAGAATATAAGAGAATAAATTTATTCAACCAAAAACAAGTTACAAAATCGTAATGTTACAGTTTGATTGCTATTAAATCTAATTTACATATTAAGGGTGTCTTAGTGGTATAATGACATACATTTAGTATTGTAACACTGTCTACTGGGGTATCGGTGGTTTCCAAACTAAGCCGAGGCTTGTATTTTGAAGACCAGAGTTGTGACAAAATTTGTGTTACATTGAATTAAACATTATTGGTCTGTGGCCTATATAAAAATTAAAAAAATCTTATGATGATGATGATGTATTTTATTATAGGGAGTTACAAAGCCATTTCATTTACAAGCTGACTAAGTAATGTATTGTTGATTTATCTCAGCGAATCTCTATTATCCGTGTGGTGACGGAGTAAGAATACAGTATGTCACCACCCCATCTCATCCCATGGGTGTCCTAAAAACCTACTAAGGGACTATCCGTCAATATTAGGTTTACGAAATAAAAAGAAGGAAAACTTGAAATTAAACCCTATACCAATCCGTTAAGATATTACATGAACACGGAATCCTTAAAGACTACTGTTAATAATAATGGATTACCTGGTTCAAACATAAGCTTTTGATTATACAACTCTGTGATTTCTCTGGCCTTCTCTAGAGACGTGTCTAGATTGACTCCACATTCTGAAGACAATATCTTCATTAACTCCACGACTGATTGTGTGCGGAGACAGTTTATACTGAAATGTAAAGGGAAAAAAATTAAAGCAAACGTTGTACGTGTTGTGAGGGACTAACAATGTCCCTACTGTGACGGATTAAGAAATGTCCCCATTGTGACGGACTACGAAATGTTTCTATTGTGACTGACTAAGAAATGTTTCTATAGTGACGGATTAAAAATGTCCCTGTAGTGAAGATATAACAATGTCCCTAAAGTTTCTGGTAAAGAAATGCCCTATAGTAATAGACAAGAAGTGTACCTTTTTGACGAACTATAAATGTCCCTACTGTGACAGTTTAAGAAGTGTGACTGACTAAGAAATATCCCAGTAGTGTCTAACTCAAAATGTTCCTGAAGTGACTTCCTAAAAATGACCCTTTTGTGATACACAAAGAATTGTCCCTAAAGTGACAAAATAAGAACATCCTTGTACCTGAAGTGCAAGGAAGTACTGCCAGTTCCTGTTGTACAGAGTCCTGAACTCTTGGTGTGTGTCCAAGCACCTTTGTCTATTTGTAGCCGGACTAAGAATTTTACCCATTGGGACGGACTAAGAAGTGTCCCTATTGTGACTGACTAAGAAACGTCCCTATTGTAACGGACTAAGAAATGTCCCTATTGTGACGCACCACAAAATGTTCCTATACCATATAGTGACGGATTAAAAATGTCCCAGTAGTGAAGATCTAAGAATGTCCCTAAAGTGTCTGGTAAATGCCCTATATATGATAGACAAGTATGCGTGTGATAGACAAGAAGTGTACCTTTTTGACGAACTAAAAATGTCCCTAAAGTGACTTTATAAAAATGTCCCTAAATTGACTTTCTAAAAATGTCCCTATAGTGATACACAAAGAAATGTCCCTGTAGTGACTCGTACCTGAAGTGCCAGGAAGTACTGCCAGTCCCTGTTGTGACGCAGAGTCCTGAACTCTTGGTGTGTGTCCAGGCACCGTTGTCTATCTGTAGTCGTAGGAGGGACACTCGGGATGTGACACTTTCTCCTATGAATACCTGTGGGATAACGGATTGACTGTGAGAATAATTTGGACTGTAAATATGAATAAATAAATAAAATGGAAAAACGAAATGTATAATTGAGGTGTATACCTAGCTAGAACCATAGAAAAAAGTTCATAATATTGTAAAATAACAAATTAGCAAATTAGAAAATAATATACAGAATTGGTATTATTTTAATTCCATTATTTAATTCGTTAATATTATTTACAGATCAATCAATTCAAATTCATAAAATATACTACACAATAAAATTTAAAATTGTTTGACTGCATAAATAATACTGATTAACTTTAAAAATACAAATCATTAAATGTCAAAAAAATAATAAACATTGACTAGTAAAATAACTATTGACTTTACTAATAAAATAATAACAATAAATAAAAATTAGCAGTGTTGTAGTAGCCTGTGAACGCCGTACAGGACCAATCTCAAATTTGTTTTTTAAAGTTAAGTGGTTTCGGTAACTGGTAAAAATACAAAATCTCACCTCATTAAGTGCTAAATATGGCAGTACTTTAGTGGCTAGCTGAGGTGGTACGATAGCGGGGTCTTTTTTGCATTCCTCTCTCGTATCAGACTCTGAACATTCTAGAGCATTCTGTACCGGTGGATATCTGAAAATATAAAAAATCGTTACAATATTATTAAAAAAAAAACAACAGTATACAGACTTTGAATAAGAATGGGACACATTTTGTAACACAAGACATGAAAAACAACAAAAAGTAACGTACAATATAAAGTTTAAAAAACATGCTAAATTTTAAATGCTAAACTGTTTTTATATGCTTTCTGGCTTTCTTTTAATCTTTACAAAGAGGTAAAGTTTGTGTATTTGTGACGTTGTAGGGGGTAATCTCTGGATCTACTGAACCGATTTATAAAATTCTTTCTGTGTTAAATAGTCCATTTATCGGGGAGTGTATAACTAACCTAAACTAGTCAGAGTTTGTTACTAACCCCCGGGGGCTCTGCTAGTTTGGCCTGAATGGCGTTGTATACAAGTGTTAAAGAATATTCATAGTAAATAGCTGTACCTGCAAAAGTGTAACGTGTGTAGATCGATAGGTATGATCGTGTCCAAGAACTTGGGTTCACACTTCACTGTAGTGCGTATCCTAGATCTACGCATCCAACTGAATCTACCCTGGAAAATAGCAAATATTTTATAAAAAAAATTCATGTTAAAAAATAGATGACACAATGTAGTTTTAGTTTGGTAGAAAGAAACAAAAAAAATAATGAACCTAATTTTTTTTTCATACTATGTACAGTCAGCCCCAAAAGTCGCTTAACACATTTTAAATTCGAAATACTTATAAGATACTAGATAGATATCCTAGATATCCAAATACGTATAAAGATACTTTTAAAAATACTAGGGTTCAGCTACTTTTGGAATAACCGTGTTCAGCATGTTACGGTCGTTTTGTATGTAAAGCTTATTCTGTACTCTTGTTGCGACACTGACTTATGACATTTTTAGTGTCCAGCAGTTTTTTTTTTTTTTTTAAATTATCTTTTTCTCAGCAGTTTTAGAATTTAAAATGTGTTCAGCAACTTTTGTGGCTGACGGTACCTTCGGAATAAAAATTGCTTTAAAAAAAAACGTTATGTAATTTTTGCATTTACGAGATAAGTAAAAAAGGGTATTACCCCTTTTTTATTTATCAATTACAGGGCTACAAAAACTTGTCATTGCTGGCATCCATTCGAGGATATTAACATTTACTATCAAATAAGCCGCTTGCTTTGCTAGTTTTTGGCAATAGCCATTGCTTTCCAAGCGTCTCTATTTGCCTAATACATATAATAAAAAAGAATAATATAATAAAGTACACTTACCTCTTTTAACGCATGAAACGCGCCTTTGATATCGTTGGAACACCACGTCGGTAAACATAGTCTACCTACTGATTTGTGTGGTGAACTGTTGAAACCTATTACTGGTTTACTGAAACAAAATTTTTTTTCTTAATTTTCATTTTAAACTATAATACTATTAAACTAAATCTATATTATAGACGACCTCTGTGGCTTTGGTGTCCGTTATAGTAGCGTACACAAGAGCTATATCGAGTTGGTTAATATGCCAAAAAACTCTGCGTAAATACTGCCCAATTAGCGTAAAAAAAAAAAAACTCTTCCTCTTTAGTCTAGGAAATAAACACCATTTTCAAAGGGTACGCCAGCGTCACGATCAAGCTAACGTACCCATGGCCGTACTCGGAAACGGCTAATTGTAAAGCAACAGAGATTACACACAAAAACTCGGCACTAACTCTGCCCCCGCTATGCAAAATTTCATAACAATTGCTCTTGTAGAAACAGAGATATTTTGAACAAGACTTTCCAATGACAGCGTTATGGTAGCGTACACATGATAGTTCTGATAGAAAGGGAACTTTTCTTTTGAATGCGTGAAATTCTGACTCTATTAGTGTAAATACTTTATGCTAATTCTAGGAATAAATGTATTGACGTACAGTTAGCGAATAAAATGTAAATCGTTACTTAGCTATGCGCTCTGAAAAACGGCCGATTTTCAAAAAGGTTTCATCACTCCTCAAAACACTAAAAAGAGATAAGGAAAATGTTGAAAAAGTACAAAAATATAATTAAAAAAAGTGGTACTTACTTAGCATCTCTAACTCTAGAGGCAGCCAGTAGGAAAGTCCCATCACCGCCACACGGTACCACTACATCACACCATTTTATTAACTCTTCGTTATATGTTAATCTGTTGACAGGAAATTTAATTTTATAGATATTTAAAGAGAAAAGAGTACAAAAATCATAAAAAGTGTTTAATGGGCCCTTTACAGGTAATCAAGAAAATACCTAACTTACAATCTGGATTTACATTGTGCCTCGACCCATCAAGTGATTTAGGTAGGACTAGCTGATGCCCGCGTTGTATAGGTAGCTTAAATTTTATTTTACACCCTAAACTACCTATATTCCAAATTTCATCAAAATCCATTCAGTAGTTTTTGCGTGAAATACTCTTTCCTACTAATATTATAAATGCGAAAGTTTGTGAGGATAGATGGATATTTGTTACTCTTTCACGCAAAAACTACTTAACGTATTTTGATAAAATTTGGAATATAGGTAGTTTAGAGTGTAGAATAAACTATACCAAGCGGGTGAAGCCGGGGGCATCAGCTAGTAATATGTAACAATAATGTAAAACATAATGAAATAGAAGGAAAACTTGAAATTAAACCCTATACCAATCCGTCTGGTCAGCGTGGTATTTGTAGGCCAAGTGTCCCTTCGTCATGGGATGAGGCCCGTCCCTGCAGTGGGACATTCATGGGCTCTTCTGATGATGATGATGATGATGAAAACAATAAGGATTTGCTTCTATTGATATTTTTCTAAATTAAATTTAGGGGTGTTAACAACTCTCAATATAAATATACTAACGCTACACGAAGCAGAAATTAGCCGATTGTCTCTTTCCAAAGGTTCATCATCATAACAGCCTATTAATGTCCCACTGCAGGGACGGGCCTCCTCTTATCATACTTGGCCTACTATTTCCAAAGGTTGATGTGCCATATTTATCGCCGGGTACTGAAAAACATAATAGAATAGAACCTACCTGCTAGCCATCTCAACCTTCAAGCCGAGCTCCTTGAGCGAGCGCGCCACGTTCTCCTCGAAAGCCTTCTGCTGTCTATGGTTTAACATCATACTCTCGTAGTCGGACCCTCTCGCTCGTAGGACCTTTTCCAACTCGCTGTCTGATACGTTGTCGTGACTGTGTCTGGAAATATAAATTATTGTTAATTTTATTTATTTAAACTTCATGCACAAATTACAAAGTTGTACAATGGCGGGCTTAATGCCTTAATGCATTTTCTTCCAGCCAACCTTAAGGTTATGTAGAGATAATAGGAGGTAGGTGCAATAAGGTGTACTTAAAATTTTGGATTACCTATGGATTTAATTTAAACTAGCTGACCTGTGCCTACTTTGTTATGCGGCGATAAAATCGCGTCACTTTTTTCAACATATTTCATTACTGCCCCACTCCTATTCGTCATAGCGTGATACTATATAGCCTATGACATTCCCTGATAATGGATATTTAACACAGAAAGAATTTTTAAAATCGGTTCAGTAGATCCAGAGATTACCCCCTACAACGTCACAAACACACAAACTTTACCTCTTTATAATATTAGTATAGATAAATCTAACCCCCGACCTCGTACACATCAGCCGCATGACTCTCATACTGATTTCCGAATTACTAACCCCAGAATAACGTTACCACGAAAACATGCAATCATAAATTTTCATTTTCGGGTCCGGACCCGTGCTCCACCTAGGTTCTCCACCTGGGTGAAGCACGGGTACTTGCTATAATATTATATGTGATAATATTATAAATGATGACGTTATTGTACAGTGAATCAGTAAATTGTTTCATTCGCTAATTTAAAGGTGCGAAGATATGAAAAAATTAATTATAAGTATTGGAAAAATGTCGTACACTAAAAAACAGGAGAAAACATTTTCCGGGCAAAACCACGGGGCTCAGCTAACTATAGATATAAATAAATGTCTTATCAGTGTTATCAGCGATGTTATTTTAGTTATATCCTAATACAATAATGTTTAATACTTAAATATAAGAAATACGTCAGGATATAAATAAATATTTGTTGTTTTCTTAGTAATATGCGCACTTTACCACGTGATTGTACTTGTGTCTCTTCTGTTAGAAAACGTCTCCGTGTGGTGACGGAGTAAGAATACAATATGTCACTACCCCATCTCAGCCCATGGGTGTCGTAAAAACTGACTAAGGGACTATCCGTAAATATTATCTTTACGAAATAAAATGAAGGAAAACTTGAAATAAAACCCTATACCAAGGATGAGATGGGGTGGTGACATAACCACACGGAGATTCAATTCACCTAAAGTTGCATTTCACGATAATCACGTGAGATTTTTTATCTTTAGTTCATACACTACACGAGCAAAGTTTTATTTAAAATTCATATCATTATATTTTATCATTCATTGCTCTTGTAAATTTTACTTTAGCGACCTACATACATTTTTGCGGTTAAGGCAGAGATTATATAAATGACGTACAATAATTATTTTTTGATAAGATACGATTGTTATTACATGCATATTATCTTTGTTTTTTTAACAGTAGGCTAAGTACATCACTTGATAGCGAAGGATCTAGATTTTTTTAGTTTCGTACTTTTGGTAGTAGGCTCCACTTTAGTCGATATCAGACACAGAAGAACTTACAAAATATAAAACTAATTTAATATTTAATTCGTGACAAGTATCGTTCTGTCGTCTCTGCCTACCCCGGACGGGATAAGGCGTGAGTTTATGTATGTATGTAGTTACTGACTAAAGTACTATATTACTGTTACTTCAATATCATTCGTGTGGTGACGGAGTAAGAATACAATATGTCACCACCCCATCTCAGCCCATGGGTATCGTAAAAACCGACTAAGGGACTAGGTATGCGTGAATATTATCTTTACGAAATAAAAAGAAGGAAAACTTAAAATTAAACCCTATACTAATCCGTCTGGCCAGCGTAGTATTAGTAGGCCAAGTATCCCTCCGTCACGGGAGGAGGACCGTCCCTGCAGTAGGCCATTAATGGGCTGTTATGGTGAAGATGACTAGACTACTTATATACTTACTTTTCATATTCGTATCTGGTAACTTTGGACACTATGAGACATTTATCCATTTTGAATTGTGCGTCATCTTGAAGTGCGGCACTGCCTCGTCTCCTTGAGGAGATGGGGGCTAAGTCGCGGGGCTCGTGTTTCTGACGGAGACCTGAAAAAAAATAAGAATGCGTTAGGTTAAGTGGGCAGCTAAATAACTAGTTTCGTAGATAAAAATAAAAATATAAATTATCCTCACACATTCACACAACGCCATCTAGTCCCAAACTAAGCAAAGCTTGTACTATGGGTACTAGAGTACGACGGCGACGGCAGCCACATACATTAGCCTACACGCGCTCTGGCTGCCGTGCAATCAGGCGTGTTGTATTGGCTGCTGCAGCCAGTATTCCTGGCTACCTAGTGAGCGGGTGCTCGTACAATGTCATACGTTTTACTGCCTGGCTGCCTAGTGCTCGGGGGCCCTATTAAGCTGAAGAATACGCAAATCCAAGTGAAAATGCCTTCATTCGGATTATCTGCCTCGGTTGTAAAAGAGTCGTGTATACCACATTTATGTTGTACCTTAAGTCGCGGGCCTTAATCTCACCCAAGATAATGATTTAGGTATGTGATCCCCAAATTATTGTCCTGATCCTGAATGTTCATTGTGCACATTAATATCATGACGACCTCGGTGGCGCGCCGGTAAAGCCAGCGGCTGCCGCGCATGAGGTTGTGGGTTCGATCCCCACGCAGGACAATAATTTGTGAGATCCACAAATTATTGTCCTGAGTCTGGGTGTTATATGTGTCCGTTAATTGATGTTTGTAAAAGTCCCCGCGACACAGGGCATGATCCCTAGTGCGGGAGTTGTCTTTTTTAGAGAGAAATAAAAAAAAATAATAATAATAAAAAAAAAAATATCATGTATGTAAAAGTCCTTGGGATACAAGGCTCGATCTCCAGTACGAGAAATGTCTTTAAAAACATCGAGACTCAAGACAATAAATTACATATAATTTCGCGCCTGTCGCGCCTAGATGGCGTTGTACAGTTAAGTTCTAAGTTGCGGCTCTGGCGCCGTATAAAGCAATAGTTAAATTTGGTAGTCGAGATGGATGCTCGGGTGGTCTAGTGGTCATGGCGCTAGAGGCGTATAGTCCAGAGACGCGGGTTCGAGTCCCACCTCGAGTACCAATTTTTTCCATTGTCTTTCTTCTTTTCGGATTCTTCTTTTCATGACAATAATTTGTGGATCACACAAACAAATTATCTTGCGTAAGATTCGAACCTGCGTACTAGAGCATTTTTAGTAACCCTATATCACTGAAGATATTATTAAACTCTTATCATCGCCGTACCATAATAATGACATTGAAAATACTCCCATAATAAAGATAATTTTTAACAGGTCAGTAATTGGTGATAAAATTGTACCCTTTCACCTCTATGATATGTAATTAAAAACAAACAAATAATAAATAAGGGAATCCACACAACGGAATATTTTTATAAGATATTATTATCTGACTACTCGAGAAGTGCAATTGTATTTTTTTATATACAGGCTGGTTATGAAATATTTTTTTATAATAAACTAACTAGACCCGTGCCCACTTCGTTGGTCGGCGAAAAAAACGCGTCCTTTTTTTAAACATGTTTTATTACTACTCCACTCCTGTTAGTCATAGCGTGATACTATATAGCCTATAACACTCCCCGATAAATGGACTATTCGAAACCGAAAGAATTTTTAAAATCGATTCAGTAGATCCAGAGATTAGATTACCCCCTACAACGCCACAAACACACAAACTACACCTCTTTATAATATTAGTATAGATAAAATTTTTAAAAAACACGGTAACTATTTGTGTGGCAACGGTACTTTTATTTCCTATAATATGATAAAAAAAAATCATGAATCAATATTTTATATTCCGGAAAGACACCGAAAATAAATTGAAAGGTTTAAGATAGGATTGAACCTGTCTCTTTGGAGTTCTTTCATTCAATACCTTTTACCTTTAAGCCACCGACACATCAGCGCGGTATTAGAAGGCCAAGTATCCCTTCGTCACGGGAGGAGACCCCTCATTGTAGTGGGACCTTAATGGGCTGTTACGAAACGAACGAAACAAAACATCTGGCTACGTCTACCTAAGAATACCTCAATCTTCTTTTTAGCTTCCATAAACATTAAACAAATTTAAAGCTAATGTTAATAAAACAAATTAGTTAATATTGAAACAACCTGTATACCTAATATAAATATTTATTCTAAATGTTAATCAAAGTTATTGTAAAAATAATATATCATAATATTCTATTGAGTAATTTTTGATACGATTGTTTAGAGCAAACTTTCCATAAGTGTTAAACTTTCCATTGATTGACATTGTTACACCTAATTGTTAAATATGATTAGTTTGGGTAAAGAGATTACGCGTCATTTGTATGTTTGTGACTTTGTAGGGGGTAATCTCTGGATCTACTGAACCGATTTTAAAAATTCTTTGTATGTTAGATAGCCCATTTATCGGGGAGTGTCATAGGCTATATAGTATCACGCTATGACTAATAGGAGTGGAGCAGTAATGAAATATGTTTAAAAAAGGTCCCCCTTCTTTTTGGCGCACTACGAAGTGGGCACGGGTCAGCTAGTTTGTTGTATTTTTTAATCGATATAAATAAGATTTGCTGGTTTGTAAAGGCTCCTATGGGAACAAGGTGTGAGTTTACGTAAGAACAATCGGATCTCATCAGCTTTGCATTCGTTCGGCGAAAAAAACGTTATTAAGCATCCCTTTTTTAAACATATTTTATTACTGCTCCACTCCTATTAGTCATAGCGTGATATCATTTAGCCTATGACACTCCCCGATAAATGGAATATTCAACACAGAAAGAAATTTTAAAATCGGTTCATCGTTCATCGGTTCAGATCCAGAGATTAACCCCTACAACGTCACAAACTCACAAACAAACAAACACACAAACTTTACGGGTGAATTACTGATTTCCGAATTACTGAACCTAGAATAACGTTACCACGAAAATAAATATTGACATCGTTTCACACACATTGTCGAAAGATTAGATTAGGTCAGAACGATGACGATGCGATGCAAGAGCCGAACGAGCGAAGCGAGCGAGCTGCGGCAGTAGCCGGCGAGCACAGGTATTTTGACCGGTTTGTATATCTAGTTTATGTGGTTCCCCACACATTGTAATATTATAAATCTCACACACAGCAGATCTTGCAAAATCAACGGATAAACATATCTAAAAATTAACTAACTAAAAACAAGTGGCTCTAAAATAGATCCTTGCGATACACCGTTCCTATTGTCTCTATATCCCTACTTAAAAAAATGCCTTAAACATGATTAATGTTCAAATCTTCTAGACACTACCTTCATCACTAAGATATCTTGGTCTTAAGCACTAGTGCGTAAAATAAAACACATCCAATGGAAAGTTATTTTAAGTATATAGTATGTCTAACACTTTTACAAAGAACGACAATAACAAATTATTATTATCTTTTAGAAACGTAATTAAAACGCTGTAATCTAAATGCAATGACGTATACGTGTCCTAAAACACTAATTATAAACAAAATTGCAATCATAAAATAATATATTATATTATACATCATAACAATAATATTCTTCCGATAGTACTTTCGGTGAATGGACTTATTCCAAATAGTCTCTATCAACATCTACGGAGACTCTCGCTTGGGAGTTGGATCATAGGTCTTATTCAGAAGGCAGTACTGCTCGACACTACACGTATTGTGAGGAGGTTCCTATCTCTGAAGCCCTAACAGGATCAGTGATCTTTCTAAATCTGCTTTATGCTAGCGCACTAGTGATATATTGCATTATTATTTGTAAACAAGAATAATATTATAATTAGATTAACCTATAATCTGTATGCTATTAATAATGTTATTGACGGAAATTATCTTAGAAAACATACTGATATTAAATAATACGTAACATATCTTGTGGTTTGAGTTATTTTTAAATGAAAAAGAATATAAGGTAAAAGAATATAAAGTAAACTCCGTGTGGTGACGGAGTAAGAATACAATATGTCACCACCCCATCTCATCCCATGGGTGTCGTAGAAACCGACTAAGGGACTATCCGTGAATACTATCTTTACGAAATAAAAAGAAAGAAAACTTGAAATTAAATCCTATACCAATCCGTCTAGCCCGCGTGGTATTAGTAGGCCAAGTATCCCTCCGTCACGAGAGGAGGCCCGTCCCTGCAGTGGGACATTAATGGGCTGTTATGATGATAAGGTAATGGCTCCTGGGGTAGAGGAGTAAAAAGGTTCTAGAATGGAGACCGTGTTACGAAAAGACAGATGTCTCACACAATGGAGACGACCTGGAAATGGCAGCGGGAAACCGATAACTGCGAAAGGCATCATCATCATCATAACAGCCCATTTTTGTCCCACAGCAGGTACGGGCCTCCTCCCGTGACGGAGGGTTACTTGGCCTACTAATACCACGCTGGCCCGACGGATTGGTATAGGGTTTAATTTCAAGTTTTCCTTCTTTTTATTTCGTAAAGATAGTAGTTACGGTTATTCCCTTAAGCGGCTTTTACGACACACAAAGAAGTAGAGAACAATATAATTCGACTTGTCTTATTCGTATTTTAAGTATCATTATTTTTTCTTCTCATGAGTTTAGAGGAGGTTTAAGTTAATGTCTCTTCAATCAAATCTTTTGACGGACATTACATCATCCATACTAAGATGTCATTCAAGAAATAATTCTTGTTTACTGTTTGGATGGATGGATGGATCATTTATTGCAATTTAAAAGATTCACATATTATACATTGCTTCACAAAACTGCTTGCCATTCACCTTCTTGTTGTATCGACCTTGTATTAAATATTCTAAAGATATCATAGATACTTAAGAACTACTCAAAATAAAGTCTAGGAAGCGCCACTTAATACAAACTAGGAAGTGCACTACCCGATTCTCTTAATTGAATTTGTAAGCAATGATTGTCAATTTCATTTATGCAAATAGTAATATAAATATCATATATCATCTGGAAATAAAGTATTTATTTTTGTATGACAGAAAGGCGTAACAGCTATAGGCAACATTAGAATCGCAAAGTATACTTAATTATATTGTCTAACGTCATTTGCCAAATCTCAATCTTTATGAAGCAAAGTATGCAAAAACCACCAACGATCTCTGAAAGTGCAAACGCCCGTGCATTGCAATGGGACAGTATTACATTAATTAAATTCCTATAATTTCTATTATTATCACAATTGTACGGAACACGACCATATCACGACTTCCATTATCTTCTGTTCACAATTAAAATAAACGTAGACACATATAAACCAAAGATTCCACTTTGTAATATAATGAAGATATTGGTTCATACCAGTAATTATAATAAATAATACAGATTGATTAAATTGTTATAAGGCAAATGTTACTTGATTACAAATTATCTTGGAACTTAATAAGTCCAGAGTTTACTGGTTCAGTATAATGAGTCATTTTGTGCATGGTGTATACTAACTTTGAAGTGTTAAAACAACAACTACCTCTAGCTTTTTTTTTCAATGGGCTGAAGATTTGGCAAAGCTTGCGGGCAATACCAGCGCTAGACGTTTAACTTGACGTCTGGCATAATGCTGAACCAGGGTCCTTTTTAAACATAGCCATGAGACACTCATGGCCACAGAGGCAAAGGTATTCTGTTATACTATGTTTGTTTTTTTTCTTATTGTATTTTTGTGTATGCTCGTGTACCTGCTTCTGTGTAATTTGTTTAAATAAATGTTTTCTTTCTTTCTTACAATGGACAAGGGGGACACAAGACAGGAAGGTGGAGGCGTTTGACGAAGGTCTCTGTCTATCAGTGGACGTCTTTTGGCTGACATGATGATGATGATGAAGTTCAAACACAGGGGTAGATGGAATGGTTCTATCTCTTATGGGTATCGTAAGTAGTCTACGAAGAGAAAGTTTGCAAAGAAAAACTTCAAAACAGGTTCAACGATTTTGTTGGGGCTTTCAATGATAGATTGTTAATTTAGGTTACTTTAGTTATCGAAAGAGATTTAGTTTTTCTTTTAAAAATGTTCGTAAAAAAACTCTACAGTAATTTCTGTGGCCATTGGTTTTGGAAGGCTAAAGGCTTTACTCCTCCAGTAAAAGATTAATTTTGACACAATCTGACTATGACTTAAGGTAAAGATACACTAGGGTACAAATGTTCCACAACATGTATCGGCGACATGTCAAGCGAAGCCGACCGATTTCGCCTCACATATCTGGCGACATCGCGCGACGCGACGTTGTCCTGTCAAAAATATAGCCAGAGATGTCGAGCAAAGTTCGGTAACGACGCGCTACTTCACCCTACATCGCTGGCGACACGTGTCAGACATTTGTCCCCTAGTATATCTTTGCCTTCATTCATTAGGCAAAATTTCCTTCCGTTACTGGATGATGCATCAATTTTATAGGTTTAGGACCTGTTATGATCATCGTAGCCGATGGATGAGGGAGGCACAGGACTGCGCAAGGTGGCAATACTTGTAGGAGGCCTATGTCCAGCAGTGGACGTCAATTGGCTGATATGATGATGATGATGATCATCGTGATTTGTTTCCTTCCCTCTGAATTAATCACAATGTGAATAAAATTACAAGATAAGATGGAGTACCGCAAGGAGCTATTAATAATACCATATCAAATGCCTAAGGTCAATCTGAAAATACCAGAACGTTACCAGTTATCAATCTGACAACTGACCTGACATATATAAAAAAGTATTATCACAATAAAATTATATACTACGCAGAAAATTTGGAAAAATACCTACGAATTTAGCACGCACAACGTAATCAAGGACCATGTGGGGTATATAATAATAAGATAGATGATTAATATCTTAATGATAACAATGCATAAATAGCATTATGGTGTTACGTTTGATATGAACGAATAATATTTGATAAGGAATTAAATACCGCGCATGTAGGTAGTTTGAAATACCCACACGTTTTAGCAAATGCGGAAGTATAACAATAATAATTATTTTAATGCGCATTTAGGGGAAAATAAAGTTTGCGTGTTGTGATAGCAAGTGAAATATTACGTCTTTCTTTGCTTGGAGGCGCCTTCTGCAGTGATAGGGTGAACTTTGGCCTATTAATACACTGGTTTTTTGATATAGGGGTTACTGGCTATTTGTTCTTTAGTTTTCTCTGTGTGGTGACGGAGTAAGAATACAATATGTCACCATCACCACCCCATCTCATCCCTTGGATGTCGTAAAAACCGACCAAGGGATTATATACCAATCCGTCTGGCCTGCATGGTATTAGTAGGCCAAGTATCCCTTCGTCACGGGAAGACGCCCGTCCCTGCAGTGGGACATTAATGGGTTGTTATGATGACGGCTAGTAGGTGTCTGAAAATTCTTGCTAACACGATCTCAGGTACTGAGATAGGATGGTGACATCTTTTTAGCTTCAGCCTTTGTTACAACATCGCGTACAAGGACCAAAAATATGTATATCAATTTTTATCTCGAAAACATTTATTCAGTACCTACCTATTTTGAACATCCGTCTAACATGAAGAAACGTATATTTTTACATTTACATTTGGAATTTAAATTTTATCATCGTATAGAGCTCATTTTAATTTCAAATATTTAATGTGAAGGATGCAGAGGACAGCTGAGAAAATACAACTAAGTAAATAACAAGAAGAATAATATGAAAGTGTAGTGTCATCTAGCGACTTACTCAAGCGAACACCTACACTATCTCAGTACCCCCACAATCAACAGATGTCGCCACTACGTCCTGAATCGCGATATCAAGATTTGCACAGCGATTCCGCATATATACAACGTCCAACGAATAACGAACGATCACCTTGCCTGGTCGAAGGATCCTCCGTAGTGCGTGGTGCTGTTACGTCACCGCGACCCCCACAAAAGTAAAAAATTAAGAAAAAGCTTGTTTTTTGTTGCAGTTTGCCACAGACGAGCTAGAGGTCCACCTGAAGTGGTAAGAATGCGAAAGCATAGCCATGTCTACCTTAAAAAAAAGGCTGTTAAGTTTGATGACCCTGTAGACTATAAACTCGGTATAAACATGATGATACTCTTCGTGTGGTGACGGACTAAGAACACAATATGTTACCACCCCATCGCATCCCATGGGTGTCGTAAAAACCTACTAAAGGATTATCAGTGAATATTATCTTTACGTAATAAAAAGAAGGAAAACTTGAAAATAAACCCTATACCAATCCGTCTGGCCAGCGTGGTATTAGTAGACCAAGTATCCCTCCATCACGGGAGGAGGCCCGTCCCTGCAGTGGGACATTAATGGGCTGTTATGATGAAACATGATGATTTATATTTTCTTCTTTTAGTTAACTTCGTTGCGGGTTGTAATTTATTTAGCTATTCATAAAGCCAGCTTATTTGATCCCATCTTAATCATTTGCATTGTATACATGAACATAAATGTTTCCATGCTCTTCCATGTTTTCCATGTATAAATATTTAAAAAAAACTATCTGGGTATGTTTATCCGTCATCTAATAACCATAGCACAGTACAACCAGTATTCTATCTCGGCCGAATATTTATTATAAATGCCTACGGTTGCACAGGTCCGATACGTAAACATGCGATAAGACTGCCCACCTCCAGCTTTTTAGTAACATTTTATCTACTTTCCCGCTCGTTACTGCGGCACAGTCGCGACTGTTACTATCGTGAGCGTGTAGTGTAGGCATAACTCGCGTTTCGTCCGTTTCTATGAAGTCGAAATACTGTTATATATTTGTACTATGACCATAGTACAAGCTCTGCTTATTTTTGAACTAGCAATGCACTTTGTTTTTCCTCGTTACATAATAATGCTAAATGCAAGCTTTTAATAAACGTGGGAAATATAACAGCTACTACAAAATTAACTTTCTCCAATCACCAAGATAAGCAACATTGTAGCATAATGAACTTCAATTAGATTCTTACATAATTATCATTATATCTAATGATGACATAATTGTTGTTATTGATAAAGTCATTTCAGTAGCTGTTGTTACAAATCATCATAATTATGAGCTTGTAGACGTCCACTGCTAGACTAAGGTCTCCTCCAAATGATTCCAATTTATCCTTTCTTCTATCAGCTTGCTGCTGTCTTAGCTAGGTCGTCTATTTGGTATTATCTTGTTTTCTATAATTTCATTTGTAATAATATTGTTTGCCATAATCGTCCTCGGTCATAATAATTATTTGCCATAACACAATTATGGTTAACACCCCGGCTTAGAGCAACCTGACTTGGATAGGTTAGGTTAGGTTTATTTTTTAAACCACACTGAAGTAGGAGACCGGCGAAGCGGGGCTCCGTCGAGCTTATTTGGCGTTATGTCTAATGATATTATGGCAAATATTATTATGGCATTTATAATTATGACAAACATTAGTAAACCCGTTTATTTACCGTGTAAATGGTCGCCTCGCTTTTTCGGTACCCTGTCGCCATTTCGAAACCTTTCTGCCCCAACGGCAGTCGGTAAATTACGCTATTTACCCAGCCCATTGACGCTTTAATCAGAACAGTTTAAAACCTTCGGTTCTCCCACCGACTCCCGCGTATCTATTCATTTCTGACTCGATCGCGCAGTAATACTCCTAACATCAAGCTCGCTTGATAGTCTTGGTCTGGTTGACAGTAAGTCAACGAGAGTTAAGCCGAACGTCCACCGCCGGCTAAACTAAGTTGGTTTAGCTTAGCTCGCATAGTTGAGCCAGTTTTTCATACATGTGCGTCCACCGCATGTATGAAAAACTGGCTTTAGACTTTATATTTCGATATCTTTCATTCAGTAATTTGGTATTTTTCTCCAAATTATCAATTTTCTTATAATTATTAAATATTATATTGAAATTGATTAAAAATTATTAAATTTTTCTTAAACCAAATTGTCGATCCTTCGAAACTATCCACCTAATGCGATCCTTTCCTTCCCTCATATCTATGGCCTCATATTATTCGCAACACAATATCATCTATATCTTACGTCACCATATCAACGTACGGACAATAAACTTCAATGTCACCACTTATCTAGCGTATTTAAATGACTGTAATCAAGTGTGTTGTTTTCAGGAAATTAATACACAACATGTGTTTTATTGATATACCTACTTGTTGTTGTTGACTCGCGACTTCGTCATGAAAAGTTTTTATTCAAGTTGATTACATTTTGCTAGGTGCTAACAATCAGTAGCTATTACTAATTCATCTATACTAATATTATATAGAGGTAAAGTTTGTGTGTTTGTGACCTTGTAGGGGGTAATCTTTGGATCTACTGAACCTATTTTATGAATTCTTTCTGTGTTTGAATAGTCCATTTATCGGGAAGTGTCATAGGCTATATAGTATCACGCTATGACTAATAGGAGCGGAGCAGTAATGAAATATGTTTAAAAAAGTGACGCGTTTTTTTCGCCCCCTAACGAAGTGGGCACGGGTCAGCTAGTAAATGATAAAGCTGGTTTAGAAATGTTAGCGAGGTCGTTCTATAGATGGGTAGTATGACTTAGTCGTATTAAATCTGAGCGTTTTAACATATTATTATCTACCAACTAAGCTTAGGATACGGCTGTTTAGGTTAATTCCTTTGCTGAATCAGCTACGAAGAGCAAGCAAATTTGGATAGATCGCTAATGTCAAATTCGGGGTCTTATAGGGACTGGTGTCGCTATGGACTTAGTGCACAGTCAGATCATCTCTTTTTAAAAATAACACGAGATTAGGACCGTATCGAGCCTGTTAGAAAATGCGAAAACATTTCAGATGGTAGTCAAGAAAGGATCACCTAGCAGGTCTGGTCAAGGGACCCGATATCATAAGATGGAGAAAACACCTGTGCCAAAACGCTGCTTTCGAAGCACCAACTTCCGGATTACGCCAAACTTAGGTGGACGGGTGATTGCAGATTTGAAGCTATCAATAATATCAGTGTACAAAGTCCAAAACAGATTTTAGACAGTGATGAACAAAGTCCAAAGCTCTTCGTGTATTGATCAAAATAAATCTTATGAATGGTGTATAAGGTTCAATTTTCAGCTGAATATAAAAATAAATAAAATGGTGGGTGTGATCTGGTTGATGTCTCTCAATAGGTCTATGGAACCAGTGCTAGATCCTTAGTTCGTGTTGTTCTTAGCGATTATGAAAACACCATTTGGCCAAAGTACAGGGAATTAATACCAGAATATGCTGCTGCTAAGCACAAAAGATCCGATGGGGGTCAAAGTGCATCCTGGATGGTCCCCGAAAAGGAGGAGTAGAAAATAAGAAGAAAATGCTGCTGCTAACGGGATGCTTAGCTGTGTTTTAACATTGCTGATGTACATAAGTGGTGGTTACCATTTACCATATCAGGTTTGCCAGTTAAAGACCAAAAAAACAAAAAACTGGAGGAGGCTGTCCCTACATTGGGACAATTATAACTGATTTATTATTATTGCGAATACCCAAGGTCGCTGCAGTAATCACAAGGTTAATTATAATAATAACTCAACTTCTTTGCGTAATCAATACCTTTTTATTTATTGTGCGATAAGTAATATATAGCAGAAACGGATATAGGTACTTACATAAATCAATGTATTTATTAAGTCCAACGCACTCGATAATTCAGACGTTTTTTTATTCATAAAAGAAAGTTTACCGTACTTTGCAACTTATCTCAAAAATTCATCATCTAAAAGACCCGACTGGCAGATCAGAATCCCTTGGTGAACCAGATGCGAGGTAGAAGATGCGGGTGTACTTGTAGCGTCACACACCTACACTATCTCAGTACCCCCCACAATCAACGGATGTCGCCACTACGTCCTGAATCGCGATATCAAGATTCAGACTTAAGCGTAGTGTGCAGAAGAACAGGTAAGACTGGCATATATTATTATAGAAACGACAGGAGGATTTCTCCTGAATCTTGAACTGTCAATCGTGCGACTACTCAAATTTTAAATTATTTCTTATTTAGCTGGCTATTACGACTACCTAGGATAAGAAGAGATAGTGATATTGCGTATTCCATGACCAAATTACCACATGGACAGTATTGATAAAAACTATCGCGTTTATAGATTAAGCGTTATCTATGAAGAATGCGAAAATAATTTAAAATATAATTATTTAGTTGCTTATTTTAAGGTTGTTATCGTATTCGTGTGCAGTGTTTTATCAGAGTTGGCAATTTAATGCCCCATTAATTAATTAACACATTTAATGCCACGCATAAATGAAGGGCATTTTTCTGTGATGACAGGCAACTTAATACTTTGTGATTCGATTTTCTTGCAATGTTTCACCTAGCTTTTTCTAGCTTCTTTTCTTTTTTTTTGTGGAGGAAATGCTTTAGGCCTACACATTCACACCTGGGGGTGCTGATGAGGTGGTTTTGTCAGACTCCCATAGACCGGTCCATATCCCTCCCATAGACTGACTAAAATCTCCACGGTAACCATCTTCGGGGTATATGAGGAGTTTCGGGAACTAGAAATACAACATCCGAGAAAGTTCTCTATAGCTTCTAACGATTACGGATATGATATTGCCGCTATACCTACTATTTTTTTACATGTTCCAATTGGTTGATTATTCGACCTTTGTATCAGATACGGAAAGAAATACCGGTGTCTCTGCCGGACTAGCTTTCTAAATTAAATCTCACAGCTGCTATTCGCCGGCGGTGACCTCTTTCAGAAAGCCCTCCCTGAAAGAAGTCCTCTATAAGAGAGAAGGCTACATGGCCCCCGAAAAAGTCCGAAAGGGATATTACGAAGTCTGGGTGCTCTCCTTCATGGAGCATACTATTAAGTTTACGATATTCTTTAGTTGAACCAACATATCTTTGGTTAACCACTTCGTGGAGATCCATCTATGCATCTGTATGTTCTTTATCCAGCCAGCAGTTTTAACAACTTTCATTCTCACCACATGATAATAACGACAAAAGCGTGAAATATCACTGTCAATCACGGGTCTATCACGGCCATAACGCATGGATGACGCATACAACCAATTAATTGCAAACATCAATTAATTTTTGCAATGTACATACTAACTATTGTTATTAATAGTACCTACACTATCATTAATAATATGAACTTTATGAATAAACTTTAATCTTGTTATGTATACTTAAGTTAGCTAAAAATAGTATTTTTATGATGCCATTTTTTTATAGATTGGTATAAACAAATCATCATCATCATAACAGCCCATTAATGTCCCACTGCAGCGACGGGCCTCCTCCTATGACAGAGGGATACTTGGCCTACTCATACCACGCTGGCCAAACGGATTGGTATAAGGTTTAATTCCAAGATTTCCTTCTTTTTATTTTGTTAAGATAATATTCACGAATAGTCCCTTAGTCGGTTTTTACGACACCCATGGGATGAGAAGGGGTAGTGACATATTGTATTCTAAAGGTGTGTCCAAACATTGAGCGGCAATCAAGCGCGGCTGCCCGCCGCGCTGTGATTGGACGACTGCCGCGCGCGGCAACCCTGAATTACTAGCCGCAGAAATGTGTCTTACGAATGCCGCGTGTTGCTGCCGCGCTCTTGCTGCTCAATGTTTGGACACACCTTTACTCCGTCACCACACGGATAAACAATGATGTTTTTTTACAATAATATTCTAAAGAGGTAAAGTTTGTGTGTTTGTGACGTTGTAGAAGGATAATCTCTGGATCTAATGAACCGATTTTAAAAATTCTTTCTGTGTTGAATAGTCTATTTATAGGAGAGTGTCATAGGCTATATAGTATTACGCTATACCTATTAGGAGTGGAGCAGTAATGAAATATGTTTAAAAAAGGGACGCTATGTCATGAGGATTCTATTATATCTACACTAAAGAGATACAAAATTTTAAAATAAATAAAACTAAACAGTATTAAATTGTTGCTATTTACTTCTTGATAAGATAAATTAGGAATGTATAATGTGTCTAAGTTAACTATAACAGCTCCTAGTCATTCATATTATATTTTACGAACTATGAAATTTGTAAAATACACTTTCATTATTATAAATGTGTGGTGACGGAGTAAGAATACAATATGTCACCACCCCATCTCATACCATGGGTGTCGTAGAAACCGACTAAGAGACTAACCGTAAATATTATCTTTACTAATTAAAAAGAAGGAAAACTTGAAATTAAACCCTATACCAATCCATCTGGCCAGTGTGGTATTACTAGGCCAAGCATCCCTTCGTCATGTGAGGAGGCCCGTCCCTGCAGTGGGACATCAATGGGCTGTTATGATGATTATAAACAAACCGCTTTTGTAATAATGGGAATTCTAAGCTTTATAAGTAAGTAAATAGACTAAGGTGGATTGAGTATGGAACCGATTAGGATGTATTGCATTTATCATTGTAATATAAGCAAGGAATGAAACAGTACTGGGCATGGTGTACTACTTTACAGACTGAATCTGTTTATACGTAATGTAATCTGACTGTAAAACTCTAACTACAGCAAAGACAGCAGGTCACAACTACGGTAACACATTCAAACTTTCGAAAAAAAAGTGCTTCTAATATTTAAAGACAGAATAAGAACCCAAAATAAACAGTAACAAAATAAACACACATAAAATTACATTTTTAACAAAAAAATGCATCAAAAAAACTCTGTGCAAAGAATTTAGACAGCAACTAACTTGCCTAACATCATAACACTTCCTTCCAAAAAAGTTAATAAAACATAAAAATACTCATAAAAACTATAATCTAGAACATTCTAGATACGCTAGGTAACGTGAAACCGGTATGAAACTCAAATAATACTTACGCCTAAGTCCTTTGGCAACAGACACAGTAAAATTGTTCAAGACAGACATATCAACAGTCCACTTATTTAAACAAATAACACTTAAAGTTTTAAAATAACGTACACTTTTAATTGTTAGTCTAATGCGAAAATTCACGATAAGTGATTTCCGATAACACGAATATAAACTCAACAAAATAGACGATAAATCTCATTCGCTCGCGGAGGACAACTGAACTGGTTGACGTTAATTCATCAAGCTGTTGTTAATTAAAAACAAGAGGCGTGGCGATTAGATAAAATTGCCAGCTTCTACTTATTGTATAAACTAACTTTGATAAGATATCAGTTTGTTAGATAAATAGCATGCTGTTCAGTGTTCAGCAATTCTTTGCGAAAATATTTCTATTTGTGAAACGTCAATTTTCTGTGATTGTGTCATTGTCATTGATGTCAAAACATTGACTTAAAACGGGCTGTTCAAGATTATAGTATTGACTCACTCGACTTAGTTTTAAAAATGCATTTTTTTTTATCACTGTAATAATTAAGGAGTCATCTGGTTAAACGACTGAGAGTTAATTAAGTAAAGTACTACCTGTAAAACGCGACTTTGTCTGCGATTAAATTTGAAATGAAATAAAAAAAACTTGTATAATTCATACAAAGTTTAGTCATCATCATCAAATCAGCCAATCGACGTCAACTGCTGTACATATGCCTTCTCCAAGTATTGTCATCTTGTGCGGTCCTGTGCCTCCCTCATCCATCGGCTTCCAGCCGTCCACACCAGCGCTTTTCGGTACGTGATCGACAATCCAGAATCTTTCTGCCCAAACAGCTGTCGGTTCTCCGCGCTATGTGCCCTGCTTGTCGCTATTTTAACCAATTATGTCGGTTACTTTGGTTCTCTTGCGAATCTCCTCATTTTTGATTCGATCACGCAGGGAAACTCCCAACATAGCTCTCTCCAATGCCCCTGAATGACCATGAGTCTTCTGAGTAGGCCCATAGGTGAGGCTACAACATAGCTCTCTCCATTGCCCTCTGAGTGACCATGATATAGGGCTGCTTTGTCGCTATTCTTAGATGGTACTAGGTCTTTCGTTAGGATAATTTAATGGTGAAATCAACATTCCGCCGGCATCACAATCAATAAATAAATAACAGCTTTATATAATAGTATAGATTTATTGATTGTGATGCCGGCGGAATGTTGATTTCACCATTAAATTATCCTAACTAAAGACCTAGTACCATCTACGAATAGCAACAAAGCAGCCCTAGTACCTAAATACGGCTGCCTGGTCGCTCTGCTTCCCCCTTGCACAGACGTGGGGCCTAAAAATGGATGATACAAAATGTTTAAATTAACTACCTTCGTTTTTGTATGCTCTCAAGTTTTTGTATTTTTTTAAATATTTTATGTTCTCATGTTAAGTGAATTGTAATTAAATTCTTAATGAGAGAATAAATAATTTAAACCGAAAAAATATGGCTCAAACATAGCCCGTCTGAACCCTACATCTAAATGCCAAACCACGGATACCTGGACATCGTCAAATGCGGTCAAAAGATACTAAAAAATTAAGTAAAGAACTGATTTAAACACAAAACGACTTTGCATCGCTACATGGAATGTGAGAACTTTATTGGAAAATGACCGCAACTTATGTCCGGAAAGAAAAACTGCTCTTAAAGCAAGAGATGACTGACTGGCCAGAACGCTCGCTAAAATAAGTATTCTCGTTTTTTTCTGTGATGTAACATTCGCAAGAATTCTCATTACATGAGAATGCTTAAGTCTATAGCAGCATCTTTAGATTCATTAAAAGAGCCGTGAAGTGAACTACTGATACATAGGCAGAGTTATTGTTATTCAATGCTGCCCACCTCTAAGAGAAACATGAGCCAAGTTAACTAACAGATTTGTCTTTCGTTTAGAAATGGGAGACAAAATATTAAAATATTGTCCCATTATGTTGTTTTTTCTTCTCATTTCCATTTTAGGTCAACTTAAACTGAAATCTGGTATTTCAGTCTCTTTTTTAAGTGCTAAATCATTAGACCGACTAAGGGTTTATCCGTAAATAATATCTTTACAAAATAAAAAGCAAAACTTAAAATTAAACCCTAAACCAATCCATCTTGCCAACGTGGTAATAGTAGGCCAAGTATCCCTTCGTTACGGGAGGAGGCCCGTCCCTGCAGTGGGACATTAATGGACTGTTATGATGAAATCATTTGATTGATTACGGCATAATAATAATGACGCTGGTATTAGGGTAGACATTACTTCTACCTGGCCGTCTGTTAACTAATATGACGATTCACAGAAACGTCCTAGACCAATCCCAAGATTTATGTCCACGCCCACAATGATTTGCATTGAGCGGGAATGCAACCCCAAGACTTACCCTTAGTCGTAACAGTTACGCACTGTCATCACTACGCCGCAGAGGTCGTTATATACTATGAATGCAAGAAAGCGGGCCTTCCTATACCACACCAACTCGATATCACGGCATTGGGGTTTTCTATCAATTTACAGTACCTACGCGCCAACTAACTCCAGCCGGGTTGAAGTTAGCTATTACAGAAGATCGCATATGTACAAGAACAAATACAACACCTGCTTGTCGCCATTTAGATCGAAAACTGACACATTTGAATTTTGAAATTGAATGAAATTAAACCCTATACCAATCCGTCTGGCCAGCGGGGTATTAATAGGCCAAGTATCCCTCTGCCGCGGGAGGAGGCCTGTCCCTGCCACAGAACATTTATACTCAAAGGAGGTCCCTGCAGTGGGACATTAATGGGCTGTTATGATAATTACACACGGATCGCCCGATGTTTTGTAATATTGGTTTTCCTAGCCCACTTTTGTAGTTGACTGTACATACACTACAGCGTTACGTTTCTTAGGCACTAACAGCGTTTAGAGCTTCCATCCATCAGCCAATAGATGTCCACTGCTGGACATAGGTCTCCTCCAAGTTAATAAACAATAATTTGTGAGATCCACAAATTATTGTCCTGGTCTGGGTGTTCTTTGTGTCCGTTAATTGATGTTTGTAAAAGGTCCCCGCGACGCAGGGCATGATCCCTAGTGCGGGAGTTGTCTTTTATTTAATAAAAAAAAAAAAGTGTTGCCACCTTGTGCGGTCCTGTGCCTCCTGTGTCCATCGGTGCAACGCCGTCTTAACTAAGGGTCGTAGCACATATAACGTAACTTAAACGGATCGGGACCGTGTCAATTCGAGCCGTTCAGTATTATTTGCATGAAACTCCTTACTGTAACGCACACTAATCGGAATGGTAACGTAATCGCATTTTTGATGTTTGACACCGAAGAAAAAGGCGAGGCGGTGCCGATCCGTTTACGTTACGATATATCTGCTACGACCTTGAGTCGTCAGTCGACCCTGTGAGGGGTCCCTTCACTAGAGCTTTGGATGGTATTTTAAATAAGATAACAAAATAAAACAAGCAAAAATAACTGGGTACTTGTATATTAGTTCCATTATAAAACAGCTAATTAACGATACAAGCAATAAATAACAAATTTAACAACTTTTCTTTGACTCCCATTATTTACAATAATTATATGAGAATTCTTTACAAAACTACCCTCATTTAAAACATTTCTAGTCGAATTCCAGGGCTATGGGAGTTAATAGATGTCTTAGTGACGAGCTCGGTGCAGAGAAACTCTGCATAGACAGTCACTATAAAATATTTTATAGCAAACAAGGTGAGCAAATATGTCTGAACAATTAAAAATGTCAATAATTTCTATACACGCTACAAGTGACTATTATTATTTGAAATGAGTAAACACTCAATTTGTTTAATGTTCAGATATTAATGGTCACTTGTATAGAACATATTGACATTTTAAATTATTCAGAAGTACAGTACTATCCAAATAACTTGGCCACTCTGAAGTTAGCTATGAGAGAGCTTCAGCGCATGACAGGAACAAATGAAAAAAAGTTCGAAAACTGACATCATTCATCAACAACAGCTTTAACCCGGCCTGGTTTGTTGGCTCTTTCTGTATTTGGTCACCTTGTCTGCTATGAAATATATGATGGTGACCAGACAAGCGTAGAGCTTACCATCTGGGGAGCAGTTCTCGTCACAATATCGAAAAAAAAAACACTTTTAAATTTCTCGATGACATTCCATAAACGATATAAGTAATTGTCAAACATGAAATTCGTCGAGAAATTACCTACATTCTAAAATTAAACAATCTGATACTACAAAATTTGGATTTCGAACAAAGAATTTTAAAAGTAATTTATTTGTAAACCAATTTCTAGCGTGTTACATGCTAATAAAATATTAAAACGCAAATGAAGTTACACGAAATGCAATTGAGTAGTTTTTTGCTTGACGTTTCAGCACAAGTTACACTGGCCGTGGTTTTAACCTAACAATAGATATCGCATTATGATCTGAGTCTTAGGGCTATACCATTTCTCTATATCTATCCCGCTTGCACTTACGGCTTTTCTAGTCTTATATAATATCTTTTACTTCTTTTTGGAGAACTGAGATGATAACGTGCCTATTCTAGTAAGTAACAGCTTTATGTTCCCTGTAGATAAATTAATGTCAACTACCCTCTTACTTTTTAATATTATTAAGATTATAAGTATTTTAAACAATAATAAAATACCTATATATATATATGAGATACTTAATCAGTCAGCTTAAAACCACGGCCGAAACGTCAATCACAACAGACAAATTGCATACCGCATAAATTCCTTCGTTTACAATTACCAATTTTAGTTTAATTTAAAAATTTCTACCATGTGCAAAATTTGTATTTTCCCTATATAATATATACATATTTTTTTAATTTGTTATTTTTTTTTTAAATAGAACTTTTGTATACAATATAAAACTCCGTCTATTCTAAGCTCTAAAATAAACTAATAATGCCAAAAACAAATGTTAATCAAGGAATGTCTAGGGTAACAAAAATGTTAACTAACTGTAGAGTAAAACCAAGGATATAAACGCGAAAATTCTGCGCGCGCAATCTAAGTCGGCCGGGTAGAAGCTGTTACACATCTTTTTTTTAAAATACATCTGCACCAGGGTTCATGCCCTGTGTCGCGGGGACTTCCAGAAATCAAGATAACGGACACAAATAATATTCACACTCAGGACAATAATTTGTGGGTCAAATACTGTCCTGCGTGGGAATCGAATCCGCATCTGCCACCAAACTAATCCCCGGTTTCCGAATGACTGATCAAGTAAAAATCAACTAACCAAGTGTCAAAACTGTCATTTTAGTTCCTGAAAATGATAGTTTTGACACTTGATTAGTTGATTTTAGTTCCTGAAAATGATAGTTTTGACACTTGATTAGTTGATTTTTACTTGATCAGTCATTCGGAAATCGGGGGATTATTGCATAGAACAGACCTGAACAGACAACACCTGTGTTGTCTTAGTGGCTGTACATTCGCGAACTTCTGTGATAGCTAAGTTCAAGCCGGCCAAGTAAGATTGCGCAAATTGTAAATTTAAATTAGTGCCAAAATATTTTTTTTAAATAACGGTTAAAAGGCGCCATGACATTGCGACAATAGCTCTATCTCCAATCAGTTAAAAATGGTTATACTTTTAATATTATATTATGAAGGCGAAAATTTGTATAGATACAAATTTTCGCTTGTTACGCATGTTTGTTACGCTTTCACATAAAAACTATTGAATGGATTTTGATAAAACTTTACAATAATATAGCTTATATATCAGAATAACACATAGGCAACAATTTATTAAGATATTGTGTGAACTGTTGAAAAGACAAGGACTGGTCACAGCTAGTTTTTTATATTTTTGGCACAAATGTGAAAACATTTTAAAACGGTACAAGAAAGGTATTTTATTGCATTATAGAGGCAAGCAGCCTACCTGATGGTAAGTGGTAATCACCGTTCATGGATCCTAGCAATCTCAGAGCAAAGCCAAGTCGCTGCCTACCTTGCCAATCTTTCTTTCTTAGATTATTTTGTAATATAAAATATTTTTTTTGTTTAAGGCCTCCCTTATATTTGGCGTCAAAGTTCTATGGGCGTATGAGCGACGCTCACGCCGCGAGCACGTTTCGAAAACACGTGACGCCTACGCAACTTTAGCGTCGCGTACACGCTCGAGAAACGCTGAATTCAAATGTGGGGTTAGCCTTAGAAATAAGGGATCGAGAGCAAAATTAATAAGAATATTTAACTGCTAGGTTAGGTTAGTTTCACTCTACATAAATGTATTAAATTGCTTGTGATACTTCACAATCATTGGGTATAAGACAGGGACTTTGCGTATTAAAACACTATTATCAAACAGCAATTAAATTAAGGAAAATCGACCAAAATTTAGTTGGCGTAGCAAATTGCTAGAAAGTCAAAATTATGGAAAATTTAAAATGTCGCAAAAATTATATTTAATTTAAAAAAAATATTAAGGTTAGGTTTTATCGAAACCTAACATATCGTTTTGAAGGCTAGATCCATCTACATTCTAGCCTGTAAAGACAAAAGAATTGTTCTAGTCATACATTTTTGCATTTGTACTTTAATACACTGATCAAAAAAAGTGCATGAACGCAAGTCCCAAGGAAAGGTATACCTAAATGCAAACGTATCTTTCAAAAACTCAAATTAATAATTTGACTAGATATAAAGAAAAAAGATTTTTTTGAGTATCAAAACAGAATGTCGGAACTTCGAATTTAGCTTTAAGTCACTTACGACGTTGTTATCGACTTGTAATTGTTTGTTTAAATGGCAACTCCCGCACTAGGGATCATGCCCCGTTTCGCGAGGACTTTACAAATATCAATTTAACGCACACAGAGAACATCCAGACTCAGGACAATAATTTGTGGATCGCACAAAGAAATACCCTGATTGGGATTCAAAACTGCGATATTTGTTTTTAGCTTAAACCCTATATATGCCTTTATTACCAATCTATTTAAGCCAACTTAACAATATGGTTTGACATTAAGTGCTAAATTCGAAAATCCAATAACATTAATAAATAAATGAATAATTTGAACACACAATTTTTATACAGAAAGGAAATAAAATTGAAACCCCTACCAAATTAATTAAATAAATAATAATTTATAACTTAAAAACGAAAAAAAAATTAAAATTATAGAGTTTTTTTTTATTAATAATTATATTAAATCTATGTTAATTCTTCACAAATATATTAGAAAGATATTTACAATCTACATGGTCAATTTTCATAGAGAAAATGACCCGTGATTGAAATTATCTTGTTTCTGTGTGGCCATTATGGTATAATAAGGCCATTTTTTTAAGAAGGAGGTCATAAAATATAAGTTTTTTGCTTAAAAAGGTGAAAAAGGAAAGCATAGTAAAGCGTGGATGTGCTTAGGAGATGTTGTAAATATACTAAAGTCAAAGGCATAATAAATTCAGGGCCAATTATTTGAAACCGCATTATTTGCAATCCCAAAGAAAAAGTAATAACGTCGTAAATGGATTAATTGCACAATTAGTCGAGTTACAACTTGTTATGAATTAGCCCTAAGTAATTTTTTTTTGAAAACGTCTTTATTAACCAACGACTTTATTTTAAAAAGTATGTTTTTGATGGATGAGGCAGGCACAGGATGACGCCTATGTCCAGCAGTGGACGTCAATTGGCTGATGTAATGATGAATGAAAGTGTTTATTTCAATCATCCTAAACACATCCGTCTTTGTTAATAAATTATAACTACGACTACTTAAGTACCAACCAAATGATACATCTAAAGATTCGAGTAAAGGTTTTAAAGAGTTGTTTCAGACTAGCGTTTTTTACTTGCGCGTTAACGTTTGTTTTTTGTTGCGCGTGTTGGTAAAGGCATATGTTTAGCAGTGCGATAAGGTAGTTGATTGATTGATTGATACGTTCGTTTCAGTATGCGCGCTTCAAGCAATTAGACTCACATAAACGCGCATATTTCAGCGTGTGCGCATGAAGTGGTATTTTCAATATCATCATGGATTCAAGCATGCATTTAATAGCTTAGAATTGCTTTAATGCTAGGTGGAACCATGACCTCAATAAGGTCTCTAGGTCGGACTGCATGCTGAAAACGCAGGACCGTGTGTTGGCGCAGGCCTATGTCCAGCAGTGGGCTGCAATAGGCTAATTCATTGATTGATTGCTCAAACGAGTACGTGCTATAGGACGCGTATATAAGCGCCTATATAGGCTACTAAAAACACCTCGTAAGCGCGAATAAAACGCTAGTCTGAAACCACTCTAAATCGTTAATAACGATTAATAGAAGCCAAGTATTATTTAAGTAATAACAATCACAATAAGATCATTAATCTGACGTAATGAAAAGTAAGTCTGTCTTTTAACTTTTTACTGCAAAATAGCCGAATCGATTTCGATGAAATTTTCATTAAAAGAGAGAGCTTGGAAGTCCAAGGAATATGTTAAGTTTTATTGCGATAATAATAATTGACCATGCAGTGAATAAAATCTCTGGCCCATGATTAGCTGAATATTTACTAAATCAATTAGATATGTATTGTTATAGTAAGATTTTTATTGCATAATAAAAACAGGCTATATCCTATTCGCGTTTAGAATGCAGTGACAGCCCCGCCGTCTAACCAATAAAATCTTTTAAAATTTAATTAATTTGATTGGTTAGACGGCGGGGCTAGGTCGGCGGACAATGACAACTCACTGCATACTAAACGCGAATAGGACATAGTGGGTAAACTGATAGATACAAAATGTTGTAATATTATTTTTAAGACTGCGTTGATATTGAATCAATAGTTAGAGACATACATACGTACAAAAATGTAAAGATCTGTCGTATGTTGGCTTACGACATTTTTACAAAAGTGACAAATGTCAGTTCAAAGTGACATTTCCGATGAAAAGTGACAAATGTCATTTGAAAGTCACATAATATATGTCAGTAGCAAAGTGACTAATGACAGTTGAAAAATGACATACCTTTTCGTAAGTCTGTTGTAAAACGACATACGTCAGTTGAAAAATGACAATCTATGGCCTTAGACAAAATTCAACAAATTAAAATACCAATATTATTGTAAAAGTTATCGCAATAATTGACAATTATAAATGAACACAAATTAATGAATAGAATAAATAAAAGGCTTTTTTTAATATAACCTAGTTTTGCGAGGTATCGTGGTATGTTTAATTTAATATCGACTCTATTTTCAAGCGGAATAAAGTTGTAAATAAGTTTATCATCATCACTGGAATGGCTAATTTAAGTAGGAAAAGTCACAGAAAGTTGGCTATATCCTATAGCAGTTGGACATTAGAGGCAAACAGGCATACAGTCCACCTGAGGGTAAGTATACTAGTAGGTACAGTCACGAGCAATAATATGTACACATTTTCACTTTTTGTAAAATACATATTTATGTAAAGTTCTAGCAATCTAAAATTAAAAATTCGAAAATTACTTTACAGCTGTACGGAACCTTTTCTATATTTCGAATTATTTTTTGTACTCTAATGTTTAAATAGACGTATTGATAGTTTAGAAATTTATACAATGTGTATATATCTGTGGCATTTGGTATATATATGATAACTCTTGAACAACGAGTTTACAGTACAAGCATTTTAAGCATTAAGTTATTTTCTTAAATCGGAATAATGAAATAATAAAACAAATCAATGAAATTATTGTTTTTATTAGAATCAGATTTTCACTAACATAAAAATCAAATCAATAAGTTTTTTTATTTGTTAATTAGTGGCACTTAACAACTTTGTACCAAATGAAAAAAAAAAGTTAAAAAATAATAATTAAACTTATCATGTTTATCCTGTGATATATGTTTATCTTATGATATTATAAGTTGAGATCATGTTTTTGGCAATTAATCTTACACTGTAATTAGTTTTTAAAGAAACAAATATTATTCATCATAATTCTCCTCACTATCACTCATTATATAAACGGGACTTATCAATTTTTGTCAAGGTGTTTAATATAAAATGTTTGATCTAAAAATGATATATACACTTATCTGAAATGGATCGTGAAACATTAACTATTTGCTCTAACAAAAAGATGATATGTTGAAATAACAGAAAATTATCAAATATATATATATTTTTTTTAAAGTTATCATTATTTGATCAAAATAATATGGACTTCTTAGAGTAGTGGACTTATTTCGATTGGATCAAACGAAAATATAGAAAAAATAAAGTCCACTTGTATACTTAACTAAAAACAGCTGATTTTGGAGTTATCATATGTATACCAAATGCCACAGATATTATTGCCCGTTACTGTACCTTAGCCTATAGACGCCTGCAATACAAGTGTGGTCACAAACGCGTTGCCAACCTTTCAAAAACCTATTCACCACTCTCTTGAAGTAACACAAGATGGCAGATCTTTTTAGTTATATAGCCTGACTGTTTCAATTAAAAACCTATTGATTCAATATTACTATAATAGAGTCGATATTAATTAAACATAACCAAAAGTATTAATTTACCTCTATCGCGTCGTTGATCGATAATGTATCTTATATTAAAGACAATAAGAACTATATTTTGTTGACCAAATCAGTCTTCTTTCTTCTCATGTTCGCTTTTCAGTGTGTTTTCCGCCGAAGGAGGGCGATCCGATTCGTTTTCTGAGCCTAGAGGGAAAATAAAATAAAATATTAGACTTTGTAGTAAAAAAAATGGTTTATGGAAATATATTTTAGACTAGTGGTAAAGTAGTTGTTGTATGCGGTTGGCAAGCACGAGATCGTGCATTTAAATCCAACGCAAGATCATTCTTTGTCCAATTCACAAACTATTGTTACGAGTCTTTTTGTTAAATTGATAGATACATCAATTGACATTTGGTTGGATTCCCGACTACATTGCCACTTTTTTTAGATAATTACTGTCCTGTATGGGTTTCCAACATCATGCACGAAAGTTACTACGGCGATCACAGCGCCACCTAGTCAATACTTACATTAAATACTAGCTGACCCGTGCCGACTTCGTAAGGCGCTGTCTCCACGAGCGATAGAATCGCGACGAGTCTGAACAAAAATCGGCGCGATAACATCGCCGTGTGGAGACACCTTAATGGAGAGTATATAGAAATACATGGCACGACGATAATATCGCCGCGATTTTATCGCTCGTGGAGACAGCGCCTTAGGCCGCGAAAAAAACTCGTCCCTTTTTTAAACATATTTCATTATTGCTCTACTCCTATTAGGCATACCGTGATACTATATAGCCTATGACACTCCCCGATAAATGGACTATTCAAAACAGAAAGAATTTTTAAAATCGTTTCATTAGATCCAGAGATTACCCCCTACAACGTCACAAACACACAAACTTTACCTCTTTATAATTCGACGACCTCGGTGGTGCGACGGTACCGCAAGCGGCTGCCGTGCAAGAGGTTGTGGGTTCAATCCCCACGCAGGACAATAATTTGTGAGATCCACAATTTATTGTCCTGAGTCTGGGTGTTCTTTGTGCCCGTTAATTGATGTTTGTAAAAAGTTCCCGCGACACAGGGCATGATCGCTAGTGCGGGAGTTGTCTTTCAAAAAAAAAATAAGATAATATTAGTATAGAAGTATAAATAAAACTCATACTAACCGGGCGCTCTCGCAACGTCACCATTAGCCTTTTCATCTTCGCTATCGCTAGCTGAACTAGCTATAGAAGATTCTTCACCGCTACCTGTGAACAACAAAATATAATTAGATACTAATATTTATATTTCTGTACAAATTATGACACGGTAATATAAATATAAATATTCCTCACACACTTCATAAACATACTTTCATACTTTTTTTTGTGAATACATACATATTGTACATAGAAAACACTCAGACCAATGCAAACAATCACGTTCATGCACACAAAGATTTGCATTGAGCGGGAATCGAACCCGAGACCTCTGCGTAGCAGTCATGTAATATACCGACTGTCGTCAAGCTTAGTACTTTATTTCATCATCATATCAGCCAATTGACGTCCACTGCTGGACATGGCCTCCTCCAAGTATTGCCACCTTGTGCGGTCCTGTGCCTCCATCATCCATAAGTTTCCCGCCGTCCTAACCAGGTCGTCGGTCCACCGTGTGAGGGGTCTCCCCACTTATACTTTATAATTATTTCTATTTATTATACTGTCAAGAAACATACAGGGTGTCCCAAAAATCCACGTTAATTCGAAACCGGGTGATAAGGCAAGTCATGCTGGTTATTACAAAAATATTTAAAAAAATCTAAGTCGCATGGTTGTAAAGTTATAGGCCTTTGAAAAAAAAATGCAAAAATTCCCACTTTGTGACACTCTTTTCTCTCCTGTTGTCACAAATCTTAACTTTTTCCAACTTTTTTTTTGCTGTGTTACCCTGAATAGCGCCTCTTCAAATTCTAATAAATAATTTAAAACCACCTGGTCTAGTTTTCACATCAATAGGACTTATTTCTTAGAATAAAATTTATTATGAAAAAAATGTGCAGTTTGAACTCCCTTAGGAGCAATTTACCAGATTCGCAATTCACCAGATTCTCAACTCACCAGATTCGCAATTGACCAGATTTTGTACTATCAAACAGAAAATGCATTGCAGTATGATAAACTATAATAATATTATAGTCTAGTTTTCACATCAATAGGACTTATTTCTTAGAATAAAATTTATTATGAAAAAAATGTGCAGTTTGAACTCCCTTAGGAGCAATTTACCAGATTCGCAATTCACCAGATTCTCAACTCACCAGATTCGCAATTGACCAGATTTTGTACTATCAAACAGAAAATGCATTGCAGTATGATAAACTATAATATTATGCAAATTCAAAATATTACAATTAATTTTAATAATAAGTTTGTCGCTGTTCAGTATCAGCAAGCCGAAGCCTTTCTACAGTGTAAGGGCTTGACCTTGGCCCATCAGTTTCGAAGCCCGCAATCGCAGACCACAGCTCGGTCATGCAAGTATTTTCGCTATACTGGCGTTTAATGGGTAAGCGATGAACGCGCCCCTTAAAAAGTTTTCAAAGGTGAAAAAAGCACCTGACTTCAGGTTAAAAAATACTCTTATTGGGTATTCAGATGTCCCACTGCAGGGACGGTATCCCCCCGTGACGGAGGGATACTTGGACTACTATACGACGCTAGCCAGACGGATTGGTATAGGGAAGGAAAACTTGAAATTATAGTTTTCCTTCTTTTTATTTCGTAAATATAATATTGACGCATAGTCCCTTAGTCGCTTTTTACGACACCCGTGGGATGAGATGGGGTGGTGACTGTTAATTTTAAAAAAAAGGTATTTTTTAAGTCTATTTTAAAGAATTTACCTCGAATGTACCTCTACAATCTAATCCATTTAAGAAAAATGTAACTTATGGCATTATGTAAGTTGAGAAATAAACTTTATTGTTATGTTGCATTTGAGATGGATATATTTAGCTCATTAATTATAATTAACATCAATATTATGATAATCAACATAATATTTTTATTTTTTATTTATTACTATAGTCAACAATAATAACTTATTACTTGTTCCATACTCCAAGTACTTTAATCACTTTTATTTTATTAGTTTCGTGGGTAGTTGTATTCCGTAGCATGTACTGTTACATTTAACTGCATTGTAAACTACCCACCTAAAGAAATGTTACTCTTAAAAATGTATTCTTATTTTATTAGTGTAATTAGTATCACTGCAAGGGGTGGAGGGTTGATAACCTGAGATACAGGATTCTCCTAGTTCAGGTATCAACCCACCATAGTATCTTTGTATTTAGTGTTTCTTGTGTGTTTTTGTTTTTGTTTTAACAGTGCCTAGTATTAAGTTTGTCAAGAAACAAATAACTTTGTGTGCTTGTGTTTTTATGCTATGGTGAGAATAAAACATTTTATTATTATTATTATTATTTATACTATAGTGTATTCACGGAGACGAGTTAGTATAGCGCCTTCTTTATCGCACATTATCATACAAATGACTAGGACAAAAAATACTTTTCTAGGGTCGGTGGGCGTTAACAAATCCTTAGAAATGTAAATGTGCGTTCACACTGCGCTTCTTAAAAGATCGCTTAGTTTATTACTGCGGCTTCGTCTGTCGTATAAATTGAGAGACATTAATTTGATAGATTTTTTTATGGGTATCTGATGGATATGAAGGAAAGAAATAAATTCGAGGATTTAATTCGCAATGATACGGCGGCAGTCTCAATACAGTTTTGGTTTGTGATTTTGACATTTCGTCTATAATGCAAGCGTCGTATGGTCGGTCTATGATTTTTAACGTTGTTTAATAATTCATGTTTTAACATTTCAGCGTTATAGCTAATATTTTTTTCTCGTAACCAATTACAAGTATCCTGTTTTTTTAAATTGGGCCGTTGGGATTCCCTCTATTTTTCTAGAGTGATAAGAAGCGTTATCCATGACTATCACAGAATTATCATCTAGCTTATTTAAAACTTCTCTAAACCAATTTTCAAATTCTTCGGCATTCATCTCCTTGTGATAATCGCATTGTTTCTTCGACTCAAACATATTTAGACCACCTTTCATCCTCCACCCTCATCCTCACTCTCAACGAGAATATAAAAATGTTATAAAACACGTGTTTCAACAATGAGAATATAACAATAACTTAATGATAATAATAACAATGGATGTAGCGCACCAGTTTAATATACCAAAATTGGGAAATAGTATTTTACTATGGTAATGCTCATTTATGACAAAAGAACAATAAACGGGTCATTAGCACACCTGCGATGCTTAAAAATTACCATGGACCATTTATTAAAAAAAAATGCACACCTGAAGGTGTTTTCAAGCCAGTCGTTAGTTCATTAATAAATTATAAAATCCAATACACCAGCCGGTTCACAAGTCGAGCATACAGTCACAAGTATGAGCACGTCTGCACAGCACGGGAAGTATGAGTAGACTAAAAAGTACTCGTACTGTGTACACCGCCTTAGCGTTTATCACTGACCAATCGCAATTAAAAAATTGTGTGAGTGAGATAGCGCTCTACTAACTCGTCTCCCTGAATACACTATAGACATAATATCAAAATTCAATTTGTGTTTGATTATACTTCTGGTCAATTGCGAATCTGGTGAGTTGAGAATCTGGTGAGTTGAGAATCAGGTGAATTGCGAATCTGGTAAATTGAGAATCTGGTGAATTGCTCCTAAGGGTTTGAACTGACTGTAATGAAAAAAAAATGTACTACGCGAGTTTGGCAAGTTACGCCAAAAGTTGGCGCATTTAGTAAGGATTTGAAAATGGTATAATACTTGGTAAATTGTCGCTGCTATCATGGACAAAAAAATGCTTTTTAGTAAAATTTAGGAGCCGATTCCAATGCTGTATAAGTACAACCGCTAAGTAGTTGAGCCAGAAGGAGTCACCATATCAAGTGAAAAGTAGTAGAAACTGTGGTATTAGTTGAAAGTGCTAAAAAATACAGCCGAAAAAAAAGTTAAGATTTGTGACAACAGGAGGGAAAAGACTGTCACTAAGTGGAAATTTTGTGGTTTTTTTTCAAATGCCTATAACTTTACAATCATGCGACTTAGATTTCTTTTTATATTTTTCTGATAACCAGCGTGACTTGCCTTATCACCCGGTTTCGAATTAACGTCGAGTTTTGGGACACCCTGTATAATGAGAATTGTATTTTTTTTTTTAAAAAGACAGCTCCCGCACTTGGGATCATGCCCTGTGTCGCGGGGACCTTTTACAAACATCAATTAACGGACACCAAAAACACCCAGACCAGGACAATAATTTGTGGATCTCACAAATTATTGTCCTGCATGGGGATCGAACCCACAACCTCTTGCACGGCAGCCGCTTGCGCTCGCGCCACCGAGGTCGTCAATTTATCTTGATTAAAGCGATTTTGACTTTGACTTTAATATTTATAATATTTTCTTCGTACTTTACTTAATTTAATATACTTACCAGATCTCATCATAAGTGCAGGTATAGGTTTAGCGGCTAGTAGTGGAGCCGCCGGTCTCTGCTTACGTGCCGGGTTCATTCTGCCGCAGTACGCGCAAACGTATGATACGTACTCGAATTCTTCCGCCATAGCCATACCTGCAAGACAAAACATCAATCAATTAATTATCCTATTGCAGTCCACTTCTGGACATAACCCTTTCCCAATACGCGCCACAGAACTCGGTCCTGCGCTTTGAAAATGAAATGCGCGGGAGAAAACATGCTTGGATTAATTCAACCTTTATTTATATGGGGTGGACAGATATTGAAAACAATGTCTATTTTTATAGTTCATCATAATCATAACAGCCCATTTTTTATTTTTATATAGTTGTTTCGAACACATACAGACAAAGTGTTGAGAGAAACATTAGACGTCAGGGATTTAGTTCTAGCTCCCTGATTGCCAGTTTACTGAGTAGAGAAAGACCACCATTAATGTCAATGTAAGCCCACAGGGCCTCCTCCAGTGACGTAAGGATACTTGGCCTACCAATACCACGCTGGCAAAACGGATTGGTATAGGGTTTTATTTCAAGTTTTCCTTCTTTCTATGTAAAGATAATATTCACGGATAGTCCCTTAGTCGGTTTTTACGACAGCCATTGGATGAGATGGGGTGGTGACATATTGTATTACTTACTTCGACACCACACGGACTAGGTTCAATCAAATAAAAATGTCTTCTTCAAACTAAGTACTCTGGCATTCCTGGAGTCCATAAGAGGTGGTTACCAGTTACCAGCAGGTAGACCGCTTGCTCCTCTGCCTCCTTAGGGTCATAGCACATATAACGTAACGTAAACAAATCGGCATCGCCTTGCCTTTTTCCTCGGTGTCAAACGTCAAAAATCCGATTACGTTACGATTCCGATTAGTGTGCGGTGCAGTAAGGAGTTTCATACAAATAATACTGAGCGGCTCAAGTTGATACGGTGACGATCCGTTTACGTTACGTTAAATATGTGCTACGACGCTTATGGTAATAAAAAAATATAGTCTTACCGTTATGTGAGAAGCACTCGGTACATATAAGAGCCATGCGATGATTGGGTCCATCTTTGAGCAGATAGTCCACCACCTTGTCTAAAGCTGAACGACTCTTGTCCGGTAGGGGGCGCGGCAGTTGATCCGACTGAAAACATAACATTAATCTCTTAATATAAATATTCACAGACATCTCTACACAGCGCCATCTGTTCCCAAAGTAAGCTAGGCTTAACCTGCTTGTATTATGGGTAAAAGAACAACGGATATTAGCACTTATATACTGTTTTTGTAAATACATACATATTATGCATAGAAACACTCAGACCAATGCAAACAATCATGTTCATGGACACAAATATTTACATTGAGCGGGAATCGAACCCGATACCTCTGCGTAACAGTCATGTTATATAACCACTATGCCACAGAGGTCGTCACAAGGAGGCTCAGGACAATAGTTTGTGGATCATAATAATTTTATATTTCGTGGGATTCGAACCCACAACTCGTCCCTGGCAGCCGCGTACACGACGATTTTAAAGCAGGTCAGTTAATGTCTCAAAAATGTGGGTTTTATATTTAGACTTTACAATATAATACTCGCTTCCACTTCCAGCTCGCACGACCGGCTTTGACGATGATTCAAGAGTTAGTGTTAGACTTGTGTCAGTACTGTCAGTAATGCATGACGCGTAATATAGCACGACCGCGTACTGTAACAGTACGCATTACCCGACAAAGTTTAGCAGGACACATGACACTAAACAGAACGCGCGAACGTAGCCTGCGTTCGGTTCGGTTGGTATATCTCTGTCATATAGGTATTACATGCACTCTATGCGTTCGAGATACGGGTTACATTTCTTTGAAGCTACTTTGCGTAGATATGACTAATATAATCCTTATGGCGCTTTCTTTCGTTTGTTCGAATTTATAAGTACTACTACTATTATAGTAAAGCTTTTATTTCATAGTGTTATTTCTTTCGAAGTTTTATATGGCTGTTATTATTACAATGAAGGTACATCGATGTTAAATGTAGTAAGTATGAAACTTAAAATAATATTCAATTAAGTCTATGATTCATAAGCAGTCGTAAGGATTATTAATATTCTAGAACTCTATTTTACACGGAAAATTCAAAGGACATTGGGCAAATTTCATACAAAAAAAACCCAGGACCAACAGAACTAATATATATACCTCATTATTACACATGTTAAACTTATATAATTTTCATTATTTGTTTATTGAATATGTATGGGGTATGAGAGATATAAGGCTTATAACAGCTTTGAATGAAAACTACGTTATGTGTTTTAATGTGTAATAATACATCATTTTTGTCCCGCTGCAGGGAAGGGCCTCCTACCGTGACGAAGGAATACTTGGCCTACTAATTCCACGCTGGCCTGACGGATTGGTATAGGGTGTAATTTCAAGTTTTCCTTCTTTTTATTTTGTAAAGATAATATTCACGGATAGTCCCTTTGTCGGGTTTTACGACACCCATGGGATGAGATGGGGTCACCACCCCACCACACCACATTTTGTTTTCTTACTCCATCACCACGCGGATAACCATCTATAAGTCAACAATCACGAAATCGACCAACTCGGTGGCGCGACGGTAGCGCAAGCGACTGCCGTGCACGAGGTTGTGGGTGCGATCCCCACGCAAGACAATTATTTGTGAGATCCACAAATTATTGTCCTGAGTCTGGGTGTTCTTTGTGTCCGTTAATTGATGTTTGTAAACAGTCCCTGCGACACAGGCATGAGCCCTAGTGCGGGAGTTGTCTTTTTTAATAAGAAAAAAAAAAGAAATCCATTGGAATTGCAGGCTGTTCTATGCCTACATGTCTAGCGTGACCTAATTAATATATTACACTTATCATATGAGAACAGCTCCCTAACGTACGCATACCGTAGATACAGGATTCTGTACGACATAATTCTCCTACATGATTTAATTTAACAAACTGCCATCTCTGTCTTACGCGGTGTCCTACGTGGGTGACGAAAACGACGCGACGCGAAGCGACGAACGCGACATACGCCATCAAATCAACGGCGTACCCTGCTTGTGTCCTATGTGACGGTCTGCGACGAGACGTGACGTAATAATATAGAACAGTTGTCGTGTGTAGCATCGAGTCGCGTCGTGTCGCTTTCGTCGCCCACGTAGGTCACCGCGTAATTCATGTGGTGTGAGAGTGAAAAAGTAAAATAATACCTGAATGCGCATGACGCGGGTCGCTTATGGTATTTTTTTGTAGCGAGTAAAGACTTTAATATCAATTAGATAACGTTACATGTATTTCTTTGTTTTTATTAGAGTTATGAAATAGAAAAAATCTATTTTTTAATTGTGTGTAATTACAGTTGGACGGCACCTAGGGGAGAATTTTTTTTATTAAAATGTTTCTCATAGCAAGACTAATAAACCGGCATATATTTTGTTCCTGTTGGTTCTGGGTTAATTTTGCCCAATCTCTTTTTGACGAAAACACACCGATACCGACCGTCATACAAAAAAAAAGTATAACACACAGAACTTCGTAATATAACTCAATGTATATGATTGTTCTGACGTAATATTGCCCACTAAAAGGTCTATCTATTACTCCAGAACAATCAGTACACGACATATTATATGACAACTGGTTACATATGGCATAACCGCCATAGGTCATGTTTAGCGTCCTGCGTACTGTTATAATGCCATATGACGCGGTTCGAAATGTCATGCCATATGGCATTACGTCTTAAAGTACTGTTTTGCGCATGTTTGGTTAGTGTCCGTCATTGTCTCTTTACACTACTGCTATTACTGCAATCAACTGTCACTGTCAAATAAAATGACAACTGACATATAAAAGACAACTGTCAAACGAGAACACTACGGTGCTGCCACCTACTTTTCTTTATTAACAATCGAATTATTTAAAAAAAAATATTCTCAGAGTTGAGTTATAGTTCGACGTGCGTCAATGCCTTAACATGTATTAAATGACTTGGTTGCGCGGTGGCGCGATAGGTCTGACTCCGAAGCAAAATAATTATTTGTGCGAACTGCAAATTATTGTCTTGAGGTCTGTATGTCAATTCTCGTTCCTATAGATCGTTAAAAATTCGGTTAAATTAACAATAGACAATTTGACAACGAAAGTAAACTTAACCGATTTTTTAACGACTTTAAGGAACGAGAATTTACATGCTGAATGTACATTGTGTCTGTTTATTTCATGTCTGTAAAAATCACCAAAGCCAAAACCACCAAGCTTTGCAGCAGAGCTTTGAAAGAGCTGTCAAATTCAAATTAATATTTCCAAAAAGCCACTTACCCTAAGCCTGGGTCCCTTATATACAGAATTAGGTGAATTAACAGGCACCATAGTTCTATTGTTCGATAGCGGGGTAGATGTTATAGCTAATTGTCTTTGACGAATCTGACCGGGGGTTGCTGTAATAAATAATTATATTATATAGGCATGCTGTTATTTATTTATTATTAAAATTAAATTTCACGGCATGACAGAGCCGCCAATGGGCCGTGAAACAACATAGTTATTTATTGTACTTAAAACAAAGTAAATTAATTACAATTAAATTAATATTATAAACAGATATTTCAACGATCATCCATCCTCACAGAACGTCAAACACTCACGATACACACACGCCCACTCACTCCCCATCAAATCACACTCTGGCGCTGATTCAAGGAGTTCATTGAGCATACGCAACACTATGTTAATAATAAATAAATGTTATGGTCTTGAATATCCGAAAACTGTTTTAAAGACCTCAGAAAAGCCTCTGTGTAGGTCTGATCAGTTTGGGAGTTCAGTTTAAAACTCTCTGTTAATTCCAATATTATATTGGTTATATCTAAAATCTAGAGCAATCCGACTCAGGTAGGTTAGGTTAGGTTTGTTCTTTAAGGCACCAAGAAGTAGGAGACCCGTTCCCGACTCCGTTGAGCTGTTTTTGCCGTTACGTCTAATAAATTAATGGTAAAAGCAAGTATGGCATATTCTTGCTTTTACCATTATTTATAATTATGAAATTCGGGTTTATGAATATTACGCCAAATAATTTTCGCCCAAACAATAGATAACCTCGCTCTCGTGGTTTAGCACTCTAATCGCCAGTTTCTGAATGTCTGATCAAGTAAAAATCAACTAATCAAGTGTCAGAACTCTTGTCGACTATCATTTTCAGGAACTGAAATTTGACACTTGATTAGTTGATTTTTACTTGATTCGGAAACCGGGGGTAAAACTCCCATTTACATAAAAAATATTAATATAACAAGGGATCTAAAATAATGAATAATGATTTATATACAATGATTTCTACCTGGCACCGCCTGTATGGGGGAGATATGGTTATTACCGGGCACATTATTTGTGGGCACAAACGGCTTCAAAGCTTTCGACTGGTCATCAGGGCTACCGTATTTGTCCAGTATTTCCTTTGCTACCTGAAAATTATTTGAAACGGTTATTTGTAAAATAAAATATAATATTAATAATTCCTGCTGTTGAGCAGAAGTTTTTTATTGCTTTTTTTATGTAATGAGAGGTAAAAGAGCCAGCAGGTCACCTGATGGTAAGTGATCACCGCCGCCCATGGACACCCGCAACACCAGAGGAATCACAGATGCGTTAACAACCTTTAAAAAGAAATGCTTGTCTTTTTTGCTTTATGGTGGAAGCCGAACAAGCGGGCCACCTGAAGATAAGTGGTGAACGCCGCTCATAGACTCCTAGAGCTCCGCCAGAGAGCATAGCCAGACCGCTGCCTATCATGAAAGGCCACCTACCCTGGTCCTTCTCTACCTTCCTCAAAAGAAAAGAGGCGAGAGGCCCCTTGGTTGAGTCGGCCCATTCATGCTGTAAACAGTTTGATGGTTCCGATCAAACTTTGTAAGGGGTCTGCTTACCCTGTTCCTTCCTCACACTTTCACACAACGCCATCTAGTCCCAAACTAAGCAGAGCTTGTACTATGGGTACTAGACAACGGATATACACACATTAATCTTTTTTTTGTAAATACATACATATTATACATAGAAAACACCCAGACCAATGCAAACAATCATGTTCATGCACACAAAGATTTGCATTGAGCGGGAATCGAACCCGAGACCTCTGCGTAGCATTCATGTGATATAACCACTACGCCAAAGAGGTCGTTTCTTTAGTGCTGTGTTGGTTACTTTATTTTTCCTGGGAATATTACTCATTTCTAATTCATTGCAAGGAAACTCGTAACATATTTATAACTCTGAGATTTTTCAGATTTCAGTTACGGGAAAGGCCTTTGCCCAGTAGTGGGATAATAAAGGCAGCCATTACATAACTTCTCCGTGTGCTGAAGGAGTAAGAATACAATATGTTACCACCCCATCTCATCCCATGGGTGTCGTAGAAACCGACTAAGGGACTATCATCTTAACGAAATAAAAAGAAGGAAAACTTGAAATTAAACCCTGTACCAATCCGTCTGGCCAGCGTGGGATTAGTAGGCCAAATATCTCTCCGTCACGGGAGGAGGCCAGTCCCTGCAGTGGGACATTGATGGGCTGTTATGAAAATGAAATAAATAACTTACCTTATAAGTTTCTGTGTTCATAACTTCTTCTAAAATTTTCTTTTTCTCCTCTCTCATCTTACTTAATTTGACCCTGTTTTTGTTTAGGGTCCAATTGTAATACCACGATATGGCTGACCTTAGAAATATTACCCTGAAATGAATAAATACAATTTAATATAACATTTCACACAATTATTCTTACAACGCCATCTAGTCGCAATTAGCGTTAAAAAAGCAAGAATATTTCCTGCTTTTTTTTCAAGGCTTCGTCTATGTCCAAGTTTTATTCGAAAGCTTTAAAAAAATAATATTAGAATATTTCATCATTTTTATTAATAAAACGAAAAAAAAGAAGCAAATATTGAAAGGATCGGAAAAGTACAAATGTTTTAGTATATTATGTTTCGAAGGGTAGTATTTTCTTCTTTAAAAATTCCGACTGACAGTGCGACGTTCTGTTGGCCGACTCACATACGCCCTTTTAACCCCGATCCTCATCCAATGGTAGCGATTTAAAGGAGAAAATATTACTGTCTATACTCACAAAACAGGCAGCACCAACAACGGCGAAGCATAAAGTAAGGAGTGTAGCCAGTGTTCACTCCTACCGACATACATGAAGTAATACAACACAGCGAACAATACGTATAGTCCTACAGAGTACGCCATTACGTAGCCAATGACACGTTTGTGCGTCTGCTCTTTATATTGTCCATCTCTTTCTATCTTCTTAATGTCGGTCTCTAAGCGTTCTAGTATATCAGTTGTAGTTTTCTTGCGCTGTAACAAAAAAAATAATCTATACTTATATACTTATAATATTATAAAGAGGTAAAGTTTGTGTGTTTGTATGTTTGTGTGTTTGTGACGTTGTAGGGGGTAATCTCTGGATCTACTGAACCGATTTTAAAAATTCTTTCTGTGTTGAATAGTCCATTTATCGGGGAGTGTCATAGGCTATGTAGTATCACGCTATGACTAATAGGAGTGGAGCAGTAATGAAATATGTTTAAAAAAGTGCGCGCTTTACGCGTTTTTTTCGCCGCCTAACGAAGTGGGCACGGGTAAGCTAGTAATAAATAAAATTATGGAACATGTGGAATGTTGATTCGGCGATCATTGTTCCGATAGCACTTTCGGTTAATGGACTTATTCCAAAGAGTCTCTATCAACATCTAAGGAGACTCGACCTTGGCAGTTGGATCATAGGTCTGATGCAGAAGGCAGTACTGCTTGACACGGCACGTATTGTGAGAAAGTTCCTATCTCTGGAGCCCTAACCACCAGTAGCTTGGTCCCTGTACCCGATGCTGGTGGGTCTACCTTTTTTTTATATTTTTAAATGTGTTTATTTTTATATCTATATTTAAAAATGTAAATAAATGTGAAAAATGAAAATAAACAGAAAATATAATTATAATACTATGCGTTTCAAATAAGAATAGGATCGCACTACAACATCACAAACACAAAATTTACCTCTTTATAATATTAGTATAGATGCACTTTCTAATAAAGTCAAAGTTTTTAAGTAACTACCGCTATCTCTAGGTCAGGCCGAGTACTTTTGGGACCGCCTTACGCCTATGTAATTTCAAGTTTTCCTTCTTTTTATTTCGTAAAGATAATATTCACGGATGTGGTTTTTACGACACCTTTGGGATGAGATGGGGTGGTGACATTGTATTCTTACTCCGTCACCACACGGATGCGTCAAGTTATGTAAATAATATGTAATTATAATATGTCTTTGACAGATTTACAAAGCGCAATAATGATAATCATAGCTACGTCGTCGTGCCGCCATTATTAAGTAAAAATACTTAAAAAAAAGATTATGCACACTTTCAATGATCACGTTTCACTTTCACTGAAACGGTGTTTTTATATATAATAATAAATTAACTTCTAGATAGAATATTTGATGAAATTGGTGAATGAATTTGACTGAATTGGAGTTATAATTAGCTCGTGCAAGAACTGCTTCGGTAGCAAAGCCGTCGTGTAAACGGTTGGAATGGACGTGGTCACAGGTTCGAATCCAACGCAAGACAATTATTTGAATGATCCATAAAAAATAATCCTGAATGTACTTTGTGCCCGTTAATTTAATGTCTGTACATAATCATAACAACCCATTAATATCCCACTGCAGGGACGGGCATCCTCCAGTGACGGAGGGATACTTAGCCTACTAATACCACGCTGGCCAGACGGATTGGTATAGGGTTTAATTTTAAGTTTTCCTTCTTTTTATTATGTGGATGGATAGTCCCTTAGTCGGTTTTTACGACTACCATGGGATGAGATGGGGTGGTGACATATTGTATTCTTACTCCGTCACCACACGGAGATGGTCTATATTATCTGTTAAAATAAATGCACCATTCTTATGCACATCCTGTATAAATTATGTATAAAATTGACCACATAACACAGCGATACGTGTAATAATACACTTTGGTATTCTAATACGTAGATATACAATGAACATGACCACTAAACAGGTTGGTACCAGAAAAGCATCTCAAAAAAAATATTTTTTAACTTCTGGAAATCCCGAAGGAATCATTTCTAATGGTAGTTAACACGCATGCAATTTCATTTTCTTTTAAATTTATTTCTCTCAATAAGGTAAATACAGTGTAATAATAAAACAGGTATGTACCGACATGATAGAAAATGTGAAGGAACCTTAGTGAAAGCTGAGGTTTATACTGGGAAGGTATATATGTATATCTACACTAATATTATAAAGAGGTAGAGTTTGTGTGTTTGTGACGTTATAGGGAGACATGTCTGGATCTACTAAACCGATTTTAAAAATTATTTCTGTGTCGAATAGTCCATTTATCGGGGAGTGTCATACGCTATATAGTATCACGTTATGACTTATAGGAGTGAAGCATTAATGAAATATGTTTAAAAAAGGGCCGCGGTTTTTTCGCCACCCAACGAAGTGGGCACGGGTCAGCTAGTAAGTTATAATGATGTTATACTGAATTAAATAAAGAATTGAAATAACTAGTTAAACTTCTGTATCTACCTCTGTTTGATAACATGCCACTGTGAGATCATATTATGATTCACTTACTACCTACATCATTCTATACTTAGCCATACCTCTACATGTAAAATTACTAATCATTCATTAATATAGAACCTAAGACGTTTGGGGTACAAATATTTTTGTGGCGAAACGGCTGCAGTGCTCAAGGTCACGGGTTCGATTCATTGTATGTATAATAATTGTGACACATATAATTGTCCTGCGTGGAAATCGAACCCCCGACCTCGTGCAAGGCAGCCGCTTAGGGTCGTAGCACACATATCAAAACGTAAAGGGATCGGCACCGCACCACCTCGCTTTTTTCCTCGGTGTCAAACGTCAAAAATCCGATTAAGTTACGATTCCGATTAGTGTGCGTTGCAGTAAGGAGTTTCATACAAATAATACCGGAACGGCTCGAGTTGATACGGTGACGATCCCATTCCGTTTTGATATGTTTGCTACGACCCTTAGACTGCCTGTCCATCGACAAGTACAGTAGCGATACTACTTACCTAGCAGTAGTAAGTTGCAGTGGCGAAGGGTGGATTTTTATAAAAGGGAAGCCGAAGATTCCGTGGACTTTCGTTCTACTTTATATTACTATTATTCTGTAGTTCATAGGTATTCGTAGGCGCCCCAAAGTGCGCCGGCGTTTCTTATATTTATAATTTAATTTCACGATGTTTTATCACACAACACATTATTATGGATAGACAATATGGACGTAGTTACACGATAAGGATCCAATCCACAAAACTACCAAAATTGAGTTAACTATACCAAAGAGACCGTAAAGGTCGATATTTTCGGTCAGCAAAAAGATCCCAGTGAAATACGAACACATGACATTGTCATAAACACGAGGTACCAGTCCACATGTATGGCGGGCGTTTATTATGAATCTACTGAAAAAACCCAATCCTCATGGATCATTAGTGAGAAACAGTTCACATGTATGGCGGGCGTTTATTATGAATCCACTGAAAAAATCCAATCCTCATGGATCATTAGTGAGAAACAATATTTATTGGTAATAGTATTAAATAAGTAATCTTAAAAGAGATCCAATTCACTTGGATCCTTTCTGATAATTATTGTTACTTCAAAAACCGATACATATTAAATCACGTAAACGATCCAAAACACTTGAGTTGCAAAAGAAAGAACCCGCTCGAAGTTAAAAAAATGGTAAAAGAGGACTTCCTGAGTTCACAAAATATTGAAAAAAATATAGTCAACAGAAAAACTTTTACAAACAAGCAGAAAACTAATTGGTTAAAAACAAAAGTAATTTTATTAAAAAAAGAGGAGAAATATATTATTTTCATGAAAAGTGAAATAAATGAAGACCAGTATTGTGAACTTAATATACAAAAAAAAAATGAAAGGAAAATCTTGTGATTTTTCTGAAAGGGACTTTACCATTTTGTGGCCTATAGGCAAAAAAATTGCTCAACCTAAACTAGACGATCTGAGGTCAATGTTCCATTTAATCCCAAAAGACTGTTTAGACTTTTACAAGTCTCTACAGGGGGATGAAAATATAGAGGATGACCTCGAAGGATTCAGTAGTCAGCCTGATTTTCATATTGAATATGAAAGTCAGGAAGAATAAGCATATTAGAATAATGATTATGCAATGAATCTCATTTTTTATCTTTTTTTTATATTGTGAAAAAATGTGTGCGGTTATATGAATAAAACTATTTTAGTGAATTATTAGTAGTTTTATTTATTTTTCAAGATTTTGTTAACAGTTCATGACGTGGTTCCTTATTGCGAAACATCATTTTATGCTGGTTTTATTGAGAATACAATTTATCAAAAAGGATCCAAACCCATATTTTCTTGAATAATATTTGAAATATCAAATTAAACTTAGTAAATTTGATTTAAAGTTACAATATAAATAGTTTTCCTTATAATTTCAATAAAACCAACAAATTTACAGCACTGCATCATAGAAGAATTCCGATGCAAACTTTAAAATTCAATATCTCAAAACTAGCTTAATGTGGATTGGATCCTTATCGTGTAACTACGTCCATATAATCTAACACTATTAACGTGTCCCTTATAACAACAAACTATTAAATTTGCTGATAAATAATACAAACAAGTACTTACAAAAATATTCCATAGGATCCCAACGCACTACGACAAAAATAAAGTCAACCAATGCATAACACATAATACACAATCATAAATAATTAAACATACAAATTTTACTACTTTAAAGTACGTAGTACATAATTACCTCAATGACTTTAAACAAGAAAGCGAATTTTATAACCTATTTGCAGAAAATAAATAATTCTGTTTTTTCTTTTCTTCTAATGGTCCTATCGTTTACCGATGATTCTGCCAAAGTCAAGATGGAGAGAATAAAAAAATAAAAACAAATAAATATAATTAAAAGCTGAAAATTCAGAAGAAAGACTGATTTCTATCAGATTTAAAATTTTTTTTTTTAAATCTCATTTATTTAAAGATAGCCATACATCGTATAGATTTAAATAATTGATAAAAACAAAAAGAAATGTCAATGGCAAATTAAGTACTTAACGTAAAATGAAATTAAACTTCGTTACAATTGGTCGGTCCACTGGTTGCAATAGTGCTTTCTCGCTCTCGCAATGTTGTAGTTGTATCTTTTATCCTTGTCATAAGCCGGTGGCCATCGGCTTATATGGTACCTTAGATCGACGAAGACAAAGTGTCACGTGGCCGTACGATTTCCGTAAGTTGTTGTACTGGATTCCTAATTTCGCGACCGGCTTACCGCGCCCCGCGCATGCGCGCTTTAGGTACTCTCTGACTGACCCATAACAAGTGGTTAGTTGACAACCTTTAATTACTAGATGGCGTTATGAGTACGTAAATAATCATATTGAAAATTATTATTACTATAATTTTGTATTATTATTGCGATTTACGTAAGAGAATACTTTTTTGTTTTATATTATTTTGTATTGAGTGGATGTTGCATCATTGATTTATAATTGATTAATAGACAATGCTAAGCGGTTTTTGCAAAGGTAAGCCGGTAGGAATCGAGTTATATGGACACTTCGCCACTAGTAAGTTGTTAATTAAGTTAATTTGAATAGATCTTCACTTCATCCTATTTTTTGGCGAGTTAAGTACGAAGTAGCCCCTCTCTCGCGTCTCGCCAACTTAACTCGCCAAAAAATAGGATGGAGATCTATTTAAATTAACTTAATCAACAACTTACTACTTAGCTCGCTACTGTACTTGTCGATGTGTAAATCGGGCTTTACGCGACCGTTCGCGCCCCATAAGCAGGTAAAATGTCCTTATCATTTGCCATGTATGTGACTCCAGGTAATCCCTAGAATGGATAAAAGGGTGTTGTTGTACCCTAGCGACTAAAGTACAGATTAGCATAGCGATGGTATCGACCTATTGATACCTAAATGACGTTAAAATGCCCTCTGTTAATAAGTTCATAATAATATTTATGTATTCATGGTTTAATATTCAACAAGAAATAAATACCGCTGAGCCACTGTACAGAGAAGGACAGAATTCAATAAACCACCAAGCTAACGGGCGGCGACGAAGCGGAAACACACCACACACAATTTACAAAGGAAATTGAATCTTCTGTACAATAGGTAAATTTCACTTTTGCATGGAATTTACAATTGAACGAGCGCGTATGCCGCGACATTATTTTTTATATGTATTTTCATTTGAAACCTACCTAACTACGAACGAAAAGGTTAAATACCTTTCATCGAACTATACTGCTGCGCAATCGTCTTTGTGTTAAATAAACTACTGCAAACTTACTCTCTTACTTATAAAAACTATTATTATTAAACTCCGATTGAAATTCTATTTAGTCATCTGTAAATTAACGGAATTGAGGCTCTGATGTCCCTTTTTTTAGACATGCCTCCTTACTCATAAACGCATCTTAAATTGAATCACTGTTTAGCGAGATGTTTATTTGTAAAACCAATCTTATACCAAACAAAACCGTAAGAGGCGTTTATGAGTAATATGGTGGTGTTCATAAGCCATGCGTTGTTAGAGCGCTATTTGTATGTAGTTGTACTTCTATATCTTTTACTGTATTGTAGCTAAACGGAAGTGTATTGTATATTTAAATGTATATTATTCATTACTTCAGTAATGAACAATACTGAGATTCAACAAACCATAATAATTCCTTGATTTATCGCTGCATTAGAAAACATAATGATTTACACCACTCAATCATATCCTGTGTATGTTGCCATATAGAAAAGGCCCGACCAGAAAAATAAAAAGCCTCTCCATATTACCTACGGAATTTTTAAGAACTAATTTTTGTCATACAATTTGATTGAAGATTGACAATTTAACACGAATGGATAGTTCCTTAGTCGGTTTCTACGACACCCATGGGATAAGATGGGGTGGTGACTGGTGACACATTGTATTCTTACTCCGTCACCAGTACAGCATCCATAATCCGTATACCAAAAAGAACTTTATAAACAACTATCTATTTGCCGTAGAACTTGTTTTACAGCCACTGTTTCTGATATCAAGACCCTTTTTTCAGGTCTCTGTATATCTTATGCTATCCCAGTCACCACACGGAGTAAAGGTATCGTGTGTAAAAATTAATGTACAACGTGTATATTAAATAAATACAATAATATTTTTCTAACCACAATTCATAGTTCAACTTAACTCGCCAAAAAATAGGATGGAGATCTATTTAAATTAACTTAATCAACAACTTACTAGTGGCGAAGTGTCCATATAACTCGATTCCTACCGGCTTACCTTTGCAAAAACCGCTTAGCATTGTCTATTAATCAATTATAAATCAATGACGCAACATCCACTCAATACAAAATAATATAAAACAAAAAAGTATTCTCTTACGTAAATCGCAATAATAATTACAGTAATAATAATTTTCAATATAATTATTTACGTACTCATAACGCCATCTTGTAATTAAAGGTTGTCAACTAACAACTTGTTATGGTTCAGTCAGAGAGTACTTAAAGCGCGCATGCGCGGAGCGCAGTAAGCCGGTCGCGAAATTAGGAATCCAGTACAACAGACTGTACGGAAATCGTACGGTCACGTGACACTTTGTATTCGTCGATCTAAGGTACCATATAAGCCGGTGGCCATCGGCTTATGACAAGGATAAAAGATACAACTACAACATTGCGAGAGCGAGAAAGCACTATTGCAACCAGTGGACCGACCAATTGTAACGAAGTTTCATTTCATTTCACGTTAAGTACTTAATTTGCCATTGACATTCCTTTGTTTTTATCAATTATTTAAATCTGATAGAAATCAGCCTTTCTTCTGAATTTTTAGTTTTTAATTATATTTATTTGTTTTTATATTTTTATACGGCTTGCGTCTTGACTTTGGCAGAATCATCGGTAAACGATAGGACCATTTGAAGAAAAAACAGATATTTGTATTTATTTTCTGCAAATAGGTTATAAAATTCGCTTTCTTGTTTAAAGTAGTAAAATTTGTATGTTTAATTATTTATGATTGTGTATTATGTGTTGTGCATTGGTTGACTTTATTTTTGTCGTAGTGCGTTGGGATCCTATGGAATATTTTTGTAAGTACTTGTTTGTATTGTTTTCAGCAAATTTAATAGTTTGTTGTTTTAAGGGACAGGTTAATAGTGTTATATTATATTGACTATCCTATTATGTGATGTGCGATAAAACATCATTCTCGAAATTGAATTATAAATATAAGAAACGCCGGCGCTGTGGATTTACGAAACATTTTAATACAATTATCTCATTTCGATACGTATAAGTAAGTGGCTTACAGACAGTATTCTCAGGTTCTAAAAGTAAGTAAGTAGGTATGTAGAATCATTTAGGATATAGCAATATAAACAATTAATCTAATTGATCAAAGAAGTCTTCCAAACAGAGAAACATTTTCGTATTTTAAGTTTATGAGTTCGGGACAACTAGGTAAAATCGAAACATTTTCTCACGAATACCTATGAACTACAGAATAATAGTAATATAAAGTAGAACAAAAGTCCACGGAATCTTCGGCTTCCCTTTTATAAAAATCCACCCTTCGCCACTGCAACTTACTACTTAGCTCGCTACTGTACTTGTCGATGTGTAAATCGGGCTTTACGCGACCGTTCGCGCCCCATAAGCAGGTAAAATGTCCTTATCATTTGCCATGTATGTGACTCCAGGTAATCCCTAGAATGGATAAAAGGGTGTAGAATGGATAAAATGGATATAAGCGTGGTCACAAGAGCTAATTATAAAATACCATGTATGTTTACACGGCGCGATGTCATAAATAGGATGTTTAGAAATTGCTCGCGTTTTTTTACCTCGGTTACAATAACGAATATTTGCCGATGTTAACAATAAATGCATTACCACGGAACAAAAATCAAGTGGAAATGCAATACAACTAATTCAATAAGGGAACCGCTGTCGCCAAAAAACAAATAAATACACAAATAAACTATTGACAAAAAAATAACATAAATGTAGCTGAATCTACATGCGAGAGTGAACCTTCATTAACTATAAATAGAAGTTATTTTGATGTAGCGCAGAAAGAATTATATGACGTTTTGTTATCTAAAAAGATTCAATTTTCGAGTTAACTCCATAGATGGCGGTTTTCGCAGATCTGACACTTATGTACTTAAACATGTTGTTCATAAGGGTGAAATTCGCGTTATGTATAACCTATATATGACATCAGCGACAAGTTATGCGTACCATCGCATATTAGTGACACGCATACCAGGTACCTACTTAGCACTTCCACTTGATTTTTGTTCCGTGGACATTAAACTAGGGGACGAAAAGTCCGACGACACGTATCGCCAGCAACGTCGGTTGAAGCAGCCCGACAATGCCGGACTTCGCTCGTGGACAGCGTGACTTTGCAGTGGACTTCAATTGGCTGATATTTTTTTTTCCTCACACTTTCACACAACACCATCTAGTGCCAAACTAAGCAGAGCTTGTACTATGGGTACTAGACAACGGATAAACATACTGTACATGCGCAAATGTGTATGAAAGCTATCTTCGTGCCGGACAAGTAAAATTGCGTGAATTGTACGATAGTAGTTATACACAAAGACATGGCGACAAACAATTGCGCAGTATTGGTCGATAATAGGTTTTTAACCTTTTTGCTCAATATGTTCGTAGTTAGAAAAGATAAATAAATAAATAATCCTCACACATTCACACAGCGCCATCTAGTCCCAAACTAAGCAAAGATTGTACTATGGGTACTAGACAACGGATAAACATACTTAATTACTTTTTTTTTTGTAAATACATACATATTATACATAGAAAACACTCAGACCAATGCAAACAATTAAGCTAGCTATAAAACGTGGGTGAAGCCGCTGGCATCAGCTAGTTTAAAATAAATATTCCTCACACATCCACATAACGCCAACTTGTCCCAAACTAAGCTGAGCTCGTACTATGGGTACTAGACAATGGATAAACATTCATAATTTTTATTTGTAAATATATACAAATTATTTATGGAAAACACCCAGTCCAATGCAAACAATCATGTTCATGCACACAAAGATTTGCATTGAGCGGGAATCGAACCCGAGACCTCAGTGTAGCAGTTATGTTACATAACCACTACGCCACAGAGGTTATCAAATGTATTTAGACTTAGGTTAAGTAGAATATTGATGGCAATAAGCTATGATAATATTTTACTAAATTGAAACTTCAAATGATTTTGTAAATTACAAAACAGATTTTATAAGGAAAGCTAAATTATATAAGTAACTAGCGGCCTGTCCCGGCTTCGCACGGGCGTTATTTTTCCGCTTTTCTGTTTAAAACTTTCCTGAATTTTCTTTGCTATAAACCTCACGGAGCCCGAGAACTTTCCAACGAATGCAAAACCGAGGAAATCAGTTTGTGCGTTCTGGAGTTATAGCGTCAGGAAGAAAAACCCGACTTATTTTTATATGGTAGATGTACTTAGGTGATACAATCATTTAAATTTTTTGATAAAGATTCAATCCATATAAAGTACTGCAAACAAGCAAGGTATTTGAAAGAGGCCTATGTCCACCAGAGCACATCAATCAGCTGATATAACGATATAAGACACCAACTATCTTGGAACCCTTTTAATAAGATAATTTTCAAAATTGTTAAATTACTAAGTTCTGAGGTAGCAAGCATTAAAATTAAAATAATAAGAGAGAACACTTCGTTGGACGGTGAAAAAAATGTGTCCGTTTTTAAACATATTTCATTACTGCTCCACTCCTATTAGTCATAGCCTGATACTATATAGCCTATGACACTCCCCGATAAATGGACTATTCAACACAGAAAGAATTTTTAAAATTGGTTCAGTATGTCCAGAGATTACCCCCTACAACGTCACAAACACACAAACATACAAACACACAAACTTTACCTTATTATAATATTAGTATAGATTAAATAGTGAATTTCTCATATTTAAGCACATAAGGATTTGCTTTGAGCGGGAATCAAACCCAAGACTCTTTACAGCAGTCATGCACTTGTTATTTTTTTTTATTGTTTTTATCATTATGTTAGACAGGCATAATTTATGAATCCGTAGGCCTATCTCTAGCCATTTAATTTCCCATTGAATGAATTTGCTTATTTGAAAAAAGAACATTAACATTGACTACAGAAACCTTTCTGACCATAAGCCCTATAGATCAACTACAGGAAAAGAAGGTTAAGGCCTTAAAGCATACAGAAGTTGGATTTTGTTACTTATAAAAAAAATATAAAATACAAATCAAAGTTTTTAAGATGGTTTTGCAAAAATTTTAGTGAAGTTTAACATTAAAAAAAGTGAAATGTTTGTAAAAGTGAAAGGTCACTTTGAAACAATTCTACCATTAAATGGTTTGATATTAATTCATTTAAATATTTAAACCGAGGCCCGTTTATAATATCTATAGGTCAGGGCCATAGATTTGAGTTGCCGCCAAAAAAATATTTGAATAGTATCAAAATAGTTTTGGCTCCATTACAAAATTTTAATGAAAATATATACAATTATATACATAAATACTTACACGAAATCTCGACACGATGAGACCCATTTTCTTGACTGAACACTTCAAATATTAAGTTAATATACCGTAGAATACTTTAAACACTTAACACAGCCTTGTTTTAGCGTGGATAATAGCTAAAAATAAGTTTGGCATAACCAGACGTTAGCTGATGACGACTTTATTATAACCTATAACGCCGATTCTAAAGCATTACAAAAATATAAAATATATTCGTTTGCCAGCGTTCTAAGCTTAATATCACATAGTCACCAAATATTTTTATTTCACTAGCGTTTGTAAATTTCACCAGCAGAACTTCAGTAGAAATAATTTATTGGAAAAAAAACAATAACTTTCATTTTAACATTTGTCCACAGATTAATAATGACGTTTTGTAATGACACACACAGTAGGTCTCACCATCGACAATGAAAACTAGAGGACGAGAACTTGACGAGAATTAAATGAATCATTAGCACTTCCACTTGATTTTTCTTCCATGTTTTAGATTTGGAAGGGTTATCCTTAAATAAGCGTTTTTGGCCCATATTTTTGTTTGTTTATCAAATTTCTCACGCCCAAATGAATAGGGTATAAACGCCTATTACACTACACGATTTCAAGGGACCCTTAGTTAGGGTGGGCGTGTACCCTATTTAGTGCGGCACTTATTACACTTCCCTAAGTATCGGGCCCTACCCCAGTTAATACACGAATTTCTAGAGAGATATACGTATTTAAATTCTTTTCCATAACTCGTACGCATATTTTCAATCTTCTTTTTTATTGTTTTTACGGTAGCGTGTTCGTCTAAATTCTTATAAATTCTCAATACTCAATATATTTTTTGCATTCCTCAATGTTTATATAAGTGGTAACTTAAAAAATAATATTAGATCATTATGGACCCTGTCGGGCATTGCAATACGGGCATACTTACCCGATATAGAAGTATAATCTTATGATTACACTGTTATTTTATTATATTATCTCTTTATTTACATTTTTCACATTAATTTTCATTTTTAAATATAAATATAAAAATGATGATGATTTATTATTAATATTTTTTAACTGGCAACTGAGCTCCCTAACCGCCCTAAACATTATTACACTACCCAGTCTCCAGGGTGCTTAGGGAGCAAGGGAGATCGGGTCGATCCGATCACCATAGTTAGGGGCCCTAACTCCCTAAGTGTTATTACACCACACTAAGTTAGGGTAAGGGTCCCTTGAAATCGTGTAGTGTAATAGGCGTTTTAGACTATGCCCTATTCATTCGGGCGTAGTCTAGTAGTAAAATTAGAATTAGAATTGTATAGTCGATTTTGAGATGTCGTCAAAAATGCGGCAATTGACGGCTCTGAAAAACTATGCAAGTTGGAAAAATAAATGTTTTAGACAAACATTTTAGCTAAAATATTAATAGCTGCTAAATCACAATACTTTTCTTAAAGTATTTTAAGTTTAGCTATGCATCATTCATTAGTCAATAAAGTTGCACTAAAGACCGTAAGCGTCAGAACCTCTGGACCAAGTACAAAATTGTGTATTTAGATGGTATCAAGCTATAATACCTTTTTGGTACTAATATGACTTAACATCCATTTTGAAAGCGTATACATTAAAATTAATTGCACTTTGTCTGGACACGTAATCTCGGATGTTATCAGTACGTCGCCGTTGAGACCGGGCATGTTCCTATGTGTAAAACTATATGCAAGCTCACTGTAGTGAGACTCTAGTCTTATATGTATTTATTAAAAGAACAATGCTCCTTCCAGATTCTGCCCATTAAATTCTGAATAGCACCAAACTATTCCGAAGTACACTCGAGAGCAAAAGTTCCGGGTCACTAGCATTTACTTCAATATCTTGAAAACGAATAAAGCTATCGTATTGAAATAAATTGAACTTTATAGACAATTTAATAATCTTTCATTAAACATATAAAAACTTATTGATTGGCGGTAAGTAATGGCATTAAAAAAGTTATAAAAAAAAAGATCCATTTTTTTAAAATCAGAACTTCTAATTTTCACTACTGTTTTTGCTTTTGTTTTTGTTCTGTCATAAAATGTATGTATAAGGAGTCATCCAAGTATCCAATAGTCATTATTAAAGTGGTAATTATGTCACTCACACCTGAGGAATGTACGAGAATCCTCACGATCCTGGAAAATGGGAGCAGTCAGCGAGAAACAGCAAGAATAGTCGGTGTATCGTTGTCTACTTACAGTTCAGCGTGTTCGCCAGCGGTTTCTAGAAACTGGTTTGAACCTACGCAGACCAACAACAGGCAGACCCAGGTGTACGACGGCACGGGAAGATCGATATTTAGTGAACTCTATGCTACGAAATCGGTTTCTTACGGGAACAGCACTAACTCATCATTTTTTAGGACTTGGTGGAAGCAGCCCTTCTGCTTGGACTGTAAGACGGCGACTTGCTGAAGGTAATTTGAAACCATTTAGACCCGCAAATGGTCCGAAACTCGAGAGACACCATCGTCGTATAGCAAGACGAATTTATGCACGCGAACACTCGAATTGGACGATTGAAAATTGGTCAAATGTCATATTCTCGGACGAATCAAAATTTATGCTGTATACACACGACGGAAGGGCAAAGGTGTACAGAAGATCAGGAGAAAGATTTATGCAAGCCTGTATTGAAGAAAAGGTGTCATACGGTGGTGGTTCGGTACTCGTGTGGGCTGGAATTTCTGCGGAAAGCCGAACAGAGCTTGTACTGATCGAAAACGGTACTCTTAATGGCGTAAGATACGTGGATGAAATCCTCGACGAGCACGTCGGTTCATTTATGGCAAGACTTGGTGAGAATGCCATCTTTATGCAGGATAACGCCCGTCCCCACACAGCTCGTGTAGTGCAAGACTACCTTGATGAGGTGAATATTCGTCCCATGGTGTGGCCAGCACGTAGCCCCGACCTCAACCCAATCGAGCACGCCTGGGACGAGCTCGGACGACGGGTAAGACAACAAGATCCTCCTTTAATTACGCTTAGTGACTTGAAACATGCATTGGTAGAGGAATGGGAGAACATTCCCCAACAGTGTTTCAGAAACTTGGTGTACAGCATGCCAAATCGCATTGCAGCAGTCCAGACAGCACGTGGGGGTAATACCAAGTACTAAACCGTGTTAAAACTACTTGTAAATATAAAAAAATCAATATTTTCAGTTTTGGTTTTACAAGCAAAATGACGCCATTTTTAATTTGTCCTTTTAAACATAATAAAATAAATGGTCAGTAGTAAATGTAATGCATTTTATTTTAGTAACATTAAATTGTCTATAAAGTTCAATTTATTTCAATACGATAGCTTTATTCGTTTTCAAGATATTGAAGTAAATGCTAGTGACCCGGAACTTTTGCTCTCGAGTGTATTTGATACCCAAATTGTTTTTTATAATACCTCGACGAGCTGTTGAAAAACATTAAAAGAAAGTGACCAGACATTCTGACGTCAGGTTGTCTAGACCATATTTATTTCATATAGTTGGAGACAATATTTCTTAATTATTTCTTTGTAAATATTCAATACCCTTTCAGTACCTTAAAATTAATATTTTGTTTTTATTTTAATGCATCCCAAAAAAACGTTACGCGTAAATTAAACTCCTTAGAAGGCTGGATTATTTATTCTACTCAAAGGCTATTTAATTTGCAATATACACAATTAAGTATATTGTATGTAAGAGAAGCATCCCGCCGTCACGAGGACCGTGCACCATTAGTGTCCTACTGCAGGGCCGGCCCTGATGATGATGATGATATGCAATATTGTGTAAAGAAGTATTATTTAACGGCAGTATTTTTAACATGTAAATTGTGTAGGGTCGACTGTCTCACAATGAACCATGCAGCTACACTTAACCAGCGCTATATTTCCAAAATTCGACGTGGCCAGATCGTGTTAATTTGTGCAAAAGATAGGTACAGACGTGTCTCTTCCGCTCAGTAGTTAGCGAGCAGATCGCGCGAGAGGTGTTTGTATGCAACCCTTTTTTTAAAAAACTGTCACAAAAGTAAGTTTTAAATAAATTTTACTATCTTTTTTAGCATTTTTCCTTTAAGAAATATCGACTATTTTATTTCTACACCGAATTATATAGTTATTTAGCTTATCTATGCACTGTAATTTATTTCATAATTATATTTCTTTCAGTTTAAATTTTTAAGGTTAGTTATAAAAAGGTGCTATGTCTCACATTGAACCATGTTGAGGTGGTACTCAATGAATCACGGATTGTGTACCCCAAGAATTGCCTTGGCGTACACATTAAACAAAACGTGGTTCATTTTGCTAGTGTTGTTAGATAATGTATTGAAACTTTCAAACTACATGATATTCTTTTACCTAGCTGTTCATATTATCATTATTAATATTACTTTATTTACTTCCTTTGGTCAATATTTCTATCTGTTACAGAATGGCACGGAATAAAGTAAGTCAGAATAGGGAAGTCAGGGTGGGGAGACCCCTTACACGATGGACCGACGACCTGGTTAGGACGGCGGGAACCCGATGGAAGAGGGAGGCATAAGACCGCGCAGGGTGGAAACGTTTGGAGGAGGCCTATGTCCAGCAGAATAATAGTCTATAGGCTGATATTTATGATGATGATGAAATTAAGTCAAAGAAAAAAGGGGGCCACACTGCTTCCAATATGTTAAGAGCTTTCAAATTAAATAGAGAAGGTGTAATCATCAGAAAAGCTGCATTATATCCTACTTTGCGCCGCTATGTAGCACAGTATTTACACACACGTAAAGATGATCTTGCTAACAAGAAGTATATACTAAATTATGATTTAAAGACTACTCTATTACAAGTAAAGACTAATTACATAAGAAATGGACGTTTTACTTTTACCTTAATTAATTATTGATAACATTTCTTTTTCATAATTAAGTGGTTCAATGTTAAAATTAACCCGGTTCAATGTGCACACCCTAGAGTACACATTGATCCAAATATTTATTTTTATATTTATGTTTTTATTTTTAAAAGTATAAATAATATTGAAAATTTGTCAATGCTCTTTTAAAGCTAGATAAATTACCTATCTTTGTACAAAATTTGAATCATTTCGAAGCTTAAACGAGAGAGTTATGCGCCTTCAAATTTTACATGGTTTATTGTTGGACAACTTACCCTACTATATTAAGTAAAGCAGCGATAGATCAGTAGGGAGACTAACAGATTCCCATGCAAATGGTTTTGGGTTCCAAGTCCCCAGTCCAAGTTCCCAGGCTCGTGACGGCGGGATGGTTCCCTTACATACAATATACTTAAATTGTGTATATTGCAAATTAAATAGCCTTTGAGTAGAATAAATAATTCAGCCTTCTAAGGAGTTTCATTTACGCGTAACGTTTTTTTGGGATGCATTAAAATAAAAACAAAATATTAATTTTATTTTAAGGTACTGAAAGGGTATTATATATTTACAAAGAAATAATTAAGAAATATTGTCTCCAACTATATGAAATAAATATGGTCTAGACAACCTGACGTCAGAATGTCTGGTCACTTTCTTTTAATGTTTTTCAACGGCTCGTCGAGGTATTAAAAAAAACAATTTGGGTATCAAATAGTACCAAAAAGGTATTATAGCTTGATACCATCTAAATACACAATTTTGTACTTGGTCCAGAGGTTCTGACGCTTACGAATCACCTATGAGATGAGAGTTCTGCCTCGGTGACGTGGCGGTCGCATTAGCTTCTGGCGTGCAACAGAACGTAGTTTCATATCACTTCTTCATCATCATAACAGCCCATTAATGTCCCACTGCAGGGACGGGCCTCCTCCCGTGACGGAGGGTGACTTGGCCTACTAATACCACGCTGGCCAGACGGATTGGTATAGGGTTTAATTTCAAGTTTTCCTTCTGTCTATGTAAAGTTAATATTCACAGATAGTACCTTAGTCGGTTTTTTCGAACACCCATGGGATGAGATGGGGTGGTGAGTGGTGACATATTGTATTCTTACTCCGTCACCACACGGAGAAATTATAATTCTGTATTCGTATCACTTGCATTATAATTATTTGTGTAATCCACAAATGATAATAGCTATCATTGAGCCTATGTTCTTTGTGCCCGTTAATTTCATGTCTGTAAGTCCAACAGACACAGGGCTTCTTCCCTAGACCGCAAATTGTGGTTATCAAAATAAAAAGCCAAAAAATTTAAAAATTTATTTAGGTAAGTAAAATAATTAAGAAAAATAATAGAAGTGGTTATTGTATGGCCAAATTAGTCTGTAATATTGATAGAAACATGCTCCGGTGGCGGTGGGGCGAAAACATCTAGGATTCCTATTTCCTGAAATAATAAAAAAATATTTTATTATTTTACCCGTGGTGATTAAATACATTCTTCTTAACGACCTATGTCGTAGTCGGTATATTACATGGCTGCTACGCAGAGTTCTTGGGGTTGATTCCCGTTCAATGCAAATCTTTGTGTGCATGAACATGATTGTTAGCATTGGTCTGGGTGTTTTCTATGTATAATAAGTAAGTACAATGTATTTACAAAAGAAAAGTATTTAAGTATGTTTATCCGTTGTTTAGTACGCATAATTACAAGCTCAGCTTAGCTTGGGACTAGATGGCGTTGTGTGAATGTGTGAGGATTATTTAACTGTCTCGGACGGTTTGAATTTGTTACAAAATAATGGTAAACAGGGCACAGATTGATTGAATCTTTTTTTTTTTCATTTTTGATAGATAAGTAAATGTATTATAAGAAACACACTCACATTTTCATTGCCATTACGCCGAATATCATCTACAATAAGTTCTAGCCGTTGTTTAAGTAATAAGATATCCCTTTCGATCTGGCTTATGTATATAAAATTGTAAATTTTTAATACCAAATATCTTGCAATTCTGAAAAAAAAATAAGATTTTTTAAAAAAGGCTGTAAAGAATACTATCACCTATTTTCTTGAGAGTTTTTGACTTTTTTAAACCTTTTTTTTTAACTCAGTAGGTGGCGAATTTCATTGATATGCATCGTGCCCCCTCGTCCCTGTCACTTTGCAGGTGAGGACTGAGTTAAACGGTCAGCCTATAAATTGACTCGTATTAGACACTCCTTTGAGTATAGTGTTCTCTGATTAGACAGCTAGAAACTGAAAAATAAAAAGAAAAAGTCATAATATTGATACTAACAAAATAACTGCAGTCACTAAAAGCATTACGATAACATTATCGTTGCCCGGCAAAGCTCCAATGATGATATTAATTACTATTAAGGCAAAAACTATTATAAATAGTACTTTTTTAGAACCTATTTTCTTATATACTTTTTTGGATGACGCCAATTGAATTTCTTTCGCTCTTAATTCAGTTGCTGTGTCCCTCAATCTAATCTGTAAATAAAAACATAAATGATAACATTAAGTTATTAAAATTCTAGTGGTAGGTAGAGACACCTTACATTAGTACAGTACCCGGCCGTTTATATTGCACAACGACCTGTGGAAAGAGACAATCGGTCAATTTCGGCTTCGTGGAGCGTCATCTCTGTCGCACATTATCTAATCATAATTTGTTTTAAGGGTACCTACGCATCAATAACAAACAGAGAAAGTTAGTTGCTCCTTCATTTGATAATTTATTATCAAATATTATTTATTTATATGTTAATATTATTTGTACGTAATACCCTTTCCCCAAAGTTATTTTGGGCAATTTTAGCGTGCACGTTTCCTTCTTTTAGACTCCGCTCACTTACAAATTCGTGTCTGTGAAATGCGTGCCTTTAAGGGGAAACAATTCAATCGCAATTCCATACAAACAAAGAAAGTTAATTGCTCCTTCATTAGATAATAAACTATAAATAACTATAACTCAAAACTATAGATGATATCGTTTTGTCTCGTTATTATCTAGTCTTATTGGTTAATAAAACAGTAAAAATAATATTCATTTACAAGTTATGAGGCTTCAAAGTTCATAATTCTATGCACATTTTATGACAACTTTCAGCATAATAAAATAGGATTAAACGTTTATAAAGGTAAATATATTTTGGGATTAGGAATAGATTATTTATTCGAAAATTCAAATAATTTTATATTGACTAGATACATTCTAAAGTTTGTACGCAATTACCTTTTTCCCAAAACTATTTACGGGAAATTTTACCGTGCTCGTTTCCGCCATCGACATCTTGCATCTCGCCTCCACTTTCTGCACCCCTCGGGTCGGCGGAGGGGAGGTACGACAGCGAGCCGACCCGGCCGACCGTCGTCGAATGTTACCGAATATTTTTTTTTAAACTTCAATAAAACTTTCATTTATGTCATTTATGACAATTACGTATAGCTTGCCAGTAAGAAGTTTCGTAATTTCTTTCATCAAAGAGATCCAATTATTATCAGATGCATAACCAGTTAGATAAAGTACCTACATCAGTGACATTCTTGACTAAAATCAACTATCAAAATTCACCTAATAATACTATACTATTTTTCAGATCTTATGGGTATGGTGACGTTTAGTATTTGTCATTACTAGAGATGTAGTAACACTAATATCGTTTTTAAAAATACCGATTCTATATCTAAACGATATAATTTACAAACAAGAATAAATCGATTATAGGTACAAATTAAGAAACTAATCTTTTTTTAAATATTTATTAATTATGCCGAATCAATGCGTGATTCATCTGATGAACAGCTTGATGAATTACTTGATTCGTCACTTACATGACATAATAAGTGAAAATCTACTGAATTGTCTAATTTGATGTCTCTTCCTCTCACAGTCATGAAGTATTAGATTTTTGTTTTTTCCAAACATCGGCAGTTACGTAGTCACAGGTCACAGGCCTCTTTTAATAATGACATCATCAAGATTTTACCGCGATGACGTACGAATCCCGCCAAAAAAAAAACTTGCGGCCTATCCTCGTAAAAACTAATATTGAGTTATAAGACAACTGAAATTATTATATTAATTTCTATGATTATAAAAAAAAATTAATCGATTTAATCAATTTTATAAAAAACCATTCGATTTTAACAATTTTATTGTGTCAAAGTCAATCTCTATTGACATTCGTTCCGAGTCGCGCACACGATTTTAAAATTTATATGTTTATATTTTACATATTAGGGTTAAAGATGGAATATAAAACAAATATTTCATATAATTTAATTATATATAAACGTCTAAATAATATTTTTAATTTTTTATCAGTTCGGATTCATAAATTGATAGCTTTTATTTTTAAATTCTACAAAATTAAACTAAGTAACATGGAAAAGATCAAATGTCACCGTACCTTTCCTGTCTGATAAAGACTCACTAGACTTAAAGTCAATAGAGCATAGCTAAGGCTGTCACATTGCACAAACTGTATTCATTTTGTATTTTTTTTTAAATATTTACGTGAATCACCCCCGCCCCGGTATCTGAATGACTGATCAAGTATCATTTCTTGTCAACTATCATTTCCAGATTTTATGATTAAGTATTATTTATTTTATTTTATGATTTTTCTTCCTTTTTTTAAATCCAGCTAAAATTAACTTCATGTACTGTATGTGAAGTAAGATATTATTGTGTACTGTATGGAACCCCTATTAACGATGCACGGTCTAAAAAACTGCCTCAAGAATAAACAGCTTAACTTAAAAGAGTGGTAAGCTTAGCTTAAGCTTAGCTTACCATTCTGTGCAGCACAAGCTGAGCCTTCTCCGATTGCTTTTAATATTATTTCTTTTGTTAATTGTCGTATTTTCTTTCTTTTTTGTATGTGTCTTAAAAGCAATAAATGATTTTTTATTTATTTATTTATTTAAAAAAAAAAAAAATAATTATAATGTTTTACGATGTCATACCTACACCACTTACAAGATAAATTGATGTCTCGCTTGGTGTGTCTTCCGCAACAAAACTTACAATAAAATATTTTTTAAAAACCCATTTTAGTTATCTTTATTTACTCCTGATTTATTACTTTTTAGGTAACTACCTACAGCTAGTATTAGTGTCAAGCCTAACAATCAAGAAGAACAATATTTATATTTTGAACGACATTTTGATTTGTAATAATAATAAATACAATCGAGCGCGTGTGCGTGTGCATGTTTCTGACTGCTTTTCTATGAGTTTTTCTCTTTCTCACGCAACGTTTGGTGAAACAACAATCTTTTAGGCTCCGCTGACAGATGAGTTGGTCTTGACGTCTTGAGTCCTCTCCACAGAAATCTAAATAAAAGGAGAAGTGGTATGACGGGGTTTTCGTCAAAACGCAATATGATTAGAACGATTAAATAGCTAAAAATGTCTGTCACCTAGGTTTAGCTGTGTTTTGACAACGACCGGGATAACATATAAAATGCCGAGTTGTTCAGTGGTTGCCTGTAAAAATAAGAGCAATAAAAAAAACTTTATTAATAATGGAATCACTTACCATATGTTAGTACATGTATTTTATTGTATTTACCTCTAAAATCATGAAAAAATAATCTTTGATGTCCTCACTATGTTATTTTCATGTTCGGACAATTAAGTACTACAATATTTTTGTAACATATACATTGATTCTCTAATGTTGTCTAAACTAGTCATTCAATGAATATATGAAGCAATGAACTATGCGCTCAACGATATTATGTATGACAAGTGGTTGCTAACCGTGATCGCTTTTACAACCAAACGATAGTGACGACTGACGACCCGTTCATGACTACGACTATCTATCGTTTTCGATAAAAAGTCGTGTATTGTAGGAATTTTAAATTGTAAAAGATTTATAAAGTTTAGTAAAAAAAAATTTTTTAAAATGTTTATTTATGTAATTTTAATAAGTATAAGTATTACAATGTTGAAATAATATCCTAAATCAAAGGTGGAGTAAGTACTCTAGAACATAAAGGTTTAAAATGTTGATTCCAGTGGTTTTGAAAGTTTTTTTTAAACGCTCATCCATTTATTAGCACACACATGCTTTTAACTGGTTTTATCAGATTTGCTTTAAATCAGTCTAAATGTTCATCTATCAATCCCTAATTCATGCTTTTGTTTTAATTTAATCTAGGCACAATATTGCTCGCGCATTTTGGCATGCGCATGCTCATGCTTGAATAAATGAACTGTACACGCTAAATTATAAATTATCGCTAGCTCGCCCTCACAGAGCGTTAATTTTGTATGACAATAGGCAAAATGTTACAAACTGCTGCGACAATAAGGATGAAAAAGAAGTAATGACGCTTGAGTTCCTTCAATCTGCGATATTACGACATCAGTTCTCGGATTAATTTGTTTCACGACATGTACGATCTTACACACAATATTATTTTACAAAAGTATTGTACAATTATTTATTATTATATTATACATATTTATATAAAAGTAATGATTATTTATATGATAAGTATTTAATTTTTAATAAAATATAAGTCTTGTCTATCGATAAATTTTATTAATTATTTATCGATAAGGTTAACGCCTAGCATAAATGTAATTTTTTTGAATGTCGTAGTTTTAAATTGTAGTAGTTCTTCTATCTAAACTTTTTATAGTTTGTTTTATTTGTTTAAATATAGTAGCGCTGATTGGTTCGCTGTGACACCGTGTAAGGGAGATATTTCAAGAAAAAACGAGACAGAGTATTGCGTTCATTGATAATCTAGATGTAACTGAGAACAGTAGTCTATTTGTATATTTTATAGCAGTGTGTGTTAATAAAACTGGCGACATTAGGTTTCCATACAAAATGACATTCAGGGCACATCTCCTTTATTCAGATATCTGTGGTCCTCTCCGTTGCTAATGGACACCAGACTTTTTGAATTTCGTGCGCGACAGAGATGATGCTCTACGAAGCCGAAATTAGCCGATTGTCTCTTTCCACAGGTCGATGTGCAATATAAACGGCCGGGTACTGTACAGTATCTAGTGATATTACAGAGCTATGAGAACTTAATACATATCCAAGCAGTAGTCTGCTAATGTAGAACTAGATACGTTTGTTAGTGTGGACGGATGTTTGTTACTCTTCTACCATTTTTTTTTTTTTTTTATAAAAAAGACAACTCCCGCACTAGGGATCATGCCCTGTGTCGCGGGGACTTTTACAAACATCAATTAACGGACACATATAACACCCAGACTCAGGACAATAATTTGTGGATCTCACAAATTATTGTCCTGCGTGGGGATCGAACCCACAACCTCATGAGCGGCAGCCGCTGGCTCTACCGGCGCGCCACCGAGGTCGTCATTGATTTACAAAAAACCAAAGATACACACTCCACTTCCCAAAACCGTCCGCAACAAATAGGCTCACAATTTCAAATTGTGCGCTTTTTTTAAATTAGTATCGTCGTCTGTTCTACCGGCAAACGTCAATCATTAAATTTTATTGCTTTTTGTGCATTATGGTAGCCATACACGATCCTTCCTATCGTCCAATCGGCATGACGCTACCAATTGGATCAGTTAGAATTGACCGTGTGTGCGAGTGGATCGGAAGGACATCGGACAGTTAGAATGGATGGCAGGATCGAATTTCGTTTCTTTTGATTGAGATTGGATCAAGCCTACAGTATCATGCCGATTGGACGATAGGAAGGATCGTGTATGGCCACCATGAGCTAAAATGTAGTTTAAAGTATGACTGATCCAATCGGTAGTTCATGCCGATTGGACGATAAGAAGGATCGTGTATGCCCAATGTGGACGAACTGCAGATTGGATCAAGCCTGCAGTGTCATGCCGATTGGGATCCTGCCGTTTGGCAAAAAACGTTTCGTCAAATTTCACTTCCCAAAAAACTTATCGCAAAGTTTCATATCCCAAAAAAATGCTTAGCAAATTTACATTTCGCATTTTATTCACTTGGTCAAATATTCATTTCGCAAATTTTTACATGGTCAATTTTTATTTAGTCAAATATACAATAAGCAAATGCTTTATTTTGTCATAAAATATATTCCTTAAGGAAGTTCGTTTAAATTTTAATATGGGTGAAAAATTTAGGTTAGATTAGATAGCAGTTCGTTTAAATTTTAATAGGGGGGAAAAATTTAGGTTAGATTAGAACTGCTAGAAAAGTAGGTTAGGTTAGGTTTGAACTGTGACCCCAACAGAGCGCGAGCCGAGCGAGCGAAGCGAGCGTGCCGCGGCAGCGGCCGGCGAAGCGCCAGAATTAATATTTATTGTGAGTGCAAATTAGACCAAGTTTTTAATGGAGTGAATTTAGACTCAGTAAATCATAATGATGTATAATATTTTGGAATAAATAGAATAGAATATTTATTTATTTTGCAAATATAGGTATAAAAGACATTAAAGATATTAAAAATAAACATATAGTTCAGCTATATTATACCTAGGTAGGCATGCAAAATTTTACATATTATAGTTACAAAAATAAATTAAAAAGTTATTTTGCAAAAGTTTTTTTAAATGTACAGAACCAAAGTCAATTAAAACAAGAAGTAGAATTAATTAATAAATAAAACAAAATCTAATAATGGAAACTAATACTAATATACTAAACTAATAAGTACATTCTTTATTGTAAAAACTTTTTATCTGTAAGGAATTCGAATTATTAATATATTTGCCAAACCATATTTGGTAAAATGAAACATTGCTATGTAATTATTTGCTAAACAAGAATTTGCTAAAAATAGTTTTGCTATCTGTAAAATTGCGAAAAGATGGTTTTGCCAAATGTTTTTTTGGGAAATGATAATTTGGGAAACATACTTTGGTAAGTGTCACTTTGGGAAACGTTTTTTGCCAAACGTCAGTAATCCATGCCGATTGGATGATAGGAAGGATCGTGTATGGCCACCATTACTTTTTAAATACAACTTTATGGCATGCGCGTAAGATTGAATTTGAAAAAAAAATATGTTTACGATATTACTATACGTATTTATTGCGTATGTATAATTTGGTGACACTTTTGGCTGTTAGTTTTGTTTGAAAATGTGCATCTTGGGTTTTTTTATAAATCAATGTCTTCTACGTAAAAAGTACTGAATGAATTTTAATTAAACTTGTTGTGTATGTGATTACTTAAGTGTGAGTGGCTGCGCCCACTCTTTTTGTTAACGCTTAATAAACCAGTGTACTAATAGCAGTCCAGTATATAATTCTTATCTATGTAGCAGTCGTTCGTTTCACTTGTCCTCTTAATACGTACAACAATACAGCCTATTCATCAGAAAAACACATAGGTTACAATGTATAAAGATAATATTCTATTTATAACTAGCTGACCCGTGCCCACTTCGTTGGACGGCGAAACAAACGCGTCCCTTTTTTAAACATATTTTATCACTCCTATTAGTCATAGCGTCATAATATAAAGCCCGATTTACACATCGACAAGTACAGTAACGAGTTAAGTAGTAAGTTGTTGATTAAGTTGATTTAAATAGATCTCCATCCTATTTTTTGGCGATTTAAGTTGGCGAGACGCGAGAGAGGGGCTACTTCGTACTTAACTCGCCAAAAAATAGGATTGAGATCTATTTAAATCAACTTAATCTTAAAATACTACTTAACTCGCTACTGTACTTGTCGTTGTGTAAATCGGGCATAATAGCCTATGACACTCGCCGATAAATGAACAATTCAACACAGAAAGAATTTTTTAAATCGGTTTTGTACGGTAAGTGTTAGGGACAAGTGAAACAACTGACTTCTGTTGTAAGACTGGGTATAATGTCTTAATATATGATATAGGTACATTATGCTTAATTAGGTATCGAATAAACACAGAGTAATATTAATATACAGAGTAATGTTATATATTTTGAACACACACTACATCACCGCACTCAGAGAAAAAAAAATAATAACGTAGTTAGTATTTTTTTTTATATAATCTAGAAACAATAACAGAAGAAAAAGGATGTATTATAATGTTATAATTTGTATAAAATTCGTCATAATAAAGTTATGCTACTGTTTTTATGAATTAAATCTGTTTTACCGGAAATATCTATTTAATAATATATTTTCTACATTTGGAATTAATATCTAAAAAAAAATTTTTTTTTTAACGGTTAAGTAGGTAATAAGATTAGGCTTACATTCGTTTTAAACTAAAAATTAATATAAAAACATGAAAAACAAACTTTTACAAAGAGCTTAAAAGTTACAAATCGTTTTATATAATTGTCTTACATATCAATCAATCTCTATAATAATATTTTTATAAGTAGGTATACTAAAACAAAATAATAATTATGCACTATTGACAACATTGTGTTCACTGCTTCTATGTCATAATACAAATCGACTTTGACTGGATATAGTGATATTCTTAATTATTTCATTTTTAAAATTACAGTACATTCTTCTTTACTTCATAACAATAAGATATTACATTTTCAAAATAATAAACAATCATATCTTTCCATTATCTACTTCTTTCCACTTTTCTATCTACTTTTCGTTCTCTGTATTTAATTATTACAATAAATATTTACCATTTGGGAATTGAACCCATTTCTTAAAATCACACCGTTTTCCAACTACTTATTCTTGGTACACATAATATTTATCATTATTTGGGCACTTCTAACCCTTGGACCCGTAGGTCATCATTATTAACATAAGGTACATGTTATCATAAGTCGACTTATTCTTTCTTTCATATAATAAAAATATATTAATATTTTCATTCTTTTTTTTTTACAAGGTCCAGTATTTTAAGACATAGTCTCCAAACGCTTTCACGGAGAAAATCTCGTTTACTACCATGATCAAACGAAGGACTGGCCTTTTGTACCTATGTATGTGTACGTCACTATAATCATTAAAACCATATCCAAATTCACAAACTTCCGCAAAACAAATGAATAATTAGATCTATAAGAAAAACTCTATTGCCATCGGGTGATCAGTCCGACGAAGTACAATAATTAAGTCTTATTTATCTAAACATTCCCAGCTACTGTAAACAAATTTCAACAAACGAAACATTCTTTAAACAATCTAAATCTTTACACAATTACAATAATCATTATCCATCGTTTTAAACTTCTTCAATCATTGGCCATTATTTTTCAGACCTTACATTTAAACGAAATTTCATTAACAACACAATGTATGAAAATAATTTAAAATTATAACTCAATTTCATTAAATTACATTGAAAGTAATTTAACAATTTTATTTACCTACATACCAATACATGATCCTGTATGACATCATCGAGTTCGCATCGCAACAGCGCACTCATATTGCAGTAAGATTCATAGAACCAAATGAAACATGAGACTGCATCACATGCATGGTTATGAGAAAGTTACATTCCTAAACAATATAATCACAATAAAACAATAATGAAACACCACTAAAATAAAAATACTTAATACTTTTTATGTAAGTATTTGATAAATCCAGACCACAAAAAAAAGAAACATTTAAATGTTTTCTAGCACCAATATAATAAATTTTCATAATTAACTGTTAATAGTAGTAGTTAATAGTATTAATGAGGCGTATAGAATCAAAGGCAGCTAAATTCCATTGTTAACAATGACAGACAAACAATCATAGAATAACTTTTTTTGATATTAATCGATAATGATTCTTTCACTCTTTATCTAAAACTTGTCATGGTACCTATTATTCAAAGTATTTTTTTTATATTATTCAAATATTGTCAATAGGCAATTAAAACGTGAATTAAAATATTAATAAATGTCAAAGGACACAAAAAGTAAAAATAAACTTAATTACCCTTTATAATAAAAATCAAAATAATAAAATAATGGTTAAACACTAACACCATAAAAAAAAGTCTGCAGCACTGTAAAACACATCAAGTCACCTTTTTTTCGCTTTCTTTTCTATATTTTGCGAATCTCGCTGGTGTCCTTCAAATAAGGACACGAACATCTCTCGGCTGCTACGTCATGGGAGTCATGATGGGACGCCAGCAACTCCCTGCGCCCCGTTAGCTCTATTTCAGCGGTAAACTCCATTGGATAAAAACCGCAGTGAAAGAGACTCTTTCAGAGAGCCAAACAAAAATACGCCAAAATGTTCAGGTGGCACACTATTTTTTTTTTCTTCTTCAAAATATCTTACTAAGGTCACTAACGAATATATTTTGAGATTTTGGCGCAGCACTGCCCAGAAGGCAGCACTGGCAGGATCGCCATGTACGGTAAGTGTTAAGCCCGATTTACACATCGACAATTACAGTAGCGAGTTAAGTAGTAAGTTGCTGATTAAGTTGATTTAAATAGATCTCCATCCTATTTTTTGGCAAGTTAAGTTGGCGAGACGCGAGAGAGGGGGCTACTTCGTACTTAACTCGTCAAAAAATAGGATGGAGATCTATTTAAATCAACTTAATCTTAAAATACTACTTAACTCGCCACTGTACTTGTCGATGTGTAAATCGGGCATTAGGGACAAGTGAAACAACTGACTTCTGTTGTAAGACTGGGTATAGGTAATGTCTTAATATATGATATACATTATGCTTAATTAGGTATCGAATAAACACAGAGTAATATTAATATACAGAGTAATGTTATATATTTTGAACACACACTACAGTTTAGTAGAACCAGAGATTACCCCCTACAACGTCACAAACACACAAACTTTACCTCTTTATAATATTAGTATAGATTTAAACAACTCGAAATACTAATTCAGTTATTATCTGTTACAAATAAATACTTAAAATAAATAATGTAATACGGGTAATCCCCAAGCATCGTTGCTGTTTTTATATTATTCTATGGGAACACTAAATAGTTTGTTACAAAAGTCCCGAGAAGTATGAGTTTGTGTTGATAAAACAGGAAGACTAAAAAATATAATTATTTTAACGAACAATGAATAGTTATTTGAGCAGAACAGATGTAGGCACATTTCATCTTGTTTTATCCGAACCAAATGGGGCTCCTGCAAATGTGCTGTTCAAGTTCATGGCACAATTAAAGATAGGCTAAGTGTTGTTGTTATGTTTAGGGTACGATGGGACTGACATACGCTGCGCGTAAAAGTCCCGAAAAAACAAAGGAATAAAAAAAAAAGAAAAAAATGAATAGTAATGACTAATGACACATACTCTTATATCCTCTAGACACCGAAGTCTCTTTTAAAATCACTTGCGACTACGTCCGAATGTACTAAATAAAGCATCAAATATTATTGCTGCAAAGACCGAGACCTTTCAAGCTAAATAAAATATAAACTAAGGATTTCCAGAGTTTTCACTAAAACAAATGTTTTTTAGTATTTTTTAACAAAGATATCGAACATATTTGTGTTTAGGTATCTTTCGTTCTATAAATAGGACTTCCGGTCGTTACAGTCAAAGGAGGTTAGTTGTAAAAATTAAACAAATAGTTTAATTTGTTCACATAAATTTAATTAAATGACACAAATTAATAAATATATGCTTAAAAACTAATGGTGATAGCGTTTAGCCATGGGAAAAAAGGTTGTGCAAATTATCTGCCACGTTTTCGACACTGCTCCTCTTCTTCTTCACCACCAGGTCTCAAAGTTGTATACATTTTTTTAAGAATCAAGAACTCAGAAAACTCCATTTTAAACTCTCCTAACTCCGACCTCGACGACCAGCTGTAGTCCTGCCGACGCCACTAGAACCAGCTCGAACCTCTGGCGAGTTGGTATCATCATCGCTGTCACTCGAGTCTTCATCTTCCGATGATTGAGCTGCGCCACTCCTATCATTGGTAGTTTTTAAACGCCCAACAAAATCTTCATAGTCACCCGAGTCTTCAAACTCGGAGTTATTTAAAATATCTGCGATTTCGGTAACTTGTAACGCTGAAATTAATAAATACCTACTTTTTGTATTAACGCTGACAGTACTATAAATACGATCAATTCCATGTACCTAAATGATGAAGTTCGACCGAAGCGACTATTTATAGGTTTAAATAATTTACGACTGTAGAATTCCTTAATTATTTTGTATTCCACCCCAGAATTAAATGAATTCCATAGAATGTTTATCAACCAACATTTCTATGCAAAAACTAAACTAAAACAAGAATAATTATCATAGATAAATCAAAATTTACTTACCTCATCGACCACGTGCCTCCATTGCTGTAAACTCGGGAGCGCGCGTCACATGAATGGCTGCCGCTCGGAATGAAATTTCTTTTGAAATCCAAGGACAAACTATCGCCATTGCTTTATTTTAATTGGTTAAAAGAATTCACATGACCAAAACTTATTTAGAGGGAAAATACAAACACTCGGGAATTGATGCTATAAAAAGGTTGACCGGTCGTACTTGAAGCACAAAATTTTGAAACGTTCGGCCTTTACAGCAAGATGTATTTAATACTATTTATAGCACTCGAGGTGTCTAGAGGATATAGGTATACATACTAAAGATATTACCTACTGTAGGTATTATCTTTAGCTGGCTTGTCAGGAAAACAAAGTAGGTATCAACTCATAGTTAAGTTATCATACTAGCTGACCCGTGCCCACTTCGTTGGGCGGTGAAAAAAACGCGTGCCTTTTTTAAATATATTTCATTACTGCTTCACTCCTATTAGTCATAGCGTGATATACACACCTCAACAAAGTCTAGGGATATTTTCACGAAATTTTGTATTAAGTTGTGAAACTCAAAAAAAAATGGTTTGTTTTTAATTCTTTTGATGAAAACTTACTTTGTTAACCATTTTCAACCATTCTAAATTTGAATTTAAAAAATAAAATTAAAAATAAAAGATTTACTCGGCTTGAACGTAGTCAAGTTCGAAAATTTCATTTACCAACAGTAAGTTTTGACTGCTTTTTTGTGTAAAATTTAAGTTTTATAACAATTTAAACGTTTATTTCAAATGAATGATATTGTGTGCATCAAGCAGCGGCGCCATTTCATCAGAGAGAAAATGTTATGGGCAGTAGGCATGCTTCCAGCTGCGGGTACTAACCGGAGTATTGCTGAAGAGATTAGAGCAATACAAAATATGAAATCAGGGTTATGGTCACGTTATCGTGCTACTGGTGAAGTGGCTGAAAGATACCACAGCAAAAAGTCTATCACCACACAACGACATGATCGATTTTTGCAAATTCCCGCGAAAAGACAGCCAAATGTTACTACCATGCAGCTGGTGTAGTGGTTCCAGCTCTTGGTGGAGCCTCTTGCGGGTGACCAAACTGTCAGAAGTAGTCGGCACGAAGCCCACCTTTATGCTCGCATACCGCTTTATACTCCAGCACTACGCCAAGCGAATCGCGCACGACGACTAGACTGGGCTCGTGAACATTTGCTCTGCAAAGTTGACCTGTTATCTTTAGTGGTGTTTACACATGAGTCCCGGTTCGGTTTCCACTCGGATTCACGTAGAAAACGTGCTTGGCGAGTGTCTGGTTGTGATAGCCGTCTACAACATCCTCAGAAAAACTATTCATACCACGATAGAACAATTATGATTTGGACGGGAATTTGTGTCGGTCGAAGAACAAAGCGCGTTTTGTTTAGAAACACCATGACGGCTGAAAAATAACTTAACAAGGTGCTAGAACTAATAATCTACCCCCGTAGACTAAAATTGGGCCAAATATTTAAGCTCATGGATGATAACACCCGTCCGCATAAAGCGAGAGTGATGACGAGCTGGTTGCAGGAGCACGACGTATCAATTTTATGCTGAACCACTCAATCGCCTAACCTCAAAACCATAAAATACGCGTAGGACATGTTCAAAAGAAGGGCTTTGATGAATTTTCCTGCATAAACTTGCGATGGAAGAGCAACTTTTCTTGTATCCTAGTCGGACCTGTAACATTATACCGCATCAAGACTTGGATAACTTAATCCAAGTATGAAAAACCGTTGCAGGACCATTATTTACGGTTTTTTGAATGTACTGACTACTGATTACTCACATAACAGTTAAAAACAGATTAATTTTCGATTATTTTCACTTTTGCTTAAGAAACAAAGTCATTGTTAGTTTTACTAATTTTCCAATTTTTTTATTTATTTGAATAAAAAATTATTTACGCAAAAATAATACTTTTATTTAATTCTGGATTGTAGCCTGATAAATTACCTTTATAAAAATATAAACATGTTGTATGTTATCTTCAATAATTTTGGAGTTAATTGAGTAAACACCAAATATCCCTAGACTTTGTTGAGGTGTGTATATAGCTTATGACACTCCCCGATAAATGGACTATTCAACACAGAAAGATTTTTTTTAAATCGGTTCATCCAGAGATTATCCCCTACAACGTCACAAACTCACAATCTTTACCTCTCCATAATACAACAATAAAAATATTAGTATAGAAGTATAGATACAAAGACAAATTCTATTGTTTTTCTTAATTATTTTAAAATAAAATTAAAGTAAGTGTAAGTATTTTGATAAAGACATCTACCTACCGTAATTTATGAATCGCACAAATAATTTGTTCTTGCGTGGGAATCGAACCCGCGAAATCAATTTTCTGCGAGCTTTCCCTTTACACGGCCTTTACTTTACCTACCTACTTTATACGGATGAATAATAATAAATAATACTTATATAAGGTTCCTATCTCTGGAGCCCTAACCACCGGTAGCTTCTTCCCTGTACCCGATGCTGGTGGGTCTACCTTTTTTTTATATTTTTTAATGTCTTTATTTTTATATTTATACTTAAAAATGTAAATTAATGTGAAAAATGTAAATAAAGAGAGATATACACACATCAAAAAAGTCTAAGCAACATGCATGATATTACAAATTTACCATTTATATTAATTTATTTTACCATTTATTTTAATTATAACGTTGTATTTTATTTTTAAAATAATATTTTTAGGGTTCTATGATGTAAAAATAACAGCTGTTTTCTTTATAAGTTCTTTTAATAACAGAAATTAACAATATTAGAATATACAGGTACATAAGAAACTAAACTTTTTTTTTACAAATTGAAATTTCTTAAGAAAATGAATTTATTGTGAAAGAATAGGACAATTTAATACAAAGTATGGCCTCCTCTGCTATTCAGAACTTGTCGGCAACGATTATTCATTGAATTAATGAGACTGTTTATGTCATCTTGCGGTATTCGCTCCCAATGGAATTGTAGCAAATCCTTCAGCTGTTGGGTTGTTGTCACTCCGTCCAAGTCCTTCAAAACACGTCTCTGGAGCATGTCCCATGCGTGCTCGATGGGGTTGAGGTCTGGCGATTGTGCAGGCCAGGGCAATACCTGGATGTTCTCCGTTGCCAAGTATTCACTGGTTCGCCGAGCTGTATGTGAACGCGCATTGTCATGCATTAACGTAAAATCGGAGCCAAAGGTTTGTGCAAATGGATGGACATAAGGTCTGAGAATATCCTCAACGTAATTTTCAGCGTTCATGTTTCCATTTACAAAAACGAGCTCAGTTCGCCTGTTCTTCATAATACCCGCCCATACCATAACTGTTGAGCCGCTGTATGGATGAACTTCCTGAACGCACCTGAGTCTTTCAGTATTTCCGGGTCGACGGTACACTCGCACCCTTCTTGTATCAGGCCTAAACCCGAATCGCGACTCATCGGAAAACATAATTTTATCCCATTGTTCCTGGGTCCATGTTATGCGTTCTCTACACCATTCATTTCGACGAGCGCGATTCCCGTGACGTATCGGTGGGCACCTGATAGGGCGTCGAGCTCGTAGGCCGTACTCATGCAGTCGATTTCGCACAGTTTGGGGACTTACATCAACACCACTTGAATTTTGTAGCCTCAAACTTATCTCTCGAGCGGTTAACATCGGCTGGCGTCTTGCAGTCAGTTGTATGTACCGGTCTTGCCGAGTGGTTGTACTCCTTTTACGGCCTGGATGCTGTTCAGCGGGTTCCCCTGTATTATTGTAGCGCTGCCAAAGACGACAAATAACACTTCTATGAATACCAAAATGTCGAGATACCTGAGATTGATTACTTCCCGCTTGCAACATCCCTACAGCTCTTTGCATTTCATCTGCCGTCAAATGACGTCGCTCCATGACGTAAAGAATATCTAACAATTCAATTTTGTCGCCAACTGTATTTAAATGGTTGGTAAAATTATAAAATCAAGACTAAAACGTAGCAATTAACATGCACTCAAATTCAAACAAATTCGCAGTCATTTGAATTTTATGAAAAAAAACAAAACATAATCGAAATTTTTTTTACACACACACTACCTATACCTACCTACCTACCTACCTAATTTTACCTATACACTTTGAGTGAGTAAATACTTAGAAATTAATTAATATAAATGGTAAATTTGTAATATCATGCATGTTGCTTAGACTTTTTTGATGTGTGTATATTAACAAAACCATTTTGTGTATTATTTTACTGTCGAATTTAAAAAAAAATACTTACTCCAGTACTTGTTGTTTGACCCATTTTCTTCTAAGTATACTTTAAAATATAAATCTTGTATCTATAATAGTTAATTAATAAATCAGACTAATAACACTAATATTTTTTTAATGTTAATGATTCAAGAATTTTAATCAAACGAGTATTCAGCAGCACTGACAAGCCGATAACCAAGAAGCGCATCGTACTTTGAATGTATAAAATTACGTTTTAATGTACATACAGCAACTAATCAAACTAGACACTCATGTAACTTAATACTTTGAAATAAGACACAATTTCAAATGAAAATGTTTAACTTGATGTGTTACTGTGTGTACATTACTAATAATTTGGTGCAGAGTCATCTAACGGTTGTTCTGCGAACTATAGATACATTTAATGGACGCTAGATGTCGCAAGATATAAACTACTATCTGAGGTGTTATTTAAAGTCCTTAAGCAGGCTTTTTACAATGACGGAGGGAAACCTTGGTCTTCTATAGGCCGACCGTTTATCTCAGTCCCCGCCTGCGGTATGAAAGGGACGAGGAGGCGGGGTAGCGGTGTCCGTTATGGTAGCGTACACAAGAGCTATATCGAGTTGTTTACTATGCCAAATAAAATCAGTTTTTAAATAATTAAATCAGACATTCTTTTTACTTAATTATAATCTAAAGAAAAGGTTCTTTTAATTATTGTAAAAAGTATTGTTAAGGATATTTCTTGAAGAGTCTACAAATATATTTATTTGAAGATTCTTTAAAATATAATCAAATTATTACAAATAATGTAATATTATTGTTATTTTTGGAGTCGGTGTCAGCCACGATAGTTATATTCTATTTTTTATTCCTGACTATAAATTTAAAGAAATATGATGTCGTGTTATACACTGACTAAAGACTAAGATGAGAAATAAGTACTACGAATCAAAGACAATTACTTAAAATTCTCATGCGAAAATGAAACGGCCATGTTTGTTTTAAATAAAATATTTATCAAATTAAAACTATTTAAAGTGATCAGAATGTGTTAGACAAAACTCTATTGCCTTTTCTAACGACTTTGTAGACAACATTTTGCATTATTGATACTATTCACGAAATTGACGGTGCTGGTTAGCCCCATAAACGCCCATAAGTTATGGAAAGCTTTAATCAGTTACTAAATAGGTATATTAAAACGTTTGAACGTGACACAGGTATTTTAAAATTTATTTATTTAAATATGATAAAAATAGTTATTTAATATTTGTTTAAATTTTAAACCAATCCATAAACAATCAACAACTTTATGTCAACCCCCTTACTCATAGACGCAACTTAAATTTTAGTCAATTGATTAGCTTAAATTTTTACGGTTTTGTTTGGCTTAAGGTTGGTTTTGCTAACAAAAAACTCGCTAAACAGTGATTAAATGAGATTTTTATAAGTAAGGGGGTTAATGTCGAAGTCATATAATAATATAATCTGTAATTCATGGCCGCCATTCCATTAGCTTTATGTATTATCGTTTTTGTTGGCTTGGCTAGCTTATTATTGTTATTTTTGGAGTCGGTGTCAACTCCAAAAATAACAATAATATTACATAATTTGTAATAATTTGATTATTTTTTAAAGAATCTACAAATATTTTGAATAAGAATGTTTTGAAAAAAATAACATTTAGTTACTTAAATAAGTTTTTGTTTCATTTGTGTAGTTTTAAGATATTATATTGCTATAATTTGCATATCCGATGTGGATAGACTGTTGAGACTAATGTATTCATACACTAACACCTGATATATACACAGTTTTGCAATAAATCTTTATCTTTATCTTTAATAAATATATTTGTTATTATACGAATGGCTGATTTAAACTATAAATATAATTATAACTAAAGTCTTAGAAAATATTAACAAATAATAACAATTGTACAATCATTAATTATATATATTAAAATCACAGTATAATCACATTACAATAATCACAGTTTACATTAAAACAGGTACGATTTAAACATATTAATTTGTAAGAATTAATCTTAGAAAATATTTACAGATAATGCTTTTTTTATTTTTACACGCTACCATAACGGACACCTAGTCAGTATGTCAGTATGACACTAGTGCAGTATGCTAGTCCGTCTTCTATACAATTTACAAATGTCAAAGATGGTGGCGTCATCTTGGCACTAAAACTAGTACTTTCTTAGAAAAAATTATGCAATCTAAATTATTACACAATTTAAAGCCTGACCAGAAAAATAAAACAACCTCTCCAGGTATTTCGATTGGTTTAGGGTATAATTTTAATTTTACCTTCTTTTTATTTCATAAAAATAAGCTAGCTAAAAATTAGAGCTGTGTTGTGATGTAATGTAGTTCGGGTCACAGTATCTGAGATGGCGCCGTTTTGGCAAAAAATCAAGAGATAGCTCTCTCCTTTGTCCTCGCCCCCCGCGCACCTCTATTACCGCAGGCGGGGTCTGAGTTAAACGGTCGGCCTATAATTTCAGCCTGGTTTGTTTGATGTATTGTATTTTAGGTCTTATCTAAAGCTTTCCGTCTTTTTTTGTAATAAACGAAACAGGTAGGTAAAAAACGAAGGAAATTTTTGATTTGTCATATTATAGAGTTTTTTTTTACTCGATATGATAATTATATGTATAGAGTTACCACCGTGCTATTAAAGTGTATTATGTAAGACAGAGATCTATGTTTTTTTTTTAAATATACAGAGTGTTTTCGTGTGGCGTCCATGATTAGTGAAATTTATGGCTAAGCTTTACACGTCGTTTACTATGTAGTAATTTAAATTATTTTGTATTTTTTTTCCTTCATTAAATAACTATCACGCATGCCCTAGAGTATTGCCTATGTCACACTTTACATACTTTATATTACTATAAATCATGCCTTGTTGTGTACCGTGTGTATTTTATAAAGACTAAATTTAAGGTAGGTAAATCATTGGTTAAAATTGTGGTTTGTGTAAAGGTTAAGATTAAGCTACTTTATAGCTTATGAAACCGTTAAATATTGAACTAGCGTTTGAGTATTCGGGCATTACACACAAAGATTAAGCGGGAATTCGAATACCTACCTAACGATTTTCAGGTTGAAATTCTGCTTCGGATTTCTGCTTCATATTTTAACTGACTCCAAAAAGAAGGTCCTCCATTTTATGGTACTTATTTTTTCATGTATATCTGTCATAGTACCTCATCATTATCTATCATTATCCGTGTGGTGACGGAGTAAGAATACAATATGTCACCAGTTAGTCACCACCCCATCTCATCCCATGGGTGTCGTAGAAACCGGCTAAGGGACTATATGTGAATATTAACTTTACATAGAAGAAGAAGACATGCTGCGCCGACCCCAAATAAAATTGGGACAAGGGTAGGGAAATGATGATGATGGATGATAGAAAGAAGGAAAACTTGAAATTAAACCCTATACCAATCCGTCTGGCCAGCGTGGTATTAATAGGCCAAGTATCCCTCCGTCACGAGAGGAGGCCCGTCCCTGCAGTGGGACATTAATGGGCTGTTATGATGATGATGATGATCATCTGTCAAAAGCTGTTCACAGCTGGACAATGGGTTAAAACTAATTGGCTCTCGGCTATTAACCGTAACACAAACATACATCAACCCATAGATATAGAATTAATATCGTTTATTTTTTTAACACAGGAATAAAAAGATGTTACATAATAATAAAAATGCATTTTTATGTCTTGCCAGTATCGGCGTACTATTATAGACTATTGACATTTTTTTTTATGTAATAGGAGGCAAACGAGGCAGCAGGTCACCTGATGGTAAGTGATCACCGCCGCCCATGGACACCCGCAACACCAGAGGAATCAGAGACGAATTGCCGACCTTTTAAAAGGGACTACCTACGCTCGTTTCTTGGCGGTCCCCAAGTCGTAATGGTCAACAATAATTTAAACAAGAATTAAATTAAATATTTTTGTGTATGGAATAGATATTGCGTCATTGATTTATAATTGATTAATAGACAATGCTTAGCGCTTTTTGAAAAGGTAAGCCGGTAGGAATCGGGTTATATGGACACTTCGCCACTAATGTATTATATTTCTCTTCTCTTCTTAAAAAGACAACTCCCGCACTAGGGATTATGCCCTGTGTCGCGGGGACTTTTACAAACATCAATTAACGGACACATAGAACACCCAGACTCAGGACAATTTGTGGATCTCACAATTTATTGTCCTGCGTGGGGATCGAACCCACAACCTCATGCGCGGCAGCCGCTGGCTCTACCGGCGCGCCATCGAAGTCGTCATATATTTTGTACATGACTCAGTGCCTTATTTAGGCGTAGCAAATCTAAGATATAATATTACACTCAAATCATCCATTAATTTAACACAACTATAGGTAAGTATACATTAATTTAATAATTCATTAACAAGATAGAAAGATATACTTTAACAGTCTCTCCAGTCTTTATTATAACACGTAAGTTGTTCAACATCTCTTGTCTCCCTTTCTGTCTGCCTCCCATCATTGTCCACACATCGGCACATACCTCTTCGACATTGTATTTTTCTAAAGTTACCATTTTTACAGCAATAAGGTTTTTCTGTTGCTTTCCCCATTAAATGTGATGTTACAGCACATTCTGAAACAATAGTGATTAATTATCAATAATCCGTGTGGTGACGAAGTGATCCGTGTGGTGACGGAGTAAACCGTGTGGTGACAGAGTAAGAATACAATATGTCACCACCCCATCTCATTCCACGACTAAGGACTATCCGTGAATGTTATCTTTACGAAATAAAAAGAAGGAAAACTTGAAATTAAACCCTATACCAATCCGTCTGGCCAGCGTGGTATTAGTAGGCCAAGTATCCCTCCGTCACGGAAGGGTACCCCATCCCTGCAGTGGGGCATTAAAGGGCTGTTATGATGATGATGATAAATTATAGGCCGGGTGTTAAATGTTCTTAGGGCCAGATTCAGAGACCGCACTTTGACTTTACTTTAGCAAAGTCTAGTTATTATCTCTGAATTTGAACAACATTAAAGTAATATTTTCGCATGAAAAGTTTACTTTGTAGTAATAAATAATGAAAGTAAACTTTTTCATGCGAAAAATTACTTTAATGTTGTTCAAATTCAGAGATAATAACTAGACTTTGCTAAAGTAAAGTCAAAGTGCGGTCTCTGAATCTGGCCCTTATGCCCGATTTACACATCGATAAGTACAGTGGCGAGTTAAGTAGTATTTTAAAATTAAGTTGATTTAAATAGATCTCCATCCTATATTTTGGCAAGTTAAGTACGAATTAGCCCCCTCTCTCGCGTCTCGCCAACTTAACTTGCCAAAAAATAGGATGGACATCTATTTAAATCAACTTAATCAGCAACTTACTACTTAACTCGCTACTGTACTTGTCGATGTGTAAATCGGGCATTAGTGTCCGTTCAATTGTTTGTAAAGACGCCGCGACTAAGGGCATGATACCTATAGGCCGACCGCTTATCTCAGTCCCCGCCTGTGGTATGAAAGGGACGAGGGGGCGGGGTAGCGGTGTCCGTTATGGTAGCGTACACAAGAGCTATATCGAGTTGGTTGCTATGCCAAATAAAATAAGTTTTTACAAAAATAAACCGACGTCAAAGACAAAAATTGCACTAAAAATTAAAAAATTATTAGTTGTATTTTGATTTTGCAACATTAAATCAGACATTCTTTTTACTTAATTATAATCTAAAGACTAGGTTCTTTTAATTATTGTAAAAAGAATTGTTAAGGATATTTCTTGAAGAGTCTACAAATATATTTATTTGTAGATAAATTATTACAAATAATGTAATATTATTGTTATTTTTGGAGTCGGTGTCAGCCACGATAATTATATTTTATTTTATATTCCTGACTTAAAATTTAAAGAAATATGGCGTCGTGTTATACACAAACTAAAGACTAAGATGAGAAAGTACTACGAATCAAAAACAATTACTTAAAATTAAAAACCATTTAAAGTGATCAGAATGTGTTATACAGAACTTTATTGCCTTTTCTAACGACTTTGTAGACAACATTTTGCATTATTGATCCTATTTGCGAATTACGATTTTTTTCAATTGACGGTGCTGGTTAAACCTATTAAAATAAATAAATAAATAAACGCCCAAAGTTATGGAAAGCTTTAATCAGTTACTAAATAGGTATATTAAAACGTTTGAACGTGACCCAGGTATTTTAAAATATATTTATTTAAATATGATAAAAATAGTTATTTAATATTTGTTTAATTTTCAAACCAATCCATAAACAATCAACAACTTTATGTCATAAGGTCGAAGTCATATAATAATATAATCTGTAATTCGTGGCCGCCATTCCATTTGCTTAGGTATTATCGTATTTCGTTGGCTGACACCGACTCCAAAAATAACAATAATAATACATAATTATTATTTCATTATCACATAAAAATGAAAAACCATTTCTTTTGAAATAAAATAATTTTAAAAATAATTGCCTTTTTTATTTTGTGTCTCATTTACAATTTTATTGCATAACACCTTCCTAGTTCAAAATAGTGATTGCTTCAAAACCCTCTAAAACGGTATCGGTTACTTTCAAATTTCACTAAAACCAAAAGTTAACTTCTAAGTCGCCTTAAACGAATCTATTTTTGCAAATAACCTCGTTTTTCAAATTGTTTTTATTAAAGAAAGATGTTTGTTGGGATTGCTAGATTACAATAATAATATAATGTTAAAAATCGTACAGAATTAAGGTTGTTAGTAAGTTTAAGACGTTTTTCATGAATTGTCGACATTTAAGAAAAATCACTTTAGGGGGTTTTGAAATTATATGACTCATATATACATTAAAACAGGTATGATTTATACATATTAATTTGTAAGAATCAATCTTAGAAAATATTTACAGATAATAAGAACAATAATAAAAGGTTTTTTATTTTTACACACTACCATAACGGACACCTAGTCAGTATGTCAGTATGACACTAGTGCAGTAAGCTAGTCCGTCTTCTATACAATTTACAAATTTCAAAGATGGTGGCATCATCTTGCCATTTAAACTCGTACTTTCTTAGAGAAAATATGCAATCTAAATTATTACACAATTTAAAGCCTGACCAGAAAAATAAAAAAAACCTCTCCAGGTATTTCGATTGGTTTAGGGTATAATTTCAATATTCCTTCTTTTTATTTCATAAAAATAAGCTAGCTAAAAATTAGATCTGTCTTGTGATGTGATGTAGTTCGGGTCACAGTACCTAGATGGCGCCGTTTTGCCAAAAAAATCAAGAGATAGCTCTCTCCTTTGTCCGCGCCCCCCGCGCCCCCCGCGCAACCCTATTACCGCAGGCGGGGTCTGAGTTAAACGGTCGGCCTCACAGAACATTTATACTCAAAGGGTCGGCCTATAGTGCGAGAGGTGTCTTTGAAATAAAAAGAAAAAGAAAGAGAATACTTGAATGAATGAATGAATGAATTATTTATTTAAGATCACACAGAAACACATAACAAGAAATGATACATAAAGAGAAAGATATATGTTACAGCCAAAGTAATAAATATGAATATTATACATAATAACTAGCCATTATGTATAAGGGCTACTCAATTTAGGTAAAGTGATAAATGTCGAAGAATTAATCACATTAACTAGCCATTATATATGGCAAAAATACAATATTAAGGCAAAAGTCAGAAACAGTTGGTTAGGTTAGGTTAGTACAGTGACCAAACGACGCACGAGCCGAGCGAGCGAAGCGAGCGTGCCGCGGCAGCGGCCGGCGAGTGCTAGAATATAGTAATACTATATTATTCTAGTTTTATATAAAAAAATGTTTCTGGCACTTCCGTTGGTCACTATACTAACCTAACCTAAACAACTGTTTCTGACTTTTGCCTTAATATTGTATTTTTGCCAGTACTATAACATATATAATGGCTAGTTAATGTGATTAATTCTGCGACATTTATCACTTTATCTAAATTGAGTAGCCATTATACATAATGGCTAGTTATTATGTACAATATTTATATTTATTACTTTGGCTGTAACATATATACTAACAGTAGGTACAGAAATATAGGAGAGGTAGTACACAAATGATATACATGAACCAACTGTTAAATAAATTATTGTTAATGCGTCCCACGGGTGACCCTAAAAAGGGTATCCAGATCAGCATAATGTCCAACACTTCTGTTAGACGCTGGTTTTCATCTGGAACCTATACTACGCGAACAAATGCCAAATAGCACAACAAGTCTGCTAACTCATTACTATAACAATATATAATTAATAGTAACTATAATAGTTATGCAAATTAAAAAAAAATAAACAGAAACAAAGTGTTGCTTCCTTTTGGACACATAAACTTATACTTAATATTAATTAATCTACTGTGTATTATGTATGTGTGTTGTGAGTGTGGGTGTGTTTTCTGTCACTGTATGTGTGTGTGTGTGCGTGTGTTTATGTACATTGATCTACTGAACCCCACCATTGCATCATTATTCTATATTCTACCATGTCAGACAATTGAAACATCGAGGTTTATGCAACCTAAATCTCGCTGTTTTTTTAAGAGATAGTTTCTCAAGTTTAATCTAAAAGTGCTCACAGCTTCTATGCGTCTCAAGGGAGGTGGAAGATTATTCCATATCTTCGCGGCTGCATAACGGAAACCACCCCTGAAAGCAGCACAGTGGTGAGATGGGATAGAAATTTGGCGAGCACATTGTCTGACCCTACAGTCTCTTCCGTCCGCTACCCACGAAAGCCTATCATGCCGGTGTCTTATATTTAATGACGCTGAAAAGAAGACAAGCTAAATGGAGTTTTTGTCGAGACTTCATTTTTATAATGCCATGCTCATTCAAAAAGGGTGTGATGTGATGCCTAGGAGGAACAGCAAAGCAAAACCGTGCACATGCGTTTTGTACCCTCTGGATGAGACGACTTGTCCTAGCTAGTAATCGAGGTCCATATATAGTGTCAGCATAGTTCAGCCTGGACAGAATCAAAGATTCTACTATTCGTGTCCGTAGGTCTTCTGATAAATAAGGTCTTAACTTATAAAGGACTTTCAAACGATAAAAGCAGAATCGGACTATATTATTAATGTGCGTTTCGTATCGAAGGTTAGTATCCATACACAACCCAAGGTTTCGAGCCTCATATACTCTGTGTATTGGTTGGCCAAGTAGTTCCACGCTTAGCATTTGAGGAAGGGCCTCCAGTTGTCTTTTTGTTCCAAATATATACTTAACTATACTTAATAGTCTTATCTGTTTTTTTAAAGAATAAGACATATTTTATTTGTCTCGATAACACAGAAACGTACAATCTACTGATTACCGCCACCAGCAACATTACAATCAGGTCCTAACCAGGTCATTGGTCCACCGTGTGAGGAGTCTCCCCACCCTGCGATTCGTTCAGTGGAAATCCTACATTAGAATATTTTTAAGAAACTTACTACAGTCCATGGTGTCAAAAGCTGGAGTCCTTGGTAACGCTTCGAAGTCACCAATCTTCCTGCCACGATTGTCAACGCAAATTTTGCTGAACAAAAAAAAGCTGTTTTTTATATTACTTATGTCAAAGGGCTGGATACCCCTTCTCCGTTAGATTGATAATACTTAACAATAATGTTATATTAAAAAAGAGGTACTTATATGTCATTATGCTCACAAATCAACGAAAAAAAAAGTTCAAAAGTACTATGCGTTTCAAATAAGAATAGGACTGTCAGAGCGCCATCTTGTTTCGCATTTCTAACGAACTTCATGAATGTCATGTACGGTAGGAAAAAAATAAACACAAAATTTTATTAATTTTTACTTCATTATGTTAAGTAAGTATATACATTTTTAAATAAATTAAATTTTAATTGGAATATAATTCTTCCACACCACTTATGGCATCATAGCTATATGTTCTTCATCCGAATCAGATTCTATGTGAAACAAGCTGCAAAATTTTCAATAAACCGGTTTTTTCGTAAGGTTTTTTATGTTATTGTTTCAATGTAACAAACAAATAAAACGGTAAAAAACGAAGAAACATTTTTTTCGTTGAATTAAACAATCTGTTTCTATCGGAATTTTCAAGGCTAAATATTTTTATTTAAATTATTTTACGAATTTTTTTGTTGGTCGTACTAAAATGACAGTTGCCACATGAAGTTGGCAGCAAGTGCGATCCTATTCTTATTTGAAACGCATAGTACGGTTGTAAAGCAATTAATATGGTCGACTCCACACACACCACTCCTCTTTCGTCCGTGCTTCGTCAGTGAACGAACGTGTTATTACTTCTCGTCATAAATATTGTTAATTACCTCATGCTAATATAGCACGTATATCAATACTAATTACTGTCTAAAGTTATATCAAGACGTAAAATATAAATATTAAATAACAATCAACTCAGGGCCAACCGGTTCTACTTGTGGAGCGTACGGCACGAAGCAGCGAGCGCGGGGACAGACCTCACCTCTGCGAGAAGAGTTTGCGCTAAATAATTGCCCTCTCTGTCGCGTGAACCGCTTCATTGAAGCTAAGGTACTGTGCCTTTCTTGTTTTGATATCTACGGACCTACTAACACGCTACGGAGTGCTACACTACGCTACGGAGGTCACGCTTATTCGCTACGATCTACGCACTATGTCTTCTTCACAGCTTAACAAGTCACTCTCTGAGTCGAATATCACTGAACAGGGTGTTGAAACTCCAACCGCTAGTCACGGTTGCTTTCGAAATAAAAGGTTGCGGGATGAGGACTTACCGACTGAATTCTGTAAGTTTAAAGTCGAAATGAAGGAACTATTTACATCTTTTTTGGCCGCACAACAAAACGAACTTAAAGAAATTGTTTCCAACTTAAAAGAAATTCAACTAACCAACGTCAATATTGAGTCTTCTGTTACATACCTGTCCTCCCAGTATGAAGAGTTTCAAAAGAAAATAGACACAATGGAACAACAGAGAAGGAAGGATCAAGAATATATTACCTTCCTTGAAGATAAGCTTGAGGATCTTCAAAGACATTCGCGCAAGAGTGGTATAGAACTAAAAAATGTTCCTAAAAGAACTGGAGAAACCAGGAATGACCTACTTAACTTTATAAAAAACCTATCAAAGAACATAGGTTTTGAACTATCCCCTTGGGCATTACGGGATATTTATAGGGTACCGAGCAATAAACCTGGATATACTAGTACTCCGATTATTATTGAGTTTGCTTCCACTATGCTTAAACATGACATACTACAAAAGGCCAAATCCTTCAACATAAAAAATAAAATAAAATTGCAAGCTAAGCATGTAGGACTAACTACAAACGAAGATACACCGATTTTTATATCGGAGCAATTAACTGCAAAGGGGGCTCGACTATTTTTCCTAGCACGAGACCTCGCAAAAGTCAAACAATACAAGTATTGCTGGACTACGTTTGGTCGAATTTATGTGAAGAGGGATGATACCTCACGAGCTATCCTGATCAAGAACGAGGCTCAAGTGCATCAACTTCTACAGAACTCATGACTGGCTTGTATAATTAACCTTTTTAGATGTAATTGTATAAACAATAACTGCCTATGTACCAATAGTTACAAAATACAACACCTCAACCACAACAAAACAGCACACATTTCATCAACACATACAATAACGAATACTATACCGCATATAATATATGTATGTTTAACTACAAACACCGTTTCAATACTTCTAATTACTACAAACAACATTACACAAACCCATTACTATAACGTATTATTAAAACATAGTATTTATTTTAATGCAATCATTCCGACCACCCAACTACTCATACAAAACAACTACACAAATAACACTAAACACTTATTAACTCTCGTCATTATCAAGACAACTATCACACAAAAACTGTTATATTCTAAGTTGAAACTACAATTAACTTCTAAAACTAAGCCATGGGAGCGACTAATAGTCTATTTAACTAATTGTTATGAATAATAATCTCGAGGGCATGAATATCGGAATCTCGGAATCTCGTAATATCGGAATCTCGGAACGCAAAGTCCGATATTACAATTCCGATACTGGGTGATCGAATATCGGAATCTCGGAACTCGAATATTTTTCTATATTTTGAGTTTTAAATTATACATATTTATATCGATCCTTGTGTATCGCCGAGCGAAACAGTAGGTACCGTATTAATGTTGCCCGCTCGCTATGCATGTGCTACAAGAACAATAATATTATTACCTGTTTCGCTCACTCTTTACCTACTCTAATAATATGTGATATTATTGTAAGGTTGTTATAACGCCTCAAATATAAACAAAACGATACTAGCAGTCTCAACTTCACAGTAAGAAAGACTGAAGCACCGATAGCTTTTGTCTCTTCAGATGAAGATGATGAATCACTAGCTAGTCTAGCTACAACGAGTGAGCTGACCCTGCACCAAGAATTTGAGAAGGAAATAGAAAAGTGCAAAGAAAAAAAGAAGGCAGTGCTTCCGTCCGACGAATTTGATCTATTGGGATTTGTAATAACTGAAAAGGCAACATACTTTAATAGAGGTGAAAGATAAGTTTATTTGTCACAGACATACACTTATCTCACATAAATTTTGCCCACCAATGTTGAAACTTGAAAGTGAGCATGATTTTTCGTCGGGCGGTTATTTATCTGACAAAATGTTTGACGCTTTGTTGTTTTTGAGAACATATTAGCAAGAAAAACGAGATTTTAAAATAAATATAAACCTATGAATATAGCGAACCTTTATTTCAGTTGATTGTAATTTAAACTACCAAACTTAGAATCAACATGACTTCTTAAAGTTTTGTTGATTCCGAGTTCGTTAGTTTTATATTAGTAATGAGTATAGATAAAAATAAGACAAAAATATTTCCAATAATTATTGTTGTTGGCATATTATATAATTAAATAAAAATTAAGGTACTTTACTGTGCGCAGTATCTTCGAATACGCATCAGTGGTATGGAACCCGCTTTATGACATTTATAACAAGCGCATTGAATCCGTACAGAAAAAGTTCCTAAGATATTTACAGTATAGGTGTAGGTTCATCGATCATGGGTATGAGAAGCAAGATGTAAGAGGTATCATTTTATGCCCCTACAGAATAGACGTACAATATCTGATGATGTAACAATTGTAAAAATTGTCAATGGTGAATTGTGAATGGTAAAAACTGCCAGTTAGGCGCAATCAACCCGTAATACTAATTTTAGACAAAACAGCCAACACTAATTTTAGACAAAACTCATTTCTCATTCGTGCGAGTAGTTCCGTTAACATCATTGCCAAAAGGCATAGCGAATTTGAGATATTTAGGTCTAAGCCAACAGTGGTAAAGAAATTATTTACTACAGATTATTTTGGTCCCAATCCCAGAGAAGCAACAAATTAAATTTACAATTTATTTTGAACTATTTTTTATCGGGTCATGCTATGGTCTTGCAATGGTTTTATGTTTAGTTTATATTTGCGAATACCTGTTAATAGCTGTGTATAAGTATATTTATGTATTAACCGATTGTAAATTATGCTGTTAGTGTTCCGAAAAAAATAAAAAAAATAAAATATTATATAAGTATATAGATAAGTTTAATAACTAATAATACTAATGACTAATGACGACCTCGGTGGCGCGCCGGTAAAGCCAGCGGCTGCCGCGCATGAGGTTGTGGGTTCGATCCCCACGCAGGACAATAATTTGTGAGATCCACAAATTATTGTCCTGAGTCTGGGTGTTATATGTGTCCGTTAATTGATGTTTGTAAAAGGTCCCCGCGACACAGGGCATGATCCCTAGTGCGGGAGTTGTCTTTTTAAAAAACTAAAGAAAACTAAACTAAATATATTAGATTCAAGAATAGGATATTATAAATTACTTTTTGTTCCTAATTGTTGATTTAATTTCAGGTTTGAGTCTCTGAGTCAGATAGTTTAATTAGCAATAAGTACAGAAAAATAATGAGAAATATCTGATTTAGTAAATACTGTGGGTAAAACTTAAATACGAGTATAAAACAAGCAATCCAAATTAAATAATATGATTTATAAATATTTTTTATTCCATTAAATCTATCACACCGAATTTGTGACATTTTGAACAAAAAGTGCAATTTCTAAAAAAATACGAAATTCCGATATTAATATCGGAATTCCGATATTGAGATCTAATATCGGAAGTTAGTATCGGAATTGAAAACCTTCCGATATTGCATGCCATTAAAGGGATTGGACAAGAGTGAAATTGCAACTTCCGCAGTGATTGATATTGAACAAATACACACTTTTACAAATATAGACAATTCTAATCTTTCAGTTTTAACTCAAAACATCAGAAGCATTTATACTAATTTTGATGACCTACTGGTTAACTTGTCCCAAATTAAATATCAGGTAGATATAATAATCTTAACAGAGTGTCGACTAAATTCTAATAAACAATTGCCATTAATGGAGAATTATTCTTCATACTCGACGTCTATTCAACTTAACCAAAATGATGGGGTCGTGGCATATGTAAAGGACACCTACTTGCCTCGAGTCTCAGAAATAAAGATTGCACATGCATCAGGTATTCAGATAACGATAGATAGCTATACAATTTTGGGTATATATCGATCCCCTTCAAACCTCAATGCAGAGGTCTTTATAAACTCTCTAAACTGTCATTTGGAAACTATACGTACACATAGTAACATCTTTATAATAGGAGACTTAAACATTAATTTAATTGTCAGGCCTAGGGAAACATCCCAACAGCGTTCGAATAGATTGAATTATCTCAATATGTTAGCAATACATGGCATTGTTCCAGGACACTATCTGCCTACTAGGGAACAAAATTGCCTTGACCACACCATGTTGAAGTTAGACAAATGCAATAAATCCGCGCATGTAGCGGTTTTAAATACCTCAATTACAGACCACGTTATGGTGTTGTTAAACATTACCCGTGAGACAGTAATGAAAGACTACACAAAATATAAAACCACTATTGACTTCAATAAAGCTCATAAACACCTAATAAATACAGATATGTCATTCCTTCATTTGTTTAAAGATCCAAACATTGTAGCAGATAATTTAATAAGCAGTATAAGGACATCATTATTATTAAACACAAAAACAAAAACTATATGTTGTCGTAATCGGATTCTAAAACCCTGGATTTCTGTTGGTGCACTTAGATGTATTAGTGTACGAAATAAAATGCAACTTAGGCTAAGAAAAGACCCCTTTAATCCTATTCTTATAATAACATTTAGACGCTTTCGTAACTTTTGTACAAATTTAATTAATAAGCTAAAAAAACAGTTTCATAGAAACCAAATTAATAATTCACTAAAAAGTCCAAAAAACTTATGGCAAACTGTAAACAATATAACGCAATATAAGACACGTAAAAAATCAAATGCAAACCTATTAAACATCACTCAAAATCCTTTAGATGCACTAAATAAAATAAATAACTTTTTTGTAAAAATAGGTCAAGACCTAGCTGAGGATATAATTAGACAATCAAACACACCAAGTAGTATTGTTAGAACTATGGTCTTAACGAACTCTTTTGTTTTAACGGACACGGATCCACAGGAAGTACAAAGTATAATTATCAATCTTGACTCTGATAGTTCACCCGGTTGGGATGGAGTACCAACAAAATTTATTAAGATGTGTAAAGATTTTCTGGTTCCTATTATTAGTCAGCTAGCTAATCTATGTTTTAGAACTGGTAAGTTTCCAATTGTTATGTTAATGACTGGGCAACAGCAGAGTTACACAAAGATAGGCAATTATTATATAACTTATATGCAGAAAAATCAATTAACACTAGTGATGAGTTCAAAGAGTATGTAAAAGAGTTTTCAAAAAAATTTAAAATCAACTGTAAAAATACCAAAGCACAATTTATAACCTCTAAGATAAGAAACAGTAATAATAAAATTAAGACTACTTGGAATATAATAAATGAGGAAACAGGTCGGAAAAATCAACAACACAAAGACCTAAAATTAAAAATTGAAGATAAAATTATTGATTCTAATTTAGATATAGCGAATACATTTGAAAGATATTTTACAAATATTTCTATAGATATTACTAAATCTTTGAACTCCTCATCCAATGCAGCTATCACTCTCTTAGCAGAAAATGTACCAGAATGTAACAAAATTCTTAAATTTAGCCATGTTAGTCCACTTGAGATTATTAAAATCTTTAATTCAATAAGTGTTAAGAAAACAGCTGATCTATGGGGAATCTCTGTTAGCATTTTAAAAACAGTGATAGATGTTATTGCACCAGAGTTAGCTGTCATCTTTAATAATAGTGTAGACTTAGGTATATTCCCTGATCTTATGAAACCTAGTAAAATAACACCTCTGTTCAAATCAGGTAGTACTCTAGATCCTACAAACTTTAGACCAATATCTGTGTTGCCTACGTTTAGTAAGATATTTGAAAAACTAATTCTTAATCAATTAATTAGTCATTTTAATGAGAATAAATTACTTCACGATAAGCAATTCGGATTTACACGTGGTCGTTCAACTACCGATGCCGGAGCTAATTTAGTAGAACATATATTTGAGGCCTGGGAAGAATCACAAGATGCTTTTGGCGTTTTTTGCGATTTATCTAAGGCATTTGACTGTGTCGAACACGAGACATTACTGGGAAAACTAGGTCACTATGGTGTTAGGGATTATGCTTTAGGTATTATTAGATCATATTTAAGCGATAGAGTACAAAAAGTAGATGTAAATGGTAAGCGTTCGCCTGGATCGGTTGTTAAAATGGGGGTACCCCAAGGCTCAGTACTAGGACCATTTCTATTTCTCATATATATAAACGATTTGCCATATTTAGTTAAAAAGAACCCCGAGATAATTTTGTTTGCCGATGATACATCCTTTATTTTTAAGATTAATAGACGACAACCTGCGGTAGACTACATAAATAATTCTCTTTTGGAAATAGTGTATTGGTTCAATTCAAATAATTTGTTATTAAATAAAACCAAGACAAAATGCGTAAAATTTACCTTGCCAAACGTACTTAATATAAATCCAATTGTTAAGATTAGTGATGAGGAATTAGAAATCGTTAACACTACAGTATTCCTAGGTATTACTTTAGATAGTAAATTACAATGGGGCCCCCATATTGAAAACTTGTCAGGTAGGCTTTCTTCAGCAGCATACGCAGTGAAAAAAATACGTCAGTTAACAGACATAGAAACAGCTAGGCTAGTTTATTTTAGCTACTTTCATAGTGCTATGTCGTATGGTATTCTGTTGTGGGGTAGTGCGGCTGATATCAACACAATATTTGTATTGCAAAAAAGAGCGGTACGTTGTATATATAATATGGGCCCAAGAGAGTCTCTTAGAGACAAATTTAAAGTGATTAAGATTATGACTGTGCATTGCCAGTATATATTCGAAAATCTAATGTATGTACACAAAAATATAAACAAATATAAAAAAATGAGTGATATACACAATGTTAATACAAGAAATAAAAATAAACTTGCTGTTCTCCACACTAGGCTTCATAAAATAAGTAATTCTTTCGCTGGTAATGGTATTCGTTTTTATAATAAGCTCCCTATGGAAGTTAAAGAATTGTCAATTAATAAATTTAAATCTTTCATTAAACATAAGTTAATATTGAAATCATATTACAGTGTAAAGGATTACTTAAACGATAAAAATGCCTGGATCTGAATTGTCCTGTTTTCTTAATAAAATATTTGTGAAGTGATCACCTAAAAGAGCGATAGGAACCCAGCAGAGTTTCTTGTGGGTGTCTTCTCTGTCATGGTAGTGTTCCGAACCCTCAGTAAACTTAGCCGTTAAGTTAGACGTGCTGTGATCACTATAAAAACTCCGACGTTCATAAGTGTCATTGATTTGACTTATATGAAATAAAATATTTTTTCATTTTCATTTTCATTTTCATTTTCATTTGTTTTTAAACAAGCAGTAATTACACCAGTGCATAAGGGTGGGGACACAAACGACATCAATAATTATCGCCCTATTTCGGTACTACCATGTATTGCAAAAGTTCTTGAAAAGCTAATAAACAAAAGACTCATAGAATATCTAACTAAATTCAAAATTTTATCTAACTCTCAGTACGGTTTTCGAACAGGATTATCTACACAGGACGCTATCAAAGCACTAACCGATGAAATTATTACAAATGTAGATAAAGGAAAAAAGTGTTTGACAGTGTTTTTGGACCTCAGGAAGGCCTTTGATACTGTTTCTGTCCCCATCCTACTGCAAAGACTTGAGGCCGTCGGTATTAGAGGTATAGCTCTCTCCCTTTTTGAGAGCTACTTAACAGGCCGTAAGCAACAAGTAAAAATCAATAACATCAACAGCCGAGTTGAGGACGTTACTTACGGTGTCCCTCAGGGAAGTGTCCTTGGCCCGACGCTGTTCCTAATTTACATAAATGACTTATGTAACCTTGGGATCAGCGGCGGGCGGACATATTCCTACGCAGATGACACTGCAATTGTGTTTATTGGGACTACTTGGGACCAGGTTCGAAAATCGACAGAAAAAGGTTTGGCTAACGTAAATGATTGGCTTAAAAACAATCTTTTAACTTTAAATATTTTAAAAACAAATTATATCTGTTTCACCCCAAGCCAATCATCACAACCAAGCACTGACTTTCTTCTCAGAATTCACAACTGTTCTACAGACTCTATATTATACGATATTTGTAACTCCTGTGATATTGTAAAACAAGTAAAAACTGCAAGATATCTGGGATTAATACTTGATCAACGGCTATCTTGGCACAATCATTTGGAACTTATTATGACTAGAACAAGAAAATTAATTTATGTTTTTAAAACCCTTCGACATGTAATGACCGTAGAACTCCTAAATAAAATATATGTGGCACTTGCACAATCGGTAATAACATACTGCATACCTATTTGGGGGGGTGCCACAAAAATGAAAATGCTTGAAGTAGAAAGAGCACAGAGATCTCTGATAAAAGTCATGTACCTCAAGCCTTATAGATACCCCACTGAAAATTTATACCACATGAGTGATTTACTGACCGTCAGAAAACTGTACCTTTTAAATATAACTCTAACGCGACACAAATCTTTAATTTACAATAGAGATACACAAAATAAAAGGCGAAAAGATATAGTGGCCTACTCACCTACAGTGCGTACTGCTTTTGCACAAAGACAATACGCCACACAATCCACCTACATCTATAATCTAATAAATCGTAAGCTAAACATTTTTCCTATGCTATTATACGAGTCCAAAAAATGCATAACAGGGTGGTTAAAATCATTAACGTATGAGGAAACAGAAAGCTTGATAATTAGAATTTGTTGAATAATCACACATACCCATATATCATACTCTTACATATAAAAACACACACATGCATAATCACACCATACACTACATTCACTTATAATCATACACAAACATACACTCAACACACTTATATAAAAACGATCAAATTAACTTTGTAGTATACTTAACGAAATTTAATGTACCTATGTAAAAAAAAAAAAAAAAAAAGTTTAATTTAGTATATTTTTAGACTTAACACTTATTAATTTAATATAAGTTAGTATTGTACCTTATTTTTCTAATGTATTCTCTGTAACGGACTGAAAGTTTGCGAGACAACCCCAATACAAGTATACTCATAACTTACTGGGGTAGTCTCAGTTCATTTATGTATGCATTTTATGAGATACAATAAAAACATTTTTCATTTTCATTTCACACCACTTACTATAAATGACAGAAAAAAACAGTCATCATAACAGCCCACTGCAGGGACGGGCTCCTCTTGTGAGCCGATACTTGGCCTACTAATACCACGCTGGCCAGACGGATTCGTACAGGGTTTAATTTCAAGTTTTCCTTTTTTTATATCGTAACGATAATATTCACGAATAGTCCCTATATCCCTAATATGTCACCTCCATATCTCATCATATGGGTGTCGTAAAAACTGACGAACGGACTATTCGTGTATATTATCTTTACAAAATAAAAAAGAAGGAAAACTTGTAATTAAACTGTATACTAATCTATTAGTAGGCCAAGTATCCCTCCGTCACGGGAGGAGGCCCATCGTTCATCATCATCATATCAGCCAATCGACGTCCACTGCTGGACATGTGCCTCCTCCAAGTATTGCCACCCTGTGCGGTCCTGTGCCTCCCTTATCCATCGGCTTCCCGCCGTCCTAACTAGGTCGTCGGGGGCCATCCTTGCTGTGTAATATAAATGGGCTGTTATGATTATGATGAAATGTAAAAAAAAAACAAAATAACTTACGACCCAGTCTTCGTATGAGCAATTCTTCCATAAGTGCCATCAGGATAGCACTCCGTGAAACCTCCACCGAACTCCACATTAAATCCTTCATCCTCGCTGCTTAGTAGGAGTTTAATTTTATTTTGTAAATCATCGAGGCATGGGCTTGAGTAATTAAAATGATTAGAACCTTCGCTGTATTGTGGGAACAAATCCAAGTTGGGGTCATCTGAAAATAATGTTAAAAGTAGTACATTATCATCATCATAACAGCCCACTAATCTCCCACTGCAGGGACAGTAGGCCCCCTCCTATGACGGAGGGATAAGAGTAGTACAGTAGGTATATTTTAACCGACTTTTAAAAATGAGGGGTTTTTCTTAATTCGAACGTATTATGTTTTATTTTTTATGTAGTATGTTCGCCGGTCAAGGGTGTTTCTTCAAAATTCGACTCTTTGTCTGAATCATATGGGCTAATTTTTTTTTCACATTTTGGCATATATAACATATTTTTGTCAAAGATGATAACCTAATAATTATACAATGTATGAAAAAGGCACACTTTTTTATGAAATGGTTTTCGAGATAATTAACTTAAAATTTTTTGAGGTCATATAAATCAGAATTAGGAACAAAAATGAAATTCTAGTTATAAAAATCTGTCATTTATTTATTAAAATCACAGTTGATAATCACAATGATTATCACCACACCTAAATCTAGTTATTAGAAGCATTGACAACTTACAATATCAATATATAATAAAATATAGTATTTTTACCGTATGAATCAGGCACATATAAATCAAAATTTTGCCTTTTAACATCGGTAAATCACTACACGTATACAATTAAGGATTGCTATTTATACATAGGTTTTTAGTCCCCAATTGAATTATATTTCCAACAGATTCAAGTTTGAAAACCATTTAAGTTAATTATAACAGCCAACATAGTAATCAGAAACACAGGTGAACCAAAGTAATATGAATCAGATATTTACATTTATAACTCTGCAACAACACGAACCAGCCACATGTAACGTCGTGACCACGTCAGCAGAGTCCCTGGCTACCGCCAGCACTAGAAGGGATCTCCTGATGTTTCGTACTTAGCTAGGTATGTTCGAGTAAAGCGCGCAAATATGAATCAGACTTTTGTGCCGGACACTCACAATTTATTTTTTTATTAAGAAACTATCGCAAATATTAGTACCATTTTTTTTTGTGTAAAGAAACAACTAATATTCTATCATAATATTTATAACGCACATCGATTCGTTTATAAGAAAAAATGTTACTGTTACTAACGTTCAAGAAACTGGGGTACGGACACACCATATTAATCAGAAGAACGCTTTTTAATATATTTTTTTTAATATATAATAAACTATTATTAAAAAACAATAACGTATGCAAGATAGGTAACTGTCTATACTATGTTGAAAAAATAATTGCAGTTTGGTTGGTCTGTTAGTTACAAAGAAAAACCTCCAGACATCGAAAATGTTGGGTTCGAAGAATCACCCTCAACCTATTTTTAACCGACTTAAAAAAAGGAGGAGGTTCTCAATTCGATTGTACTCTTTTTTATGAACCGATTTTGATAATTCTTTTTTGGTTAAAAAGGAGATATCTCCAAAGTTGTCTCATAGAAATTTCATTAACTTCGGTTAACTAAATAGATTTAATCTAAAAAAAATCGAAATTATTAAAGTACCTAGAGTTTGTTTTTTGAACCGACTTCAAAAAAAGGCGGAGGTTCTCAATTCGGTTGTATTTTGATTAGAAAATTATATCTGTAGTTAAAAAGGACCTTCATCCTTTATTAAGGTTTGTCCCTGCAGTGGGACATTCATGCTCTACTATATGGCAAAAAATAACTTACAACAACCAAGGTCTGTAATAGGATGGGTGTCCAAGTGAATGGCGTCCATATTATGCTGTACCACTCCAGTGTTTCGGTCTACGCAGAAACAAGTCTTTTCTATACATTGTATTGGGTTGAAACTGCCGTCTTCTGAACAACGGGGTCCCACGACAGGTAACTGAAGACTAGGGGAAATATCCCTTTTTATTTTTTCGTGTAATCTGGAACAACCTGAAAACAGGTAATAAAACAAACATAATTGGGCAGAGATAACGGCATACTAGGAAAAGGGCATTTTTTGACTTCGGGGAAATCCTCATGAAGTTACTTTGCCCTGGCGAGGCCGGAACGGTTTGTCAGACTTTAACTGACTGATCAAACTTTGCCTAAGCTACATAGGTAATCAAAAATAAACTTCATAGTCTTCATCATCACCATCATATCTGCTAATGGACGTCCATTGCTTGATATAGGCCTCATGCATATATTTCCACCTTGAGAGATCTATTATCTCTCTCATCCATTGGTAATCCACAGTCCTAACTAGGTCATCGGTCCACCATGTAAGGGGTCTGCCTGCGTCTTCCGGTGCACGGTCCCCATTCCAGAACCTTTTTGCCCCAACAGCTGTCAGTTCTTGGCGCTATGTGCACTGCCAATTGGCACTTTAACCGGGAAATCCTGCGCGCTATGTCAGACCCTTTGGCTCTCCTACGGATCTCCTTATTTCTGTTTCGATCACAAAGAAACGAAACTCGATCATTGGCCTCTGGGGTGACCATAATCATCACCCACTGGTCAAAGTCTTGTCTTCTGACATTGATCCTCTTGTTTCTTAGTCTTCTTTTTTCTTAAAACTTAGTCTGTTTGACCACTACCCCCTTTTATTTAAACCACAATTTAAACCGTGTTAATCTAATGGTAAATAAATAGTATTACCTAATTAGATTCTTACCACATTGCATATGTCTTAAAGTATTGCTGCCGAGGTTTAGGCTTTCACCAAATATTCTCTTCCCTTCATCTGATTGGCAGAAACACCTGCAATTACATTTAAATACTTTTATACGACTTTAAAAGACTTTTTTTAAAGAAATGAATGTAACGAAAGAAAACATGACCTCATCATTATCATCATATCAGACTATGGATGTCCACTGCTAGACATAAGCCTTGTCATTTTTTTATTATTTGGCCAATTAGAATGATTCTATGGTGCCTGTGATGTTAAGCATCCAATAATATCCAAGAATGGCGAGCACCATGCCAGCTGCCAACTACAATATTTGTAGAGGCATGAATGTCTCCACTATGGTGGCTTATCCTTTAACTGGTGACATGCGGTCTCACAGGCCGAGCGGCGTCAGTGATTCGTCATTACACCCCCTTCCCCGCGCTTCATTTGTTTATACTCCCGAGTACCTTCAAGTTTAGTCCCATTTACGACATAGAGGAAGAAAGTTTCGTCGCACGGACCCAAATAGGTAAGTTACAGTGATTTAAAGTTCGGCAGCGGCCTCTCAGGCACGATGTCACCACTCACGTAATTAAATGTAAAAAAATTCATTATTTGCTTTCTTATTTTTTTTACAATTATTACTACAACATGGACAACAGTGAACATTAAAAAAAGAGGCGCAGGGAGTCGGGAGTAGTGCTAAGCACTAGAACACAATATTAAATTGAGGAATGGTTGGTACAGGAAGATTTAAGTGGTTCGGAAGCCGAAAACGTTCCCGAAAATTTACACCTGCAGCAAAGTGATCATAACTCGGAAACGGAACCAAGTAATTCTGAAGATGACGAACCAGTAAGACACCACACTGTGAGCCAGAAGTCAACTTAGGACAAACGGTCTTCCGGAAGTGATAGTGGAAATGAACCTCTAATAAGATGACATAAGTTTGGCCACTGTCAATTTTGTCAATTCTATTTTTTTATTTCAGTTTAATTTTTTTTTTAGTTAATTACTATCTAATCTTTATAATAAAAAGTGTTTTTTAATTAAAATGTTGAATTTTAATTTTTTTATTACTAATTATTGATCATTATGTTTGGTTGATTAAAAATATTACTTATAGCTGTGATGCCAAATTCCTAATAAAAGTTATATTTAGAGTAAACTTATTTGTTTTATTTTAACCAGTAATAGTTAATTATACTATTTTTAAATACCATAATAAGCTACCATACTTAATTTCCATGTTATAGACCAAACAGTGCAGCGGCTTCTCAGACCGCACGTCACCAATTACGTTACATAATAACCATGTCACCAGTTAAAGGTTAAGAAGATGCTTTTTCACGCCTCGCTTGAAAGAACCAGGATCGTAGTTTGAAGGAAACACGTGGGCTGGCAAAGAGTTCCATTGTTGTTTGATGGGTTTGCACATGTACGAGGTGCTGAACCCGTTTGTTCGTACTTGTATGGTCTGTACAGATTTCTACTTGACGCAGTCCTGTGCCTTTCTCATCAAATCTCATCGAAAGGCCTCTGTGTCAAAACGGGTGCACAACGCGCAGGAACGTGTTCTGTAGTGCGTGTTGGAAGAGGCCTTTGTCCACCTTTGGACTACAATGGGCTTGTGAAGGTCGCGGTGACGTAACAGCACCACGCCTCCCACCAGGCGAGGGTCGTGCCTGGCGGGCCAACTGCCCAGCGGTTGTTCATGGGACGTTGAACATGTGCGGTATCTTGATTTCGCGATTCAGGAAGTAGTGTTTTATGCGACATCTGTTGATTGTTGGGGTACTAAGATAGTGTAGGCGTTCGTTTGAGTAAGTCGCACATGACGCTACAGGCTAATTGATTGATTGATTCGAATTGAACCTACGACCTCGTAAGCAGTAAGAAGTTATACATACGTTTGAGTAGGAATACATTCTATGGCAGCGTGCCGTCCTTTGCCATCACACATAGGCCTTTGTTCTAGGGCTCCAAGCTCGCCTAGGGCTTCCCTAGCGTCGTATTCATCTTGTAGAGTATGACATTCTGAAGTCACTGAAAAAATAAATATTAAAAATTAGTCTATGGAAGTATTATTTTTCTGTTGTCCACGTCAATTTTAAATAATTTTATCTTTATTTTGGCTCTCGGCACGCAATGTTTCACGCGCGCCTCTCCAGGTGTAAGGGGAGGTGCACCTCGCTCCACCCTCGAGATAGGGTCCACTAAGGAGCGGGTCAGCACTAGTCGGGGGCTGCGGAAGAATCATGGTTTCCCGCGGCCCCTGGCACACGTGAGAGACGAACACCGGGGGGTTTTAGTCAGTAGAAGTCTGACAGACACCATCGCCCTCTCCAAGCGGACGAACTCCATGAGGATTTCCGCCCAAAAAAAACCTGTTACCTCTGCCGTTGGAAACATGCCGCTCGTGTGTGAGACTCTTAGTTGCATGTTACCGCTGAATAATAATTTGTTAGTCCTTATAGAAAGAAAGAAATGTTGTAACTTACTCCTGGTACATTTAGTGTCGCCATCTGTCGAGTCAAGTGCGCAAGTTAGTCCGTCAGCACAGCGACCTATTGTTGTGCCTGTTCCAGGGCCTCCTGTACTGCAGTGTTCCCCTTCCACTGGAGATTTACAAAATACTTGTCAACTTTTTCTTTTACACATTCACTCAACTGTATCCGTGCGGTGACGGAGTAAAAATACAATATGTCACTCACCACCCCATCTCATTGCATGAGTGTCGTAAAAACCGACTAAGGGAATAACCGTAACTACTATCTTTACGAAATAAAAAGAAGGAAAACTTTATGAAATTAAACCCTATACCAATCCGTCTTATTAGTAAGCTAAGTAACCCTCCGTCACGGGAGGAGGCCCGTCCCTGCACTGGGAAATTATTGGGCTGTTATGATTATGATGATTCACACAACGCCATCTAGTCCCAAACTAAGCAGCCCTTGTACTATGGAAGAAATTTCATAAAATAGGTTCAATAATTTAGTTTATTATTAAAATAAATATAATTTTTTTTTGTGTAAAAAGTAAATTGCGTATTACAATCAAGTTTTTAAGTTGAAATCAGTTTTTTAATAAGATTTTTTTCTTCTGGCGCGCTTTGGGAGAGGCCTAAGTCCATCAGTGGTCTGCCGTAGTCTAGTTGATTGATCATACTAACAGTATAGTGGAAGACAGTAGTCACAACAGTTGCAGGTAGTTGGTGAGGGGAGTGTGAGTCCTGAATGTGTTGCGTTGTTGGCTCTGCAGTGGACTGGGAGTGTTGCACATCCTGTCTGCGATATATACGTCTGGAAACAGAACATTCAATAACTTTAAAAAAAATCCAAAAGTATCTTGATATATTCATCATAACAGCCCATTATTGCCCCACTGCAGTGACTGGCCTCCTCCCGCGAAGGAGGGATACTTGGCCTTCTAATACCACGCTGGCCAGACGGATTGGTATAGGATTTAATTTCAAGTTTTCCTACTTTTTATTTCGTAAAGATAATATTCACGGATAATATTCTTGATATATTGCATTGGTCATTTTTCAAAGTTATTCAACATTTTAATTCTGTTAAAAACTGCTCAAATCAAATCTAACCTAGGATATCAATTTTTTATAGAACAATTAATTGCTATAGCTAATAGGTATCATGTAACAAACACAAAAAAAACATACAACCGAATTGAGAACCTCCTCCTTTTTTTGAAGTCGGTTGATAAAATAATGAAATAGAGTGTAGATAATACTTGTTTATAATATTATTCTGTTTCTTTTAATACAAAGGTAATTTATTTAAATTTTTCAAAGAACTTATGTTGTAAGAACCGACTAAGGGACTTTCCGTGAATATTATCTTTACGAAATAAAAAGAAGGAAAACTTGAAATTAAACCCTATACCAATCCGCCTGGCCAGCGTGGTATTAGTAGGCCAAGTATCCCTCCGTCACGGAAGGAGGCCCGTCCCTGCAGTGACATTAATGGGCTGTTATGATGAAAGAACTGGCACTCATTTAGATCTCTATATACTCTTTTTACAACAAAGCCCACATCCAAGCATAATTTCTGTATTAAACTTGACTTTCCTTTATACATGTTCACCTATGTTTTTGGTATGAATTTTAAAAGAGTTGCCCAGGAGTTTCTTTGCCAGGTTTTTTCTCATTGGCTCTATGCATTTGGAAACTGGAATTTATGGATCAACACAGGCAGACAAGTTTAGCAGATTTATTATTCTCCTTTAATATGCATTGGCCAATACCTACAACGCGGTTAGTGCTGTGGCGTTTGTCTGTGTCTCTACCTATTTGTTTAATGTTCTATTTGTTTTAACTGTAGCTTCAATTTTAAGTAAATTGTAAACGACGATTTCAACCAATTTGTGATAAATTTTATGTGAAATTTGAATTTGGTAGGATATGGATAATATTGCACTTGTGTGAAGTTGGTATCGGTCGCCAGTAGTTAATAAATATACATAATTTACTTACTTCACAATAAGCTTGGGTACACAATAGAGTATTACTTTGTACGTAATTAAATAAACAACACAATAAAATAAACACTATAGTTCTTTGTTCCGCCATCTTGTTTTTGCCATAGGTACACTAAAACAAATGAACGTTTTATCAGATATTATTATTGTTATCACGATAATCGTTGAATCAAAAGGTAATCATTTAAAATTAATGATAAATTTTAATAGATAATACGTCATTGTAAAGGCGATTCGTGTTAAAATGCTATGGTAGGAGTTTGCCTACGTTATTGAATTTTTGAATGAGATTTTTTGTTGAATTTGTCATTGCCTTTCGTTCAGGCACAGGTTCAGATCTTTAAAAAATAAATAAATGCTAGATGCTTTAAATACTAAGCATCTTAAAATACAAAATCAATCAAGCCGCAGCCATTCGCCTTTTTTACAGTTTATGTAAAAATCTAACAGCACCCTCCGATCTGCTACCCTTCTCTAAAAAGATAACTTTATTCTAATCCATAAGGTTTGTTTTATATACCTATGTGGCGGCTACCACCATCGGAAACTATGTCTGAATATACGTACATATATTAGAAATAATTCCTTCGTGTGGCGACGGAGTAAGAATACAATATGCCACCACCCCATCTCATCCCATGGGTGTCGTAAACCCGACTAAGGGACTATCCGTGAATATTATCTTTACGAAATAAAAAGATGGAAAACTTGAAATTAAACCCTATACCAATCCGTCTGGCCAGCGTGGTATTAGTAGGCCTAGTATCCCTCCGTCATGGGAAGAGGCCCGTTCCTGCAGTAGGACATTAATGGGCTGTTATGATAATACTACAAGATTTAAGTCGAATCGAGCCCAGGGTAAAGCTCTAGCGATATTTCTGGATGTGGCTAATGCCTTTGATCCTATTACTTCATTAAGCCTAGTACCGTAGCCTCATTTCCATGCCTCCAGCATATAGTTTTCCAAGCATCTTTGTCAATAGATCTCAACCGTATTTCAACGGAAACTAATAATATGAGTCCACATAGACAAAGGCAGGCCGAAATACGTACCTTATAATGTTAGAGTCCCACAAGGCTCTATACTATCACTACCTCTTTTATTCTTGTTTGTATAAGGACGGAAAGTAGGTAAAAAAAATATATGTTGTTATATTAACGTTACGTTTAAATCATCTATTAATTATACAATACTTCTCCGTGTGGTGACGGAGTGAGAATACAATATTTCACCACCCCATCTCATCCCATGGGTGTCATAAAAACGGACTAAGGGACTATCCGTGAATATTATCTTTACGAAATAAAAAGATGGAAAACTTGAAATTAAACCCTATACCAATACGTCTGGCCAGCGTGGTATTAGTAGGCCAAGTATCCCTCCGTCACAGGAGGAGGCCCGTTCCTGCAGTGGGACATTAATGGGCTGTTACGATGAATTATACAATACTAAGAGGTAGAGTCACGCTGATTAAAGCATGAATGGACTGACTCGCCCGGGCCAGTACCTCTCTTTCATAGAAAACCGACGTCAATCAGTAGGTAGTTTCTTTTACTGCTGTGTTTCACTCGATGTGTGTAAAGTAGCGGAGACCCAACTATATCCTTCACAAGCTTCTCTTCTCTTGGAAAAGGTTGTCTCAAGATGTGCAACGGTTTGGCTATGCCCTGGCATGTCCATAAGCGGCGATTACCATGTACGTTCAGGTAGGCCGATTGCTACCCAACAAACATTTTTGTAGTCACTACGTCTCGTCTTTTGGTTGTAAAAGCTGGTTGCAAGAACGTTGTAGTAACGTTGAGGCGACCGAAAATAGGCCCATTTTATACGAGTCAGAGTTGTAATATAGTCGCGTAAACGTTGTATAAATGAAATTTTAGTTCTGTAGTCGTCGTGTAGATGTTGCAAAATCTATTTATATCGCTGTTTCACGGCATTTTGCGACATAACAGTGTTAATTACGGTTTTATGTAACATTTTTGTTGCAAAGTGAATTGAAGTGTCAAAACTGAGACTTAAAATAAAACGAGCAAACTTTTTCTTGTGTCATCGATTGAGTCTTTGAAGTTTATAAAGTAAGTAGCCATTTTTAATTATAAACTAAATATGTGTAACATCTTTAGCTCGTGTTAAAGTGGTTGTAGTGCATTTATCTGATGGGAAATTAATTTTATCGTGTAATATGCGTTAGTTTTGGCAATATAACAAACGCGCCCTACTAATTCTTATAAATAAACATAAATTATCCTTACATTTTTAGCGAACGTACAAATATTTACCTTTACACAACATATGGTTCTGATTACAACAGTAAGACAACATCAAAACGACTTTTCATTTTGTGCATTTATTTTTTATCAGTTTAGTATTAGCCATATTAATAAAATTAGGGTTCTTTGAATAAATTAGAGTACATAAGTAGTCGGATATAGTAAGATGATAATTTTTTTTGTATATTTTCAATGTTAAGGCATGAAATCTGTTTAATGCTTGTGATTGCTAAAAAAATTATTTTATTTTATTGGAATGTTAGTAATAAATAAAACCAATTTGATTAATTTATTTTTATTTACACCTTTCACACTAGAGTATGAATGAGTGGAGTAAAATAAATATTTGAGCCATGTTCTATGGACACTAGCTTATACTTTAGGTCAGTAATATTAAATGTAGCTTCTAATCTTCTCATACTGATAAAATTTATCATAAATATATTTAAAAATGATGACTAGGCTTTTCAAAAACATTCGGTGACATTTTCTATAATATTCCCTAACAAATTTATATAAGTGTCGTTAAGTATTTTATATAAATGTTATTTCGAAACCCTCATGCTTGTCAGTCAAAAACCACTTATTATTTTTCATTTTCCTTGTCTTCCTTTTCCTCTACTAATGCAAAAGCACTAGGACCACTTTCCACACTTTGCGCCAGTGTTGGCAAAAAGTTAATCCGATTAACAATTAAAAGTTACGATAAAAAACTTAATCGCGACTTTTCGATTAAAGTTAATTTAATTTTAATCGAAATTTTGTCGATTACGATTATAATCGTAATCGTTAATTTCTTAATTGCGATTAACAATTACATTGTTTTGCACAAATTAGGCTCTATAAGGTTACGGAGAGGTAACTGATGGTATAAGGAGTAACTTAGGATGGATGACGTAAAATGATGGAGGGTGTCGTAAAACTGCAAGGATGACGTAAAATGATGGAGGGTGTCGTAAAATTCACGGAGGGTGTCGTAAAACTGCAAGGTGTCCTCAAACTGCAAGGGTGTCGTAAAATGTTGTAGGGTTTCGTAAAACAGCTAGGGTGTCGTAAAATGGAGGTTGTTGTAAAATGATGGTGGGTGTCGTAAAAGATGGAAGGGTGTCGTAAAACTGCTAGGGTGTCGTAAAATGATGGAGGGTGTCGTAAAACTGCAATGATGACGTAAACTGATGGTGGGTGTCGTAAAACTGCATGGGTGACGTAAAACTGCAAGGATGTCGTAAAATGCCTGGAGGGTGTCGTAAAATGATGGAGCGTGTCGTATAACTGCAAGTTGTCGTCAAACTGCAAGGGTGTCGTAAAATGATGGAGGGGTGTCGTAAAGAGAGACTTAATGTTCTGCACTTAGTAGATATTGTTTTCTGCCCAGACTTAAGATTATATTCGAAAATTTAAAATGGTTGCACAGTGCGATCTGCTGAATTTGTTACAAACCACATTTTAGCGTCTACTTTTGTTTAAAATATATCGGAAAAGCATATTTTTTGCTTAAATATCCTTGTGCGTAAAATATTTTACTTAATTTGATTAATTCAATTACCAATTAACAATTAACGATTTATCTTTTTAATCGCGATTACGATTAATATTTTAATTGCAATTAATTTAATCGCGATTAAGTTTAATTCGATTAAATTTAATCTAATTAACTAATCGAATAAAAAATTAATCAATTAATGCCAACACTGACTTTGCGCAATATGATACATACTCTGCGCTAATCTAAATTTCATTGCATTTAAAATTAATTTTTGTACGGAACCAACTCTAGTTTGGTTAATATTAACTTGCCCTGTACAAGTATTCGTTTCAACAAACATAGAAAAACATTTCTTATTTACAATGTCACTTATACTGCACTTATAAAACATTTAGTTGTATAATTGTTGCATAATAGTATAAGAATTTGACTGAGAGTCGTGTAAGAGTGCAATTGGTAACTCTTATGCTATTGTCACGTAAGAGTTAGTTCTCACGGCTTCTTTACAAATAACGTTTGTGTAAAAGTCGTAAAGACGTTCCTAGTACGACTTCATTGGCTATACCAGTGAAAGTTGTATAATGGTAATTTCAAATAGTTGTATAAACGTCAATGCACGTTTATACAACGACTTTATACAACTCTGAGTTCTATTCAGATAAGGGGGCATTAAGTTGTATTATACGCTGAAATTACTTCAATACGATGTTTAAAGTACTTTGAGCCGTATACGTTCCAATTAACAGACTAAAATGTTTTTTGGGTAATTTGCGGCCTTAGACCAAAAAAATCTGTGCTTATAAGTAACCATTGTCACACTTCGGCATATTCGCTTCATTGTTTTGCAGATGCTGCCGTTTCATGGTAGCCTATAAACAGTTGGGAATTCATCGAATAAAATAAGAAAAGGAAAATAGTGTTATTGAAGTCAACTAGGTACTCGAGGAACTGTATGGTTCCAGTAACCTGGTTTCGTTAAAATACCAACGACAATAGGGTATGGTTCATATTCGTATGTCCCGAATACGAACTATATAATTACCCACCACTTTGTCGTTAGTCTCTCGCCAAAGTACAATGTCGGCACTATAGAATATCCTCAATATTGACCCTAATAAATTACCTACTTAATTCTTTCGGTTTTGATATCTTTATTAATCCAAGTGTGATCATAGGAAAGAGGAGAAACACACCAGAAGATTGTTTTAACAATTTACCCCCTTACTCATAAACGCCTCTTAAATTTAATCACTGTTTAACGAGATTTTTATTAGTAAAACCAACCTTAAACCAAACAAAAACGTAAGAATTTAAGCTAATCAATTGACTAAAATTTAAGAGGCGTTTATTAGTAAGGGGGTACATTATTATTTATCAGTTGTTTAATTAACGATAATGACAATTACAATAAACATACACATATTTACATTGCCTTTATTAGAGAAGCTAAACAAATGAAGATGCTTATTAGTTATTTGTACAAGAATTAGTTTTTAATTTTGTTTTACAACTGACATGAATATGACGCAAATACCGCATTGCGTTATAATAACATATGGTTACAACGCCATCTATTTCTTAAGGAGTAAAACTGTATAAATAAAGTTGACTGGAAGAGAAAAGGCCTTCTGAATTAAGCCCACCATTATATTATGATTTTTTTTTGTTTAAAAAGTGTTAAATATAAAAAACTTTTAGTGAAACGCAGTGTGAAGAAGCATTTGGCCAAACCGGCAAGATGATTACGACGACGGATTGAAGTTATTTTTAGATTACGATCCGTTGGCTTCATTTGTGGACTGAATTCACGCTTTCCATTAGGTTCAATATAGTTATATTGCCATGATTTTGTATAAAAAAAATAGTAAGGCTAGGCAACTAATCCACGGATTTATATAGATCTATACTTCTTTCAAATAAAATTGTATACATGAAGTTGTATTTGAATGTTAGGTACAACAAATGAAGTTGTATACATGTGTTTCATTGAACATTTTATTAAGAAACATACGAAGATGAGGACGGGAGAACTTTATCCTCACAGCAACGGACCTGTGCTGTTATATTCCAGAGTTACTACAATAAAGACATAAACTCCTAATAAAATATTATATGAAGTCAGCCTTGAGCAAATTTTTGCTTTACATTTACAACAGGCGCTTTAATTTACAAATGTAAATGTAAATTACAATTAACAAGCTCCCTTACTCATAAACGGGCCTCCTCCGTCAGTGGAGGAGGCCCGTCCCTGCAGTGGGCCAATAATGGGCTGTTATCATGAAGTACCTACACTATGGATGGACCCTGACGGGAACAGTATTGTTACAGTATAAACTTAGATGGTAATTAAACGTAATTAACAATTCTTAGTATCTTCGTATGAACAGAATATAATTTTAAAATACCTTTCTATTTTAAGTTTATGTAAGTAACTTTTACAAGGTAACATTCAAATACCTACAAAAAAACATATTTTTTTCTTTTTAGACGTTTCCGGACCGTTACCACGTTGTGAGCTTTAAGAAACGAGCGTACTCCTTTTTAAAGGTCGGCAACGCATCTGTGATTCCTCTGGTGTTGCGGGTGTTCATGGGCGGCGGTGATCACTTACCATCAGGTGACCTGCTGGCTCGTTTTCCTCCTATTAAGTACATAAAAAAAGACGTTACTTAAAAACTTAAAACATCCATTTCACATAAGCCTAAACTTAAACAGCATTATTCTATTATAATCATAATTAAACATAAAACCAGCCATATAACCTAAAAACGTTATCACAATATGATCCCACAATAAACAGTGAGATCTTCGTTATCAATATTTGTTCGCAGCATTCCTGTTATTATCAATTTGATAAGAGATAGCGCTTGTGTACTTTACGTTGCTCTTTAATTAGGTTATGAAGAAACTTTGTAACTCTATGGTGTTGTTAAATATTTTATGAAATTTATGACAAGCCAAAAAAATTAAAATTAAGTTCATTTTATTAAAAAAAGACAACTCCCGCACTAGGGATTATGCCCTGTGTCGCGGGGACCTTTTACAAACATCAATTAACGGACACAAAGAACACCCAGACCATGACAATAATTTGTGGATCTGACAAATTATTGTCCTGCACTACAGACTAAGGGTCAATTTATACTACAGCAGAGTCGAAGCGCATCGAAGCGTCAATCCAAAACTGAACATATCAAATTCAACCTTAACTGCACAGCGTAACGTACACATTACTTCGGAGATTTTAAAAAGATGCGCGCATTCTTCCGAATTCGCGCGTCTGCGCCTGACAAACGCTGATTGGTTTCGCGCACAATCTTAGAAGTAATGTGTGCGTTATAATGTGGAGTTAAGATTGAATTTGATATGTTCAGTTTTGGATTGACGCTTCGATGCGCTTCGACTCTGCTGTAGTATACAATAAACAAAAAGTTATTATTAAAATACTAGCTGATGCCCGCAGTTTCAGCCACGTTGTATAGGTGGCTTAAATGATATTTATTCAACACCCTAAACTAGCTATATTCCAAATTTCTTCAAAATCCATTTGGTAGTTTTTGCGTGAAAGAGTAACAAACATCTATTCATCCATCCATACATCCTCACAAACTTTTGCATTTGTAATATTAGTAGGATAGGATAGGATAGGATTACATGTTTTTTATACAACTCCCTTACCAGGGATCATGCCCTGTGTATTGAGCTTTAACAAACTTTAATTTAACGAACACAAAGAAAAACCCAGACTCAGGACAATTATTTGTAGATCACGCACAGTTTCTTCTTAACTCGACTCTGTGGCGTAGTAGTTATTTAATATTTATTTATTTAAAGTTAACTAAAACGGTAATTAACTTAGAACTAATAATCTTAAATTAACACGGAACAGTGGACACCCTTTCATACACTTTCATAAATAACATGACTGCTACGCAGATGTCTCGGGTTCGATTCCCGCTCAATGCTAATCTTTGGGTGCATGAACATGACTGTTTGCATATGATTTTTTTACAAAAAAAAAGAAAGTATTTCAGTATGTGTATCCGTTGTCTAGTACCCATAGTAGAAGCTTTGCTTAGTTTGGGACTAGATGGCGCTGCGTGAATGTGTGAGGAATATAAAAAATGTATAGGTATACAAAAGAATATATACAAGTTTCTTCAAGTTCTGTCGTCTCTGCCTACCCCGGACGGGATAAGGCGTGAGTTTATGTATGTATGTAAGTTTCTTCTTAACTCTTCATCTTCTTTCTACTTCTTGTATAGGCAATGTTGAGCCGTCACCCGTTCATAAAGAGAGCAACTCCATGACAGTGTTTACTGGCAATACTGTCGACGGATAGCTCTCTTCATTAACAGGTTATAGGCTTCTTCTTTCTTCTCTTCTTTTTACTTCTTCGTTACTGCTAGAAAGTGAGAGGCAATCCACAATAACTAATGATAACATAATTTTTTACAAAAAACTACATAGGACTACGAGAAGACCAATTTCATCATCATAACAGCCCATTAATGTCCCACTACAGGGACGGGCCTTAAGAACTGCAGTAAAATTGTATTCTTACTGCAAACTGCAGTAAGAATGCAATATGTCACCACCCCATCTCATCGTGTCGTAAAAACCGACTAAGGGACTATCCGTGAATATTAACTTTACGAAATAAAAAGAAGGAAAACTTAAAATTAAACCCTATACCAATCCGTCTGGCCAGCGTGATATTAGGAGGCCAAGTATCCCTCCGTCATGGGAGGAGGCCCGTCCCTGCAGTGGGACAGTAATGGGCTGTTATGATGATGAAATTGGTCTTCTCAGAGTCCTATGTACCTTTTTCAATGTCTTATCTTTTTTTTAATGTAGTAAACCTGTTAGAGGCTATCTACCCGCCTTTGGTCCTGTTGGGCAGGTGTGGCGGAGTCCCGATAAGATAGTGAGTGATACGGTTTACTGACTAAAATCCATGATATTTCTCAGTTTGACGACCTCTTTGGCGTAGTGGTTATATAACATGACTGCTACGCAGAGGTCTCGGGTTTGATTCCCGCTCAATGGAAATGTTTGTGTGCATGAACATGATTGTTTGCATTGGTCTGGGTGTTTTTTACGTATAATATGTATGTATTTACAAAAAAAAGTATATAAGTAAATAAGTACTAATATCCGTTGTTCTGTTATCCACATAACACAAGCAGGTTAAGCCTAGATTTCTTTGGGAACAGATGGCGCTGTGTAGAGATGTCCGTGAATATTTATTTAACCTGTTACCCGCCCGCCTTTGCCCAGGCCAGCAGATCCGCCAGCAGCAGATATTGATACGGTTTACTGACTAAAATCCAAGATATTTCTCAGATGGAAGGGACGGCGACAAGACTGACATTACACCAGGCGACCGGAAGGTCTCTTCTTCTCGGAATCTTATTGACCTGAAACGAGAGGAAAAACATCAGTAAAATTCAGGATGTAACAGCTTCTTATTTCAGAGAAAAGATTATGACCTAAGTCCAGCTGTGGACATCCATAGACTGATTTGGAGATGGATTATTCAAGAAATTAATGTCCCACTACAGAGACAGACCTCTTAAAATTACATAGACGTATTTATACTATTTGTCTTACTTTACATAAAATCATACACGACGCCACGCCATCTAATCCCAAACTTACCTACAACCTTTTTCACAACACTACGATAAAAACTGACAGTGATTTTTCACGTAGGTTAGAAATGAGAAAATGCAAACTAGATGAAGGAAACGTTTAATTAAACCACTAAGCGGTCACCCATCACACAATAGCCTCGCCAACATTGCTTAGCCTACCTTTACGTTTATATACTAAGCAGAGATTGTGCTGTATACATACACATACATATAATTTTTAGGAATTTATATACTTACTTACTTTAGGTAGGTACTAGGTATATATTACGCAAGAAAACTACCAGGCTCATTCCAACATCTTTATTCATGCACAAAAAGATAAGCCGGAATCGAACCCGAAACCTCTGTCATAACAACCAATGAACTAAACCACTCCATACAGTTTGAGAAAGCCACAAAAACTATTAAAAAAAAAAAATAACAATAACCTCACATGCCAACCGTACTCTTTTCAAAGATGGCCGCCGAGAAACGCGGGAGCATCTTTCTAAAACATAAATCAATATTAAACGTCACACAAAATAGAATGAAGTAATATTTTCGCGTTACATTTACACCACAGGAAACAAGTTAAAAAAAAAAATAGTAAAAAAAAAAAAAAAAAAAAAAAATAATAAAAAAAGTAGTTTTTAAAGCATCGTGTCACACTATTTAACAAGTACTTGTGAAAAAACATTGTCCAATGTTTTTTTTTGTTTGACTCAGTTGCCTTGCCTATTTACGGGATTTTAGTAGGGTTGACATAAAAAAAATGAAATAAATAATAATGTTTATCAAGGAACGTTTTATCATAACAGCCCATTAATGTCCCACTGCAGGGACGGGCCTCCTCCCGGGACGGAGGGATACTTGGCCTACTAATACCACGCTGGTCAACGGATTGGTATAAGTAGGTTATAATTTCAAGTTTTTCTTCTTTTTATTTTGTTAAGATGATAGTCCCTTAGTCGATTTTTACGACACCCATGCGATGAGGTGGGGGGTGGTGACATATTTTGTATTCATATTACGTCACCACCAAAAAAAATAATTTTCAATTTATTTTAGGAGGACGCAGGAGTTTCGGGGAACCTAACGGTCAAAGTCGCTGGGGACACATCCATAAAACACCCAGATTCGAATCCTGTTATTCACAATAGCAACACATTGTCACAGTAGGTATAACCAGTAGTCTATCTCGGCCGAATATTTAATATAAATGCTGCGCGGTAAGTACGTAAACATGTGATAGGGCTGCCCACCTCTAGCTTTTTAATTACATTTACCTACTTTCCTGCTCGTTACAGCGGCACAGTCGCGACTGTTTCCTCCGCATAGCCACCGCTATCGTGAGCGTGTAGGTATAACTCGCGTTTCGTCCGTTTCTATGAAGTCGAAATACTGTATATATTTGTATTACGACATTGTCTACTTTACGACATAAATTTTGAAGTATAGTCTGTTTATTAATAATAAATCTATTGCTACTTACATCTATTTTAATTTATTATCCGATTGTTTTCCATCTTTGCCTTTCGTAAATAGGTATGTGTTTAGTAAAATAGAGAAGAGTATTTAAACAGATGTTGAAACCAACTAAGATATTAAAATAGGCTTCATTTCATTATCGCAATCTCTGTGGCGTAGTGGTTATATAACATGACTGTTACGAATTAGGTCTCGGGTAATTAGTTATCTAGTACCAAACTAAGCAAAGCTTGTACTATGGGTAAGTACTAGATAACGGATAAGCATACTTAAATACTTTTTCTTTGTAAATACATACATGTTATACATAGAAAACACTCAGACCAATGCAAACAATGATATTCGTGCACACAAAGGCTTGCATTGAGCAGGAATCAAACCCGAGGCCTCTGCGTAGCAGCCATATTACATACCGACTGCGCTACCACAGTACATCATTGAGTCTTATTCTAACGGAACAAAGTACAGAGTCCATGTTTATGTGTTTCTGTAAACCTATTCCAATTTCAAAGTTAACTTTTTTAACGGTTCTTGAGGCAATGTCGACAACCAAATTAGTCTTGCGTGAGAGTCCACTTCTAATGTTTCTAAACGTTATTCCCGCTTAATGCAAGCCTTTGTGCACAAATATTTGCATTGAGCGGGAATCGAACCCGAGGCCTCTGCGTAGCAGTTATGTCATATAACTACTACGCCACAGAGGTCGTCAAGATGTCAGTGTGTCTTATATTGTCAAAAACATCTTACTTAAAATCTGTACATTATTAGTTCGAAATTGAGTCTTATTCTAAAGGAATAAGGTACAGAGTCCATGTTTATGTGTTTCTGTAAACCTATTCCAATTTTAAAGTTAAGTTTTTTAACGGTTCTTGAGCAATGTCGACAATCAAATTAGTCCTGCGTGAGAGTCCACTTCTAACGTTTAGTAGCGTTACGATAATTGACAGGTTACGTTCGAAAACGCACGTCTAAAATTTGTCTTTTATGGGCAATTTTTTTGTTTGCTATGACTTCCGTGTTTGCTTGAGTATTTAGTTGTTATATATAATAAAAAGTATCATAATGATACTTTATCATAATCATAATATTATACTTAGACTATTAAAGTCCAATTGCAGGGACAGGGGCACAGGGCTTCGTCTGTTACGGACGTAAAAGACGTATTAGTGTAGGGCCCAGTTTTTTTTTATACATTTTCTATGGGTGCGCCAAAGTTCACCTAAAATTTCAACTCCTATAATTGGAAGTCCGAAAATGTTCTTCCTAACATTTTTCATCCTAACAATCGCAATTCCTAATTTTTTTGTCTCTAATGTTAATAATCCGAAGCATTCATCTTCATAATTTCAGTAGCAATAAACATCTATTATACTATTATTTGTTTTCCTATATTTTCTCAACATAACCATCTTTTATACTATAATTTAAAGTCATATCTTTTTTGTTTAGATTTCTTTTTATTCATAATATGTAATTAATATTATTATACATTAATTTTGCGTAACTTTGTTGACAACATGTAGGTATAACATAATATAGAAAAAGCAAAACCAGAGTCCCGCTCCAATCATTCAGTTAAGATCCAGAAACGAAATGGGTCCTATTCATAATTATTGGTTTAGGTTATGGTAGAACTGTGACCCCAACGCACGAGCCGAGCGAGCGCAGCGAGCGTGCCGCGGCAGCGGCCGGCGAAGTGCCAGAACCGCATTGGTCCTTTACTTAATGGTTTAGTTATGGTTACGGTAAACTCTCAGGCCATAAGCATAACCGTGAACGAGTCATGTTTTTATGGATTTAATTCATTTAAGACAAAAATATTCTAATAATTTTAATAAATAATAATTTAAAAAAATGGTTTAATGTAAAAATGTAAAAAGTTGTTAAGTAAAATCACAAGAAATATTATAAAAACAAACCTTTTTATTACTTTCACTTGGTAAATATTTCTTTCTGAGTATGAGAGAAAATATTATGGTGAAAATGTTTAGGGATAAAAGCGTTATGAATAAAAACATTAGGAGTTTAAATATATTTACGTAACGATATTATTAATAACGATTTTCGGAAACATGAGTGTTATGAACATCGCCGGTAGCAATACAAATAGTATGAATGAAAACTTTAGGATTTAAAATTTTAGGAAGAGTGATCATTCGGATTACAAATCGTTAGGAAAAACATTTTCGGAAGAAGAACTTTAGGTGAGCCAATATGGACCCATTTTCTATTGCCGGCGTTTGATCTTAATGGGATCAGATAAGGTGATAACATTATATTGTAGACACTCTTTAATCCACCAATACACAAATAATACTTACTTACTAAAAAATTAAATTGAAAACCTTCATGTCAATTCTCGTACTTACTTTAAAATCGTTAAAAATTCGGTTAAGTTAACACCAAAAGTTAACTTAACCGAATTTTTAACGATTTTAAAGTACGAGAATTGACATGCTTTTTAAAAATAAAAACAACGATAACCTAAACTTTAATGTGGCAGACGTGCAAATAAAAGTAAAGTTGGAAGAGGTAACGGTCTCTGATAGTAGTCAGCAATACTAGTGCACAGCCAATAGGCTGTCTATTCTAGACAAAAGTTAAATAATAAAAATAAATATATAAATATTCCTCACACATTCACATAAAGTCCCAACCTAAGCAAAGCTTATACTATGAGACAACGGATAAACATACTTAAATACCTACTTACTTTTTTTTTTGTAAATACATAGGTACATAATTATACATAGAAAACACTCAGACCAATGCAAACAATCATGTTCATGCACACAAAGATTTACATTGAGCGGGAATCGAACCCGAGACCGAGACCTCTGCGTAGCAGTCATGTTATATAGCCACTACGCCACAGAGGTCCCCAGTACCCATAGTACAAGCTTTGCTTAGTTTGGGACTAGGCGGCGATCTGTAAATATGTGAAGATTATTATTATATGGTCTCTTGCTAGAAAGCTCTACCTACACATATGTTATTTTACAAGCGTTTCTAAAACCAAGCCATGACATGAGGATGAGGACATTCAAAAATATCAACTACCTACTTAAAACAAATTTAGAAAAAAAACCAACTAGAAAATCTAAAAGCGACAAGTTAACATCACAAAATGTATTTTTAAACGGTAGTCTTTAAACTAAAAAGCATATTTCTTGTATTGTAACGCAAATTATCATTGAAATGGCGCGGACGCCATCTTGGCGGCCATTTGCATTTGTATTGTACTGACATATTGTTCTCTTTGACGGTTACATTTGTTGTTCAGAAATGAATACGTAATTTCTTATGCAACTGTGTGACCTATTTTGTATGATATTTATTTACAAATGCACTTTGTAAAGATACTTTCAATAATACTTACAATTGCAGAGTGTTTTTGTATTTAAAATTCCTGTCTTAAGTCATAGTACAAATATATACAGTATTTCGACTTCATAGAAACGGACGAAACGCGAGTTATACCTACACGCTCACTACAGAGGTGGCTTTGCGGAGTGAACAGTCGCGACTGTGCCGCAGTAACGAGCGGGAAAGTAGGTACCTAAATGTAATTAAAAAGCTGGAGGCGGGCAGCCCTATCGCATGTTTACGTACGCGCAGCCGTAGGTATTTATAATAAATATTCGGCCGAGATAGACTACTGCTTGTACTGTGGCTAAGGTTGTCTTCTTGTTACGGGGAGTTAGCTTTAAATAATAATAGTGATAAATGGTAGCATAACCATTAGAATTCAAAACCATGTCTCCTTGCTTCTTTTATTTGGTTAAAGTGACTTGACGCTCCCAAGCTAGGTGGACCGACGACCTCATAAAGGTCTCTGGGTCGGACTAGATGCGGAAGGCGCAGGACCGAGTTCTTTGGCGCGTGTTGGAAGAGGTCTATGCCCAGCAGTGGACTGCAATAGGCTAGTTGATTGATTGAAAGTCACTTACTGAAATAGCCTATTAAGGTAGTTTTTTATAAGGAGGGAAATCAATGAGGATACAATCCTCTTTCTCAAACCGCAAATGTGGGTGGTACTTAAAAAATCACCTCAATTCGTCGTTCCGTTTTGCCGTAAAAGAAAAACAAACAGACAGACACACTTTCCGATTTATAATATTATAGACCAGCATTTGCCATTTCAGGCACAAGACTATCATTTATAGTTCACACAAATCATAAGTAAAGCGCCGATTACACTACCCTACCCTACAAGATGACATAATGTAGAGCCCTACAAGATGTAGGGCTCTACATGATCTAGGGCGGTCGGGGCTCGCCAATCTCCGATATGTAGTGTCCTAACAGCCTACATGTGATTACACTAGACAACATGTAGTATGCAGTGCCCTACAAGATGTAGGGCACTACTTATAGGGTGGACTCGCCAATCTCCGATATGTAGTGTCCTAACAGCCTACATTTGATTACACTAGACAACATGGAGTGCCCTACAATATGTGTAGTGCCCTACATGTAGGGTAGTGTAATCGGCGCTTAAGATTCCAACCCACTACTTCAAGCACAACACCTATTCACGACCGCCACCACGATTTCAATGTATTACCTACCAATACAAAGTTGCTCTACCTAGATATACGAGTAAGTGCTTGCAATCTAGGGCACGTAAAAAACAATCTTGCAGGAAAATTAATTTAGCTGGAAAACAGATCTTATTCCAAAAGAATATGAGTTATACTACTACAGATTTCTATTAGCTTTTGTGCCTTTTTGTAACGTTTTAATCATTAAAACCTGTGTAATATATGAACTAAGTCACGAAATTGGTTAGTGATAAGTTTTATACGACTAAGTACAGGTAACTAAAATATATTAAGTATTTACTTTAAAAGAAACAATGTCTTTCATGGGCTAGAGAATCTAGCCAGGTACAGGTCTAGCCGCTAGAACAAAGGCTATAATTAAGGCCAGTTGCCGTGATGCATAGAGTAACTTTTTCTAACGTATAGCCAAAGAAAACACATATCGTGCTGCCATCGCCTAAGATAGAGAGCAAATATGTGTAAGTGGGGTTTCAGAGACGCCTGTCTCCCCCAATGTGACTGCGGCAGTTCAGTGCAATCGATGTCGCATCTACTGGTGTGCCCTTCGTGCCCTGAGCGGTGTACGATGGCTGATCTTTACGCGGCCACTCCAAATGCCATTGAAGTGGCCACTCACTATTCAAAAAATGTTTGAGTTCTCGACCATTGACACGATAGAAGAAGAAGAAGATCGCCTAAGATACACGACGAATGTTCCTGAAGTACCTTTCCGATCTGAGTCAGACCGGTGCATGTACCAACTAAAATCCAAGTAGACACCCAATGTAAAATATGCCATTGCGTCGTCTCTGGCATGCATAAAGTTTTACGGCGAGAAATAGACCAGAATATGCCGTTGCCTTGCCATGGTGATTGCGAGGTCAGCTGTTTTCCAGTTTACAGTAGTCATGGTTTTGGAAAAGTGCCTAGGAATAATTAAAAAATTTTGCACGATATGCAAGCTTTAGTCCGGGTTCCCTAGAATTGTTTGGGGTCTTATTACAATGACATCTACTCACGAAAATATAGCTTGATAGTAGATAATCACTTTGCAATAATGTTCTAGAGAACCCGGACTACCTTCCATCAGGTTCGATATGATCATAATATTGTCTCTTGTCATCAATCTATACTTCTATGCTACTTAATACTTACTATAAAGAGGTAAAGTTTGTGTGCTTGTGACGTTGTAGGGGGTAATCTCTGGATCTCATGAACCGATTTAAAAAATTATTTCTGTGTTGAATAGCCCATTTATCGCGGAGTGTCATAGGCTATAGTATCACGCTATGACTAATAGGAGTGGAGCAGTAATGAAATATGTTTAAAAAAAGGACGCCCAACAAAGTGTGCACGGGTCAGTAAGTAGTAAAAAATAAAACGGATGTTTGTCGCCAGGTACAGTAACAAATTAAAAAAAAACAATTTTACTTTATGAAACACAAGTTCACAAAATGTCAGTTACTATTTGAACAGTAGGTTTTAAATTTGAATCATTTTGCCTCCATAGCTTTCGATACTTATCTATATTCAAACGTAAGTCTTGAATCATACGGTTTAAAATTAATTACCTTCACAAATCAGCTGATTAAATAAAAAAATATTATCAGACTGGCTGTAGAAAGAATTTTATAACAAGTTTTCGATGTCGGTTCTTCAATTAAATGAATAGAAAATATTTTTCGATTGTGCTTATAATTTCTTTAAAAAACGATCTCTGTGGCGTAGTGGTTATATAACGTGACTGCTACGCAGAGATCTCGGGTACGATTCCCGCTCAATGCGAATATTTGTGTGCATGAACATGATTGTTTGCATTGGTCTGAGTGTTTCTATGTATAATAATGTATGTATTTACAAAAAAAGTATATAAGTACTAATATCCTTTGTTCTGTTACACATAACACTTGACAAGCAGATTAAACCTAGCTTACTTTGGGAACAGATGGCGCTGTGTAGAGATGTCCGTGAATGAATATTTATTTAAAAAGTGCAGGTTGGGTAGAACAACCACGATGTGGACTCCTTGCAAGAGTTTTGGGCAACCAATTGCTCAGAGAAGCTCAGGACAGAGAAAATGTAATAGGTACATTATAAAAGGCCTTTGTCTAGCAGAGGACTTCCTTTACTGAATAGTGATAGTTCATCATAATATTTTTAAAGACACGCCTTATTTCAACATCATCATCAGCCAATCGACGTCCACTGCTAGGCATAGGCCTCCTCCAAGTATTGCCACCTTGTGCGGTCCTGTGCCTGTGCCAAATTAAACTATTCAAGGAAACCGATGGATGAGGGTGGCAGAGAACCGCGCGAGGTTGCAATATTTGGAGACCTATGTCCAGAAGTGGACTAATAGGTATGATGATGATAATTCATGAGCAAATTCATATTCGCCATCTGTTTTTTTTTCTTCGAACAATTAATGGATTTTATAGTTATTTAATTGATATTTTGTGATAATAGTTCTTTTTTTATTTATTTTTTTGGATTAGATAAGTATTTTATTTTTAAATTAAGTATTTTAATTATTTATATATACTTTTTTTTTTTGGCATTTGTAATTTTGCACCTACATTAATTATTTAACATTTTTTGCTAGATTATTATTTATAATTATTTCATTGATTTGTTAGTTTTATTTTGTAATTATGATATTATGTATATTTCAACACAAATTATTTTGTAAACGAATAAATGACTTATGACTTATGTTGGTTTTCCATCTTTCTCACCTATTTCTAAGCTACTAAACCAACCGTTATCATCTTTCCCACTCCACCTTTCAATCTACTCTATCACATTGATAATGTACGTAATCATAAATAGGCTTATCGATACGTTATCGTAAGTGTCGATAACCGTACGAGTAATAGCTACGTAAGGAGTTATGTAGGGATGAATTAAAAACACGTGCGTTAAAGGAAAAACCTCTACCTATTGTTCTTAGAAGGAATCTCTGTACAGCCAGCGTCTTATAGTCAAGGTCACCAAAAAGTTTTAAAAGTTGAAAGTAGGTACTGTCTATTTAAACGGACTTGCTTTAAAAGGTAAACATATTACGGCGTCGTCGTGTCAACCACAGACTAAAGGCTTTAGTCTTTGACCTTTAAGAAATGTATAGGAATCAAGGACAATATTCTAGAATCTACAAATGTCAAATGGTGAAATTAATTTTATCTGTGAAATTTAACGTTGGAAAAAATTATATTTACTTATTTAAAATTTAAGAAAGATAGTGGTTTAATCAAAGTGATTTACGTGTTTTCTATTGCTTAAACGTATATTGCTACTTTCCAGAAATTTTCATCCTTATCAAAGTGTGCGATTGATGTAAAAACTAGTGAATTTGCAATGGTGTTTGTTTACAAAGTAAATTAGGTAAGGATGAATACGGTATAGGTATAAGTATGATGTGGTATTATTTAAATAAAAGGTAACTATGTTATATCATGAAAATACCACTTAATACTTTAAATAAATAACACTTGGCGATGATTTTGATAAAACATTTGATATCATGTCGAGTTTACTACGTCTGATAACGTTTCTATTTGCTATGTAACTAATGTGACCCCGAAATGATCTTAAAAGTAGTTTAAACACTTTTATATTAAACTAGCTAACCCGTGCCCACTTCGTTGGGCGGCGAAAAAAACGCCTCTCTTTTTTTTAACATATTTCATTACTGCTTCACTCCTATTACTGCGTATGCTACACATAGCGTAATGCTATAATAGCCTATGACACTCCCCGAAAGTTGTACCTACTATCCAACACAGAAATATTTTTTTTAAATCGGTTCAGTAGACCTCCTACAACGTCACAAACACACAAACTTTACCTGCCTTATTACAAAATACGGTCTAACTATAAACCACGATTTATTACGTCACAAAACCACTGTTTTTGAAATTTGTTATTGCAAAATCAGTCTTAACGCTAAAGCGTTAAAACTGATTTTGTATTAACAAATACAAAATCATAAATTTATTAATACAAAATCAGTTTTAACACTTTAGCGTTACGACTGATTTTGCAATAACAAATTTCAAAAACAATGGTTTTGTGACGTAATAAATCGTGGTTTATAGTTAGACCGTATTTTGTAATAAGGCCGAATCTCTTTATAATATTGATGAGGTTTTATGATGGAAAGCAGAAATACATTCAAGCAAATAGAACCGCACAAGGTGGCAATACTTAGAGGAGGCCTATATGTCCTGCAGTGGACGTCGATTGGCTGATATGATGATGATGAAATAGGAGTCATAGAATAGTTTTACTACGTTGCAATCCACCTTGTTTGAATGTATAACCACTCTTAATACGTACTAGCTGATTTCTAACCACGATTCCGAAGTGCAAACCGTTTGGGGAGCTTTTTGCATGATAAGGTTTATTGTGATCGCTACCCAGGAGGACATTTAGATGACCTATCAACTTAGATGTAAAATGGTCTCTACAACCCCTGTCGCTTTTTACGAACCCTTTTACCCATTACTAGGTATTAAGTATGTCTAATTACCATAGATACTATCTGTATTTAAAAACTTTTTATTTAGTGGATAGTCACTTAGAAACTAAGAACAAAATTGAAAAATAAAAATTTTAAAATTAGAACTGGCTACCAGAACATTTTTTTTTTTTACTATTCTGGGTCTAGTTTATACCTAAACTTATTCTGTAGTCTTGAAGGGCCGTCATGGTGGAGAGTTGGAGACCACCATTATTTTAATTTATTTTTGATAAGTAATTATCTTTTGCAGAAACCATTAAAGGAGGCCTATGTTCAAAAGTTGACATATTTTAAGAGATGATGACTATTGCAAGGGGAAAGCTAGGCAATATTCGCAGACTGCGTACACCATCAAGAAAAGTAGAGTCACTCTGGTTGGTAAATTAAAAGAAAATAACGAAACCGCAAATTAAATAATTCGTTTTTCTCTAGAATAAACTGAAATAATAAGGTGCAATACCTAGTATTTAATTGCCCTAGATAAATTTAATACTTAGGTATACTTTATAGTAAAGACATGAAAAATTAAAACATAAAAATTTTAACCTCTGGCTGGTAGTTAATTTCAAAAACACAGTAATAAAAAAATAAATTAAAGGAAAAAGAAATAAAAAAATATTCTTACCAAAAACTAAAGAGGGACTGCCATTCCCTCTCAAATGAGCGCCATCTTGAATCACATGCTTATCTCATTAGTTGGTTCATCTTACGTCGCGCCTACTTAATCATGTGACCAATCACAGGCCGCGAATACATTAATCATTATCATACTAAATTAAAAACAATCCAATAGTAACTTACTATCAATAATACTAATTAATGAACATTGACAAAAAAAATTGTCATTTTTCAAATTTCCGCTCAACAAATTATTAACGTTTCACTAAAATAAACCTTCCATTTAAAAAAAACACTACTATTAAGTCAAAAGAACTACGTAATTATTCTAATTAGTAATTTAACTAAACAATTTCATTCTAAATGTTTTAAAATTTAACTATAATTATTATTTAAAAAGTATGTTAACTGATTTCGGAAACAGCGCGCATGGCGTCTTGTTTAAAATGGCGGCATTTCTTACTAGCCGAGTGTTTTATAGAAATGGTACCTGTTACGTCATACACCTGTAGCTAGAGAGATAAGGTGTGTACACACTAAACTGTCTTGTGAAATAAAATATGTTTTTTGATGTGTGGTTATTACTTTATTTGTATTAAATATGGTTAGGTACGCGCGGGAAAGATACGCACGCTTTGCGTTTTAAAATACCTAAGTATGTAATATGTAAAGAACTATGTAAGTAAAAAGTAAATTTCTAAATTGGTGCATTGCTTGTTAGGTACATACACAATAAGTACAAGGTGAAAATATTAGACGGAGGCCTAGGTATGTCCAGCTATGGACGTCCATTGACTGATAGAATAAGTAGATAAAGTAATTAAATGAATTGCTTTAATTTGTGCAACCGACAGCTTATCGGCCAGAAAGATTCTGATTCACGATGGGCCGATGACTTAGGTTTTGAGAGGCCAAGGTTAAAGGAGCCCAAGCCCCCTTACTCATAAACGCCTATTATATTTAATCACAGTTTAGCGAGATTTTTGTTAATAAAATCAACCTTATACCAAACAAAACCGTAAGAATTTAAGCTACCAAATCAATTGACTAAAATTTAAGAGGCGTTTATGAGTAAGGGGTAGACCCCTATCCCTTAGGTAGGTACTTATAGTAGCCGGTACATAGTAGAGTTGACACGGGGTATAGAGAGACCATTTGAGGTGGTATATTATGGCGAGCGGGGAAAATCTCTTCGTAAATAATATTTCATCATAACAGTCCATTAATATCCCACTGCAGGGACGGGCCTCCTCTTGTGCCGGAGGGATACTTGGCCTACTAATACCACGCTGGCCAGACGGATTGGTATAGGGTTTAATTTCTAGTTTTCCTTCTTCTTTTTATTTCGTAAACATAATATTCACGGATAGTCCCATAGTCGGTTTCTACGACACTCATGGGATGAGATGGGGTATTGACACAGGTTGGTGACATATTGTATTCTTACTCCGTCCGTCACCACACGGATAATAATTATGTTTGCTAGTTTTATTTTATTAAAACGCTATCTATATTTAGATAGCGATACATATTATACATAGAAAACACTCAGACCAATGCAAGCAATCATGTTCATGCATACAAAGATTTGCATTGAGCGGGAATCAAACCCGAGACTACGAATATAACCACTACGCCACAGAGGTCGTCAAATCGCATTGTCGCCCTATAGTGGGACATTACTTAATAAGATATTAGTGCGTGTTCTATCGCATGTACCATGGAGAGTGCTCTGAAGAGTTATTCGATCTTGTTCCTCCGTCCCCTTTTCATAATAGGGCCACTCGTGCCTGTTTGCGGTGTCATACTCAGACGGTCTGTTGGATATCGACTCGCACCAAAGGGTTCGGGAATTCCTTCCTATGCCGAACCATTAAGTTGTGGAACCAACTTCCGGCTCACGTATTTCCTCCATCATATAATATTGGGTCCTTCAAACGAAGTGTGAAGAAGCATTTTAGCCAAACCGGCAAGATGATGACGACAGTTTTAAGTTATTTTTAGATTACGATCCGTTGGCTTTATTTGTGGACTGTATTCGCGCTTTCCATCAGGTTCATAGTCATATTGCCGTGTTTTTGTATAAAAAAGGTGTTATATGATGGCCTTATTAAGTAATTATATATGACTGAGACAAGACCGACGGAAGACGACCGTCTCATCAACTGTACAAATTTGGTCAAATTCCTCTCTATGCCAGGTCCCATATCTACCTACCTACCTACCTACTAGCACAAATAAAGGCTAATGAATGAAATACTTTCCATTCGTAGAGGCCAGTTACACCATATCGTTACTTATTTCATTGTATGGGACATTAAGACCGAGACACACTTATTGAAAGTGCGTTGCGTTTTTTTTTCTTTTTTTTTGTCATTGTTTAATGTTTAAAGTATTCCGTGTGGTGACGGATTAAGAATACAATATGTCACCACCCCATCTCATCCCGTGGGTGTCGTAAGAGGCGACTAAGGGATACCACGACCCGGTGCCTATCACCTAGCACTTCGGGTCAACCTATTGGTGGGGGAAAACCACCAACAACAGCATTCCCAAGGAGGGTTGGCGTCAGGCAGGCGGCCGGTCGTAAAAATATAGCCAAAACCACTAGCAGCATGAAAAGTATAAATAAAGTGAGCGATAGGGCTAGGGCGTACCCCACAGGCGACGCACAGGGGCAGCACCCGGCTACTGTGGGAAATGGACAAGGGTTGTCGCATCTAAACGGGCGGGTGCGACGTAAGAGGCGAGTCCAAAGTGTGAAAGAATTAAGGTTGAAGTGTGCGAGTTGGAATGTGGGAACGATGACTGGAAGAGGAAGAGAGTTAGCGGATGTGTTTAAAAGGCGAAGGATAAACGTGGCGTGTTTGCAAGAGACAAAATGGAAGGGTGAAAGGGCTCGAGAGATAGGGGAAGGATATAAGTTCTATTATTGTGGTAGTGACGGCAAGAGAAATGGTGTGGGGGTAGTTTTAGATAACAGGTTGAAAGAAAGTGTGGTTGATGTTAAAAGGATGAATGATAGATTGCTAGCGGTTAAACTGATTGTGGACGGCGTCACTCTAAATGTAATAAGTGCATATGCACCGCAGTCAGGTTGTGAGGAGAGCGTAAAAGAGAAATTTTGGGAGGACTTTGACTGCTTGATGATGAATGTGCAGGACAGTGAGGAAGTTTATATAGGTGGTGATTTTAATGGACACGTAGGAAGAGAGAGTGTTGGATATGAGAGAGTGCATGGTGGTTGGGGATTCGGTAACCGAAACGCAGACGGCGAGACACTGCTACAAGCTGCCTGTGCCTTCGACCTGGCTATAACAAACACGTGGTTTAAGAAAAAAGAGGAACATCTTATAACATACAAAAGTGGCCACCACGCGACACAGATAGACTATTTCCTAATAAAGCGAAGGAGTCTATGCTGTGTCAAAAATTGCAAAGTGCTGCCAGGCGAAGCTCTAGTTACCCAACACAGGCTGATTGTTTTGGAGGTCAAACTAAGTGTCTCGCCTAAAAACAGGAAAAACCGCCCCCCTCCAAAGACACGATGGCGTATGTTAGAGAAGGAAGAATGTGCTAGTATGTTTAGAAGTCAAGTTGTGGACAAGATGACGGAAATGAGTGAGATGGAAGGAAAATCTGTAAATAAATGCTGGAGTGAGATGGCAAAGTGCATAAGAGAAGTCGCAAAAGATGTGTGTGGAGAGTCGAAAGGTAAAGGTCTGATAGATAGGGATACATGGTGGTGGAATGAAAAGGTACAAAACGCCCTAAGAGAGAAAAAGTTGGCGTTTAAAGAATGGCAGGGTGTAGAAATTTTGAATGCAAGTTTGAAAGATGACAAAAAGGAAGTTTACAATGAATGCAAGAAGAGGGCAAAGAAGGTGGTAGCAGTTGCCAGGGCTAGGGCGCAGGAGAGGTTATACGAGAACCTGGATAGCCCTATTGGCCAAAAAGAACTCTACCGAATAACGAAAGTGAGAGAAAGGCGAGCGAGAGATGTAATACATATGAAATGTATGAAAGATGAGTCTGGTAAGGTATTGTGTAAAGATGATGACATAAAAGAGCGATGGAAGGTGTATTTTGAAAAGCTTATGAACGAAGAGAATGATTGGAATGGTATACTCGAAGAGGCACATGTAAATAAGGGATTGGTAAGAGAAATTAGCGTGGATGAAGTTATAACAGCAGTTAAAAGTATGAAAGATGGAAAGGCTTTGGGACCAGATGAAATACCAGTTGAAGTATGGAAGGTGTTAAAGTATGAAGGATGTATGTGGCTGACTTCGTTTTTCAATAAGTTGTTACATGAAGAAGACATCCCACAAGAATGGTGTACTAGCTCGCTTGTACCCATCTTCAAAAATAAAGGGGATGTCCAGGATTGTAACAACTATAGAGGAATTAAGCTCATGTCACATACTATGAAAGTATGGGAAAAGGTGATAGAGAAAAGATTGAGAGAAGAGAGTGAGATTACCCAAAACCAGTTTGGGTTCATGCCAGGTCGAGGGACAACGGACGCCATCTTTGCACTCCGCCAATTGTGCGAGAAGTACAGACGTGTCCACAAGAACTTGCACATGGTGTTCATTGACCTCGAAAAAGCGTATGATAGGGTGCCTCGAGAAGTGTTGTGGTGGGCCGTGAAAGAGAAAGGTTTACCTGGGAAGTATGTAGAGTTAATTCGTGCTATGTACAGGCAAGCCAGTACTTACGTCCGATCGTCTGCTGGCAACTCCGACCAGTTCAGTGTGGCGGTAGGCTTGCACCAAGGGTCGGCTTTAAGTCCTTACCTCTTCCTACTGATTATGGACACCTTGACGGCGGACATACAGGAAGAGGCACCCTGGTGCATGCTGTTTGCCGATGACATTGTTCTGGTTGGGGAGGATGGACCTGAGATCCAGAGCAGATTGGAGTGTTGGCAACAGAAACTGGAGAGTGTTGGCTTGAAAATCAGCAGAACCAAGACAGAATACATGTTCTGCGATTTCGGCGGTCTCTCCAGTCCTGAAGCCATAGCGCTTGATGGAGTGCGCCTTCCAGTCTGCTCCGACTTCCGGTATCTCGGTTCGTGCATCCAAAGCGATGGCGAAGTAGATCGGGCGGTCAAGCACCGAATTAACATAGGATGGATGAAATGGCGGCAGGTCACGGGAACCATCTGTGACCCCCACATTCCCCTTAAATTTAAGGGGAAGATCTATAAGACCATGATTAGACCTGCCGTCTTGTATGGATCAGAGAGTTGGCCCACAAAAGGGATGAATGAAAGACAATTGCATGTAGCAGAGATGAGAATGTTAAGAGGAATGTGTGGTGTTACGAGAGCGGATAGAGTTAGAAATGAGTATGTAAGAGGAAGTTTGAAAGTGGCACCGGTAGCAGAAAAACTACGCGGCAGCCGGCTGTCATGGTATGGGCATGTTATGCGGAGGAATGAGAGTCATGTGGTGAGGAAGGTGTTGGACATGTGTGTGGATGGATATAGGGGAAGAGGACGACCAAAGAAACGATGGATGGATTGTGTGAAAGACGATATGGCTGCGAAGAGTGTTACTTGTGAGATGACGTCTGATAGGAAAGTATGGAAGAAGAAGACATGCTGCGCCGACCCCAAATAAAATTGGGATAAGGGCAGGGGAATGATGATGTTTAATGTTTAAAGTGAAGACGAGCAAAACGCACCTGATGGTAACTATAAATATAAATACTCCTCACACATTCACACAACGCCCTCTATTCCCAAACTAAGCAAAGATTGTACTATGGGTACTAGACAACGGATAAACATAGGTACTAAATACTTTTTTTTGTAAATACATACATATTATACATAGAAAACATCCAGACCAATGCAATCAATCATGTTCATGCACCCAAAGATTTGAATTGAGCGGGAATCGAACCCGAGACCTCTGCGTAGCAGTCATGTTATGTAATTACTACGCCACAGAGGTCGTCAAGTCGTAAATGTACGTAACCAATTCAAAAACACAGCCATGTCTGCCTATCCTAGGCAGAAGCTGTGGCAATAAGGAGATCAATATCCACCGAAGCTCTAGGTTTATTCATGAGGCTTACCTGGAGTCCGCCAGCGTATGACAGCTGTGAAGAACACACCGTGCCTTTAATCAGTTTGAGTACGACATCCCTATGATCTCCGTGTGGTGACGGAGTAAGAATACAATATGTCACCACCCCATCGCATCCCATGGGTGTCGTAAAAACCGACTAAGGGACAATCATCTTAACTAAATAAAAAGAAGGAAAACTTGAAATTAAACCCTGTACCAATCCGTCTGGCCAGCGTGGTATTAGTAGACCAAGTATCCCTCCGTTACGGGAGGAGGCCCCTCCCTGCAGTGGGACGTTAATGGGCTGTTATGATGATCCCCATAATACTGACTGTTCTGATCAATGTTAGGTTCATTGGGGATTTTTACAGATTAAAAAAATTATAACATTCATTCTAGATGCACCACCAAGCAATAGAAAAAATTCTCCAATAAAAAGTGCTACTAATTTCTCCAAAGATAAGTAGATTGTCGTCAATGTATTTGGTGTGGCTCGAACTTAAATATTAAGTCGTACTATGTACAGTGCGTACAAGTTATTGTTTAAGTTAATAAACTTTAACATGAACAACAATAATAAGTTGAAAACTGAAAGTGTTTTCTACAACTGGGCACTGTTTCCTGTACGATAACAAACTGTTTAAAACCACTGTTAAGTTGAGTTTTTTTATGTAACTTATAGCTAGCTTATCATGATAACAGCCCATTAATATCCCACTGCAAGGACGGGCCTCCTCCCGCGATGAAAGGATACTTGGCCTACTAATACCACGCTGGTCAGACGGATTGGTATACTTACGTAGGGTTTAATTTCAAGTTTTCCTTATTTTTATTTCGTAAAGACAATAATTTACGGCAATGTCTTTTTAAATTGTCGCCTATTTGTTATTTTGATGTTATATTATTGGAAAGTTTTATTCAAATCCATTCAATAGTTTTTGCGTTAAAAGAGTAACAAACATCCATCTATACTTACCAACAGCATACAGCTCTTGCCCGCGGCTTCGCTCGCGTTAAATTCGGGGTAGCACTGTTTCCCTTTCCTGGTCACAGAAGAAAAAAAGAAAAAAAAAGTAGCCTATGTTACTCTCCATACCTTCAACTATCTCCACTTAAAAATCACGTTAATTCGTCGCTCCGTTTTGCCGTGAAAGAAAGACAGACACACTTTCCCATTTATAATATTAGGGTAAGGTTGCGACTATTGGACCACTTAATTTTAAACAGACCTGGTATCTAAAATAGAGCGTGAAATAAAACAAAATCTGTGTGAACGAGTAGTCTGTATATTCAATTATAGGTAACTAACATAATTAAGTTAATTTTATTATGTAGGTATATAGTCACAAAAGAAGAAAATAAAACTTTGTGGTGGTTTCCTTGTTTGAACCACCGTCTCTTTCATCGGACCACTTAGTTGCTATAATTGGACTTAGGGCATTATAGGTGGCTGGTCCATTCGAGGGGAATGTAAAAAAATTCATAAAGTAAAATATTTTTCTTATCATATTTCTTTTGCTTTCGAAAATAAATAGATAGTTACATTAGTTAGTCGATTCTAATTATATTTTTTTATTTGGCATGAAAATCACAAAAATATTTCGGGTTCGTAAAATCTTCTCTTTAACGTTGCTTTTGGTTCGGAACATTCTGATAACCTCATTCCATCCAACTACTTTTTTCCCTAAGCTAGTTTCATATTTGCCTCCCTCTCCCCCTCTTTTTGCCATGCTAAAATAAAAAGATTTTTATTTTTAAATAACACACATTATAGGAGTTGCCATGATTGGACCGGTTCAATAAAAGAGCATCGTGCCAGTCCATTGATAGAAACTCACTAACATCCACTGAAATATTTATTTTAAAAAAAGTAGCATGTTACTCAACAAAAATAAACGGTAGTTAGTATTCGTAATTAGTTTACTATACTAGTAAAAAAAATCACATTAAAACAATTAATATAACAGTACACATGATATTATTTGCCGCGTAAAAATTATATTCGAGGTCCGAGAAACAAAGCGAAGTACGTCCATCCCTCATGCTGCCTGCTGCGGCACTGGCGTTTGGGGGGTGGTGTGGGGGGTTGTAAAGCTATCGTTTCGATGCAAATATCGGGTTCAAATATGAATAGATCGCGAAATATTGAAGTGGTCCAAACAAAGCGCTAGTCCAATGATCGCAACCTTACCCTAGTATGGATGTCAAGTGAGGTTTTCTTTGTGACTCTATAACGTTGGTTCGACTTCCGTTTGAAACAAATATTTGTAAAGCCCACCCTCTTATATCTTATCAAGGCGGTGTGTTTAATGAAATCTAACGGTAAACTAGGATTAGGATCACCTAATGTTAAGTGGGGTAACTACAGAAGGTTTTTATTTGTCTGGAATACAAGCTTCGTACCTACATAGGTACTTACATAATTCGTTACTAGGGAAAAGAGGTCGGGATCTCTACATAAATACTTAGGAATTTCACCCTTTTTAACTAAGGCCGCCTTTTGTGTCTTATTGTAGAGGCTCATAGACAGTATCAAGACATCTTCCCGGATGTTTAAGGATGATTAATAAGTGTCATCCCCTTAAAACTTTGCAAAAAATGTTTTGAGTGAGCTGTGGAGTGATGGAGCTGATGAGCAACATTAACTAATTTCATTGCAGATTCAAAATAGTTAAGTTTTAGCTTCCAAGATTATTAATCAACTAGCGTATTGCAGTCCACTGCTAGACATAGACCTCTCACAACATGTGCCACAGAACACGGTCCTGCGCCTTCCTCATCCAGTCCGACCTAGAGACCTTTTTGAGGTCGGCGGTCCACCTAGCTGGGGGGCCTACACTACGTTTGCCGAGTCGCGGTCTCCACTCCACCGATTGTCAATTATTCAGTAAGTTCACAACATTATTAATACTGGAAAGGCCTGTCCTGTCACAGGTAGGTAAAATAAGTCTCTATCTAAAAATATTTCCTCATCATAACAGCCCATTAATGTCCCACTGCAGGGACGGGCCTCCTCCCTTGACGAAGGAATACTTGGATTACTAATGCCACGCTGGCCAGACGGATTGGTATAGGGTTTAATTTCAAGTTTTTCTTCTTTTTATTTCGTAAAGATAATATTTACGGATACTTAGTCCCTTAGTCGGTTTTTACGACCTATGGGATGAGATGGAGTGGTGACATATTGTATTCTTACTCCGTCACCACACGGAGAAAATATTACCTAAAATACGAAAGAGCTATAATCAAAAATTCCTCTATCATTGTCCCCGTTCCTTATCAACTACTTAATCTTATGAGATAGACAACGCAAACTTCACCTTTATTTGTTCAGCATCTAGTACAAAATATACAACAAAAATTATAGACTTTATCTTGAAAGAATAAGGTTCAAAATAAAATGTATTTAACGTAACACGAGCAACATGTGTTTAAGCTACATAATTACTAAAATTAGAGTATGATTTACATAAGGATCTTGTAATTTTATCATTCTAACTGTTATACGTTGAAAATATTCTATAAAATGAAAATTATTTTTTTATACTACCATCATCATCATATCAGCCCACTAATGTCCTAGTGCAGGGACGGGCCTCCTCTGGTGACGGAGGAAAACTTGGCCTACTAATACCACGCTGACCAGACGGATTAGTACAGGGCTTAATGTCAAGTTTTCCTTCTTTTTATTTCGTAAAGATAATTTCGACGGATAGTCCCATAGTCGGTTTTTACGACACCCATGGGGTGGTGACATATTGTATTCTAACTCCGTCACCACACGGATAATTTTTTATACCATGTTGGTGGAAAACAAGCATACAGCCCACCTGTTGGTAAGTGGTTGCCGTAGCCCATGGATGCCTGCAACACCAGAAGAATCACTCTCGCGCCGTCTGTTCAAGATCCTATTCACCTCTCTCTTGCATGACCCCATATTGTGGTATCTAAAGAAAAAATTACACCAGCTCCCTGCCGACACAGAACAGAATAGTGGAGCCATTTGCAGGTGGCCTATGACCAGCAGTGGGCGTCTTTTCGCTGAGATATATTTGCGCATGATGGCAGCTTCACACAAATAAAGAACTTTAGTTGTATTTTTAATATAGATCACATTGGGAGTTACTTTAAAAAATATATTAGATGTGACTTTTTATAAGGAGCTGACTGTACTTTGGGAAGATGAACAACGGATACAAATACTCTTAAGTATACTTTCTTTTTGTAAATAAGTAGGTAGGTACATTAATTTATACTTATTAAACATAGAAAACACAATTTGCAAACATTAATATCCATGCACAGCCCCTCGGGGTCATTTCTATTTATCGTCTGGTTAAGGGTAAGTTAACTTGCATAGTTAACTCGCTAGTGTACGACAGTCGGGATGTACTTTTTCAAAGGCAGTATAAAGCACGGAGAAGCCGTGATGAAGCCACTGAGCGGTCACTCATCTATGAAATAACCTTGCCAATGTTGCTTACCCAAGGAAATCGTTTATATTATGTATCATTAATAGTAGTAAGTAATAGTAGTAAGTAGCTGGTTAGCGATGGTTACCATTTAAACTTTTTTTTTTTTAATTATTTTTTTATTAAGGGGCTTTTATTATTTATTAATATGTTAGCCCCATCGTAACTTAACCTACTTATACATCAACACTATAATTTAAACTATATATAATTTAAACCTATAGATTGTCTATAAAGTCAAGAAATTAAAGTTTGAGGAACTAAATTGTTCATGTGTCTGGCAACACTGAAATTCAAAATAGACTTGTACATGAGCTGTCATCGAGTAGAAGTTGCGGAACGGTTTTCATTTTGTGATTTTTATAAGTTCATTAATCTACAATAAACTAATACTGACTTACGAAGAACAACATAAAAAATGAGTAGAGTAAATCAAAGTGGCACGTGGGAAGTGATTTTTATAGTTGTATAGCAATGTTTGACGGAGCACGAAGCTGCTCAAACTTTATGTGATTTGTATGATATTTAAGGGCGAACTGCAACTTTGATGGGTATGTAATCGTGTTACTGTGTTTTGTAATCTGTCTCAAGTAATATATTCACTCCATTTGCGATTTAGAGACCAAAAACAGGCATTGCGTACATAGCATATTTTTAGGTAAGATTGTCATTGAAAGTAAAAAATATTGTAGTACGACCTATTCTGTTGATACATTATCAGTTGCATTAGTATAATTCAGTCAAGATTTATGACAATTTTGAATTTGAATTAATTGCTTTATGTCTATATTACGGTTGATAACTAAACTAACTATGTCACTTTCGCATCAACTGGTCTGTCGACAATGAATAATTAATTGCAATATTTTTTATATTTTTTTATTATTTAGTTCTTAGTAACTCCATGTTAAATGATATCTTGTTAGTTAATAGTTGTTTATTTTAACACTGAATAAATTTTAGTTAGGTATTGCAGATATTCTTTCCATCCCATTCTCTGCCTGTATTTTGTGTCTAGGTATGTCTAAATTTATTGTAAAAGTATAATCAAATGTTCAATCAACATAACTTTTGTAAAATTTCAGGCTCCAACCAACCCTCAGATAGTTGCAGGTGATAGCTAGAACTGTGATGGATTTTAATTGTAGTCTTGAAGTTTTACGCAAAATTTTAAATGCAATAGGCCTAAAAGAAATGCCCTAGTAATATAAAAATCGATATTTGCCTGAAGAAATAAGGAAATACATTATTTATCATTCTTCATACAAGGTTACCTGTATAATAAAGCATATTCTTTTGTATAGTAATTTTTCTCATTATTAACTGTATAAAATAGTTAAAATAATAGTTTCTAGCCTATTTTCCCTTTCTACTCCTCTTTGCCCCTATACGCCCATTCAAATAAACCGATAATCAAATCTTTTTTAATAATAATATTAGTATAGTTAGTAAATCAGTAGTTTCCGTGTAGTGACGAAGGAAGAATACAATATATCACCACACCATCTCATCCCATGGGTGTCGTAAAAACCGACTAAGGTACTGTCCGTGAATATTATCTTTATGAAATAAGAAAACTTGAAATAAAACCCTATACCAATACGTCTGGCCAGCGTGGTACCAGTAGGCCAAGTATTATGATGATGATGAATTGATATATAAATTAACAGAATATTTTATAAAATCATCACTAACAAGTAACTATTTATGTTCCCGCAGGTCACAAAATGTTGGCAATTTCTAAAAGGGCCTTCAGCAGCATCACAGCTGAAACTTGGAAAAACAGTTGCTATCGCGTCGAGAAGCTCCAATCAGAATACTACAAGAGAGGACGTCACCTGTGGGCAAATACTGACGATAATAGCACCAGCAAAGAAAGCCTTAGTGATGACGATGAAGGTGGCAACGAAAGTTATCTCAACAGCGAATATTTAAAAAATCCTATGATGAAAGCGATGAATAAATCTCCTTGTTAACTGTGTACATGCGTTTTTATTACTCTGATTCAATCCGTTAATTTATTCTAATACCCATACCATTCTAATAGGTGAATTTTGACCCATGTAGTTTAGGGTTGGTGTATGAAATCGATTAAGAGATTTATCGATTTAGATAACAAGGGCGATTAATCGATTATTATTTATAGTTTAGTTTTTTAAGTTTGGTATACATGTGGCAGCAGCCATATAGTAGCAGCACTAAAATTAAAACCATAGGACATAATTGTTTTGCATGAAGTCAAAAATTACGTTATGGCTCATAATTCTTACACTAAATTATGTTACATTATATGGCTCAAAACAACTGTCAAAATTTAAAATGGCTTGACTATAGTGCATATAAAACAGAAATAAAACATCGTCATCTAAAATGTATAAAGGGCTAACACTACTTTACTTCTATAATTTTTTTGTGGTAATAAACAGATTTTCATTTCATTTCATAATGGTCATGTTATAACAATTATTCAAATTTCTCAATCACTTAGGGTTTCAACCAATAAAATGAATGATCTCATTATGAGTTGTGTGAATTTCTTACTTGAGTATTAGATATAATGTGTTTCAAAATTACTTATTTTATTTCAATAAATTACTAGTATGAAAACTATTTTCTCAGACTAAATAGGGTTGCTACGTGTAGCACAGTGGCGGCCTCATTTATTTTCAGGACTTTATAGACAGAGTGTACTTATTAGATTGTAGAAGGTAAAGCTCTCTGGTGTCTACCACTTAAACTTACCATTAGATAAGTCAGGCCCTTAATAAACGCGACAATGACAGTAGAGATGGGCGTTGTCGGCTATTTGTGGCAACGGTTGTCTAACCGTTATTTCGTTTCAATATCGGTATTGACAACCGTTGCCGAATACCGGTGTCATAGCATAATGTAAACTAAGTTGTCGGTTTCCGTTTAAGATATTAACTGAGCTAGCTGTAATATCGATACTGTACCTAACTAAATAAAGTAACTAAGTTTAAGAATATTTTTTTTAGGATTAAGTATAGATATTTTGTGATTATAGTTATTATGTCTGGGTGTAATTTTTTTTTATATATTTATGTAGAATTTATCTATAATATGTATGTATATTTAATCGGTGAGTGCATCATCAAATTCCCTGTCGATGTTTTATAGGATAGAGTCTGCTTGCAATATTTACATAAGGCAAAAAAATTGTCCTTTTTCTCAAAGTGAGTCCACACCACTCCCTTTCTGCCAGACATTTTTACACGATTATTATCTTATATAGGTATAATTATAATATTAACACGATTATTTTAAAAGTTTTGTTCAACACTATTAATAATTAAAACTATTTACACTTTTTACACCTATACTTATAACTAATCAAAATATTACACTATATAACACTTAATTTATCACTTTTATAAAGTTCACTCATCAATATCATAGCAATTAATGCAATTACAAAAAAATACAAAAAACTTTGAACAAAACCCGGCTCCCGGCTCGACTCATGCAAAAGTTTTTGAATAACATAATAGATAATAAACAAGTGTCGTACTAAACAAAGAAACACGACACCTGTAAACGCATGTTTCCTTAATTCGTGTATATTGTAATAGCGACTTTATGTACATAACCGCAAAGTACAATTTTAGTTTATCTATGATATTCATTCGAAGGTCAAACTATAGTGATCGGTTTCGCGCATGCGCTCACGTCTACCGATCCAAATAGCCAAATATCGATTTCATTCCATATTAAACTTTATGGCGCTAATTATAAGATCGTCTTTGGCTTATACGTAACGCAATATCGTAATATTCGCTCGTTCTCTGTCTTGTATGCGAGGAATCGCATTAGAAAAAGTGAGAAAGCATAATTATTTTAGTTATTGTTCGGATAGCGGCTAGCGGGAAGGCAACCAAACCAACGCATTTTAGATACCTACCTAACTTTGGCAGCGTTGAGCGTTTGTCAGTAGATAGCCTACCTAACCTACCTAGACAACCGATAGCCGTTGCTAGCCATTTCAATAGCGCTACGATACGTTAGTGGCATGGCAACGGTTTTTAGTTACGTTACGGTATAACGGACGCATCGCTAAATGACAGGTGATAGGTGACAGGCGAAAATCCGACAATTGTCGATATTTTGTTTAAAAACTTGTTTTATTAAACACTAATTTGTCATTGGAAGCCAACATATGTGACAATTGTCACAGATTTTCGACAGGCATTTCATCCAATGTCAATGCTGTTCTATAATGTTGCAACAATTATGTCGAAATTAGGGACAAAATTGTCATTGCCACAAATATTTTCTTAGAGACTCGACAGTTAAAACCTGACAATTGTCACTTTTATTAAATAGGGCCCTGGTAGCAATAAAAATGATATTATTTTTTGATTTTGACTGCTCCTCATCGCCATCTATCACGATAATTTTGTACTACAAAATCACAGTTTATTAATTTTTCTCCATGATTAAGGTTATAGTTATACAATAATTTTTAACATAAGTACGTAATAACAATTTATTACGCTTTATTACGTATCAAATTATTATGTAATTTTTTGTAGTAATTACCAGTGTAGAAAAGATAATTTTATTGAGTTGGTCACTGGCGCATCATTGTTACCAAATATAAAAAAATACTACCAATTTAGATCTTTTATGTGAGTGTAATTTTCTTTAAAAAAATTATAAATCGTGTTAATACTTAATTTAATCTAAAGAAAAGTCAATAACATAAATTTCAATCTTTACAGTTTGTTTAACAAGTATTTCATCCCTACAATCAATGATTCGCCAATGTCGTATAATATTTAGTAGTTTTTCTAATCTGCCAAAACAAAACTTTACTTAGCCAATTCCAGTTAAATAAATTCATAAAATATGTGTCCAGTTCAGATTAAGTCGTCAAAATCTAATAACTAATTGTTTTAAAATTATTTTATTAAAATAACGATTAAACTAACTTTAAAAAAATAATAAATTCTCTTTTTTATTATAAACTTATTTTTTAAATTTTTAGAGTAGGTATTCTTTACAAACTTTCCAAAATAGTATTTTTTACGTTTCTGTTATGGCAATTGGTAAGATAAGATTTACTGTCACTTTAGTTCCATTAATCAAATGACATCTAGATTTTTCTTTCATTCGCGCTTCTACAGCGAGTCAAAGCAAAGTACGTAAAATTTTATGGAAAAATAAAAATTATCAAAATAGTATTAATATTAACCGTCCCTCGAGCTAAGAAATTAGTCGACTTATAATTTCATGTGGGTTTTTTGTTTTACAATTATAGTGTTAGTGTTGTGACAGTAAATTTATAAATTCGACATGAGGTTATTTGGTTGATAGAAAAAAAGATTTTTTTTGAATTTGTGGTTATTTCTGATGGTGTAAATGTTATTGTTTTGCAGCAGACACAAGCTGGACACAATGAGAACTACACAAATTGCCCAGTATGCCCTTAGACTCACATATACGCAAGTAAGTACACTTTCTGTAGTTTTTAGTTAAGTACCTACTGGTTGAATCTTACATAATATTAGAGCATTACCTATTGCTATGTACGTAACTTTAAAAAAAAGTAAAAAAAACACGTGTTCTTTTTTGCCATAAATACGGAATTATATCACGCAATTGACCGGTTTACGCCTTTGAATAAAAAAATTCGTGAAGCTATGTCCTTGCAGATTTCGCCGGGATATAAACAAACTATAAATTATTAAGCAGCCTACCTACTTTCTAAATTCTTATTATGTTCGTTTTCTTCTTATAATGCTTTTTATGTATAAATTTTTTAATAATTTTCTTATTCACTTCCAATTTATCATTAATAGTTCAAGTACCCACATGGAATTGTTATAATATGACTGGTTAAGGTACATTGACTAATTTTTATTACATTTGATTCCTAAATATATTGGAATTAGCTAATACGTTAGCTATTACCTAAATACCTCTCTGTGTAATGATAGCATAAAAATACAATAACATGTCACCACACCATCTCATCCCATGGGTGTTGTAAAAACCAACCAAGGGACTATACGTGAATATTATCTTTACGAAATAAAAAGAAGGAAAACTTGAAATTAAACCCTATATGAATCCATCTGGCCAGTGTGGTATTAGTAGCCCAAGTATCCCTCCGTCACGGGAGGAGGCCCTTCCCTGCAGTGAGACATTAATGGGCTGTTATGATTCTAATACCTGGCTTTATTTACATTATACATATTAGTTTAAAAACATCCGAGGCTGTGTAGGTAATCTGGGCCTATTACCGTGGTTTGATTTGTATTTATTCTTCATAATAGCATATAACTGGTCCTCAATTTCTGGTACTGTCCTTGGATAGCACAGAGTGACCTAGCTGCTCCATTTGTTTATTGCACTGTGTATGTGACTTACTTGGCAAAAAATATAATATGATACAAAGTGTATGTTCATAATCGTCATATTAGCCAGTGGACTATTACACTGCTGAGCATAGGTTGTGTGCAGTCGTGTGCTTCCCTCACCTGTTGGTTGCCTGCTTTCCTAGGTCTTCAGTCCACCATGTCAGGGGTATCCTCATTCAATAGTAGCTAATTTTGTATTGGATGGTGGACTCTTGTTTCCGCACTTGGACTCTCTTTTGGTCCATTGTACGGTCAAGGAATTTAATTGTTTAGCAGGTACACAACCTACGTAATTTAGTCGTATTATATACCAAAATAATCCTAGCGAATTTGAAAGATATTACACCTCAAAATTGACATAATATAAAATATAACCAATAAGTATGAATTGCACTTCAAACTTCTTTGTTTACAAACTTCCACCATTCTGTCCAAAGAGTAAAAAATAAAATTTTGACAGTATTATCAATACAATGCATTGAACCAATCAACAGCGAATGCTACTCGATATACTTTATTGTTAATAGTGACACAAACTCGGACTAAGGATACTGTTTGATGGAGATGGTAGATAAGGTCTAGTTTAGTTTGACTTAACTTTGGTCTGTCAACAATTTAAAATTGAAGAATTTTATTTTAACACAAAATACCTGTCTGTCATAGATAGACAAGGCTAGGTATATATACCTTGTCTAATTAATTTTACGACTCCCAAGACGTCGGGGTTCGTCATCCGTCGTCTGTAGTCGGTAAATAGTAACCTGACCGATTTCAAAATTAAGCAAATTGCTAAACAATTAAATTCCTTGAGTGTACATACAGAATCCTGGCTAACTTAGCCAGCCTAACTCCACCCAGGAGTGCAGAAGTTTCCTGGGTTCTTCACAGGCTTCGCGGAGTGACCTTACTGTTCCAATCCTATCATGATCATCATATCAGCCAATCGACGTCCACTGCTGGAAATAGGCCTCTTCCAAGTATTGCCACCTTGTGCGGTTCTGTACCTACCTCATCCATTGCTTTCCTGCTGAAGTACTACTATGCTATACAAATCTTGAATGGGGATTATTGATAGGCTCTAGATTCCTTTTGTATGTATCTACTCAAATGTTTACACTGCATTTGTAAATTATACTTATATTATAAAGAGGTACAGTTTGTGACGTTGTAAGGGGTAATCTCTGGATCTACTAAACCGTTTTTAAAAATTCTTTCTTTCAAGTAGGTCATTTATCAGGGAGTGTTATAGGCTATATAGTATCATGCTATGATTAATAGGAGTGGAGCAGTAATAAAATATGTTTAAAAAAGGTCAGCGTTTTTTTTTCACAGCGGAGTGGGCACGGGTCAGCTAGTCAAAATATGACTTCAGTGGCATAGTTTGTCATGGTTGCTATCCTTATACCTCAAGGTCAATTCCCACTTAATGCAAATTAGTACCGAATGACATTGAATTTAGTTTTTAGATGTTACAAATGCAAGAGCCAAGCCACTAAAAATATACAAGAAAATATACATACCCAAATGGTGGATACCTATGTTTCTTTAATGAATATTGAATAGGTTATTGTTCTTATTGTTTTATAAATATGTTTAACTAGCTGACCCTGTTTAATTACTGCTCCACTCCTATTAGTCATAGCGTGATACTATATAGCCTATGACACTCCTCGATAAATGAACAATTCAACACAGAAAGAATTTTTAAAATCGGTTCATTAGATCCAGAGATTACCCCCTACAACGTCACAAACACACAAACTTTACCTCTTTATAATATTAGTATAGATAATATAAGTTTCAGATTGTAGGTTTATAGGGTGATAGGTACCTTTGCAATATATCATTTAGTTGGCCCCCTTAATCCACCTCCAATCGATGCTTCTTCTCGCCAACCTGGTGTTGAGAGTTGTTTAAGCCACAGGCCTCTAAGTCGCCCCTCCACTCCATTGACCCGAGATGGCGGTAGTGTTCCACGCGCGCCTCTCCAGATGTAAAGGGGAGAAGCACCTCCCTCCATCCACTATGTCCGCCGTCACCACACGGAGAACTATGACTAATTAATTTTGTTAATGTTATACCAAAATATTGATTTGAACTTTGTTTTTTACATTTTATTTAATTTATACACTTATCTACATTAGGGTTATTCTAAGTTAAGAAGTACTTTCGACGGCAAAGACAAAAAATATATATTTTTTTCAATAAACTTTATAAATAACTTATTTATTACTTAAAACTAAATGCTTCCTACGTGGTCACTAAAATTTATTGCAGAAATGTACGTAATTTAGTCACAATAAGCTCTAATATGTGAAAAATGTCTCTCCCCTGGTCTGTCCCATAACCGACTTTATTTGTAAATCAGTAATTATGAATGTACTAAAATTCAATAATTATTTTAAATTATTTAATTTTACAAGAACAGTAAACTTACTAATAGTATCCTACAAGTAAAAGTGCTTTTATTCCAATTCTTTAAAAAAAATATGAACACCGAAATTTGTCCACCGTGTTTCGTGTCTCGTCCCCTGGTCTTTTGTTTTCGTTCAAAAATCAGTTCTGCTTTCCTAGTCTGCAGAAGTTGTGACCATGAATGCATAGTGTGTAACGTAAAGTTACCAGCAAGCGGCGCATAAGCAACTGCGCCGCCTTATTGCCATTCGATCACGCCACTCGCTGGGTGCAGAAATGTTTAGTGAACGCAGTCTTTCCCCTGGTAAGTTTTCCATTGCCATTTTTTGTTAAAATACCAACATACTTAAATATTTATTACAAATAGTGTATACATTGTTACGTTTGTGTGTGAATCACGTGCGTGAAATACTTTTACGGCTAATTTAGATTTCTATCGAAAATATATCTCCCCTGGCGTATTTCCCCTGGCTCTTTTGATGGCAGGGGAGATACTTAATAACCAGGGGAGATACATTTTTACGCGTTTCCATTAATACTTCTAGTTTTCTCTACGCCTTTACTTGGCGTTATGCTTATCATAGCTTTAAAATACAATATTAAGTTTTTTTTTACAAAAAATAATACCGACAACGAAAAAATTGGGATCTACTAAAGATTTAGAGACTTTTTCAGGAATACTAAAGGTTCACCAAGTTACCGGTTGCGTATTGCCTAATATTGAAAAGTTTGAGCTGCTTCTGTGACTCTCGTCATTTTCAATTGGGTACTTTGGATTATCCACAAAAACATGCTAACATAAAAGGCATTATCTTGGATTAGGACAAAGTTGTCACCAACAAAACCAGCATAAATATGGAACGACGTGGCCCCCCAGGATTTCTTCAATGTACCGATCTGCAGTCAATCCCCTTACATGGCGGCCGGTTTCAATGAAAACCAAGTCGATTTTTTCTATCAAAAAAATACTAGCCCGCACCATGCAGGAGCCACCTCCATACGCAACAGCATTGTGCGTATCACTCTCCTGGCCTTCTATACACTCTTCTTCTTCTGTCACTACCATGCAGACATACTCTGTTTTCATCGGAGAAGAAAACAGAGCGCCACTGATCTTCCGTCCAATCGACGTGTTCTCTCGCAAAACGAATACGAGCTGCTCGATGCGCTGTAGTCTGTAGTCGATTTGGAACCTGTTGCTGGTCTTTTTGGAATCAGGGTTACCAGCTACCTTGAGTCTTCTACTCACAGTGCGAGAACTGACAGTTAGTCTACGCGTTTATCGGGGCTCCCGTTGGATTTGAACCCCGTCGAGTGAACAATTTCGCAGTGAAGTACTAACGATGAAAAGATCGTCTCTTTTTGAAGTGGATCCTTTTCTACCTGGACCTCTTCTTTGATCAAAGCCACCAGTCTCTTGGTACCTTTGGCTTGTTCTTACTCCATTGACTGGCTTATATTCAGAGTACGAGCCACTTGTCGTTTACTCATGCCTTGTTCCAACAGCGTAACTGCTTGAGCCGCTACTTCTGATCTTGTGTCCATTTCTGGGAAGTTTTATTGCTTGAATATTCTGGGGACGTGTACCTGTTGACATTTTACGGTCAACTAATAAAACTCATAGGTGTTGGTCGCCTTTAATATCCCCTGAAGTCGTAAGAGTATTTAAAAGAGTATTTTTAGTTTTTGTTTCTTTTTATTTAATTATTGCCTATTAATAGTAAAGTTATATAACTTTAAAACTTTCGTGTTTCATTATCACTTATTATTAATATCTACACGGGTATTAAAGTTATATACACCTATACTTAGGTAGTTTTGTTTTGATAGACAAGAAAAATAAATATTTTTTAAGTTTATAATGTTACTCAAAAGAAAATTTTTCTTTTTGTTATTGATTTTCATAGGAAACATTTAATTTTATAGACAAAAAAGTTTGTAAACAAATGAAAAGCCTGATTATAAATAATTCATATTATAATAAATAAAGATGATACTTAAAAATAACCATGTTTATTATGATTATCTCTTCCCTGTTCATAAAGTATCCTCCCCTGTACACCTTGTCTCTCCCCTGTATGGTGTATTTCCCCTGGTCACTTATAAAACGTAATAAAACCAATAAATTGTCTGGCCACTTTGTAAACGTTTTAAACATAGCAGTTTACATTAAAAAAATGTATACTTAAGTAAAAATATATAAAAAAAACCCGTGCCGCCATTTCATACAACGAATTACCTCTTAACTTAGAATGACCCATTAGTTCATAGTTGACTCTGTAACTTTGTGGTTATAGGCCATGGGTGCTACGCAGAGGTTTTTGGTTTGAACCACTTAGACCGCCGAAAGGTAAACAAATCAGTTCATGATGAAAACAATCTGAATACAAAATGAAACGTACCTATTTGTGTTTGTGGGTATATTTTTTTACCTTTTTGATAGTTTCAAACAAAAACACTTTTCAAGTATGAAAAAAAAATCACTCTAATTTAAACCTTTTTAGGCCTCCTTAATTTACTTTTTTACATCATTATGCTATTGTTTAAAAAAAGAACAGTGACTAATTTAAACGACTAACAACTTATAATTTAAATTTCGAAATAGGTAAGTTAGCTATTTTAAATTTCGATTTAGTGCGCAGTAAACAGTCTTAACGTAAATTTAAATTGTGCCTGGATGTTTTTTGTGTCCGTTTAATTGAGGTTTGTAAAGTACCCGCGACACAGGGCATGATCCCTAGTGTGGGAGTTTCTTTTAAAATAGAAAAAAATATTGAAAACTTTTTTTTTTTCATTTTATTTCAGCTCTAATTCTGTCATTTATAGACTAATTATTAAAAAAAGTCTTTTTTTTTATTTTATTTTAAAAAGATTTGTTATCCTGATTCAGTTTCGTAGATTTTTTCCCAAAATTAAGTAAGTAATTTAGTTTTAAAATCTCAAAAATCCGGAATTACAGTGTTAAAAATCAACTAAGTAAATGTTTTAGAGTCGATTGTGTAATTGAATAATTGAAAAAATATACATTTACAAATCAAAATACGTAACTTAAATCATTTCCTACTCGCTAACAGTTAAACCAATAATAATAGTGCACTTTACGGGATGCGCTAACGTAAATTGCAACGTGGCAACGTGATTCCACACGTGCTTACAACTGCATTGTCACGCGTGTAATGACATGTACTTGTAGTGCGTGTTTAAAGTAAAGCGGAAGTGTTTTGTTTTTAAAAAATATAGTCAACTTCCCCGCTTGTATAAGTATACTTCCGCGCGAATATGTGATCATCATAACAGCCCATTAATGCCCCACTGCAGGGACGGGCCTTCTCCCATGACGGAGGGATACTTCGCCTACTAATACCACGCTGGCCAGACGGATTGGTATAGGGTTTAATTTCCAGTTTTCCTTCTTTTTCTTTCGTAAAGAAAAAATTCACGGATATTCCCTTAGTCGGTTTTTACGACACCCATGGGTTGAGATGGGGTGATGACATATTGTATTCTTACTCCTTCACCACGCGAGAAATTCCCAGCTTCTATTAGTCTACATCCGCGCGAATATCAAACACGATTTTGATGTTTGTTACTTAAAGTTATTCACCCATACATCCATCAGCTAATAGACGCTCATTACTGAACATAATATGAGGTTACTAAAGGTTATTAGGCTGGCTAAAAATATGGCGATGCAATTCTATAGATGTGTAACCGCTCAGTGGTATTTAATGTGAGCGTCTCCGTACTAGGGCACTTAGCATAGCAAAGCATTGTCACCAGTCAAGTAAAATATGTACATACTTACATTTGTTATAGGTACCTACGCGGAAATGTATTGTTTTTAAAAATAAAGTCAATTTCCTTGCTTGTATTTGCCCACTTCCGCGCGAATATAAGATAGATACGATGGGATTTTACTTACAGAATTTTCTTGAGAGGTGTTTTGAGCAAAAAAATTTACATTTTTGTGTAATAATAAATAATAATATACCGTAAAACGCAAAGTGAGGAGATCCCTCACATGGTGGACCGACAATATAGTTGCGACGGCGCGTGTTGGTAGAGGCCACCATACCATAATAATATGTTTTGAAACATCGACGGGCTTATTGATTGATTAATTCAAATCGCGGAAGTTTAAAATCGATTAGGACAAAAATATTGACTATGTTGGGCGCATATAAAAATGCTTATACATAATACGCTTATACTTATACGGAATGCTTATAAATAATAACGAATTGAGATGACCCATAATACGCTTATACTTATACGGAATGCTTATAAATAATAACGAATTGAGATGACCAAAAGAACCATTTTAACTCTTGTTGACTAGTGCACATTACCTGTCGTTCATGCTCAAGGCCAACGTGATTTTAAATATTTTCCTTGCATACATAATTTATACCAAAAGTAGTCACGAAAAGTTTAAGTGGGTGAAATTTTTCTGTGAAACCCTATCATTTAATTCGTAGAAAAGTAGTTTAAGTAATATTACCTACTAAAATATTAGCTAGTTCCCTGAAAATAACTTGAACGTAAGGTACTCCTTATAATATCAGCTATCTGCAACTTATTGTTCGGTAAAAACAAACAATGTGAACAAAACGTAGTAGCCATGAACTGTCTCTATTGCGACACAAATGGCGTCGCATATTGGTTAGTTATTTCCTTCTTCAAGAGCCGACACTATTCCACATATCATTATCATCATAACAGCCCATTAATGTCCCACTGCAGGGACGAGCCTCCTCCCGTGACGAAGGAATACTTGACCTACTAATACTACGCTGGCCAGATGGATTGTATAGGGTTTAATTTCCAGTTTTCCTTCTTTTTCTTACGTAAAGATTCACGATTAATCCCGTAGCCGGTTTTTACGACACCCATGGAATGAGATGGAGTGGTGACATACTTACTCCGTCACCACACGGAGTACCATCCCTTAGTAACACTGGTTTCAAATATAGGCAGATATAGCATTTACAAAGTAGTTTCCTACACAGAAATACGATAATATCTAAACTTCCTCCTTCCGTGCATGCAATGTCTATTTTTAAAACATGTTACCTATCATGCTTCTCACAAGTAATAATTCTCTGTTTGGTAAGGACGGAATAAGGGTATCACCTCCCTATCTTATCCCGTGAGTTTCATCATCATCATCATATCAGCCAATCGACGACCACTGCTGGACATAGGCCTCCTCCAAGTATGGCCACCTTGTGTGGTCCTGCGCCTCCCGTGAGTTTCATAAATATAAGTTATTTAGGGGGTAGTTTACAAATATTACATTTACAAAATAAATGTAAACGCAACTGATTAAGCATACATTACGTCCTCTCTCCATGTAATTATACATTTCCTTTATCACCCCCTCAGTGATGTTGGGGTCTTGTCATCGTGCTAAAACTAGAAAATGCTTGCTAGTCAGGTACCACGCAGAGTTTTATATGTCTACTAGCTGACCCGCGCCCACTTCATTAGGCGGCGAAAAAAACGCGTCCCTTTTTTAAACATATTGCATTACTGCTCCGCTCCTATTAGTCACAGCGTGATACTATATAGCCTATGCCACTCCCCGATAAATGGACTATTCAACACAGAAAGAATTTTTAAAACCCGTTTAGTAGATCCAGAGGTTACCCCCTACAACGTCACAAACACAAACTTTACCTCTTTATAATATTAGTATAGATAAACGATGATTTTAGAATGCCCTTCAACTTTATTCCTCTTTTTTTCGTCACCCATTAAAAAGGGGTTGACCATATTTTGTTTTCTTACTACCCGGATTAAGAACAGGAGGTACACAATGTTACTGCCATGTCTCGCCCTGATATTAACTCCATGTTAGTTTGATTTGTAACTGACGTAGGTGGTCCCACATTTCCAATTTACACTGATTTGAGCCTTGACAATGAACGCTAATAGTTTTAGACGATAAAACTCATATCCGAAGCTAATATTGTTTGATTGATATGCGGCAGAATATAGGAATGTTTGTGTGTCAACGTTTCACTTCAAGGGCGTTATCTAATTATATAAGCCCGTGTCTTCTTGCAGTTTACCGTCTAAATTCTTTTCCATAGCTTTTTTCTGTTGGTGATTAATGATGACATCAGGAATAGATGATATGGTGACAATTTAATTTCTTATGGAATTATTATTTAAATTAATATTCTATTTGTTTTGAGTTGAGGTGCAGTACTAGATTTTGTCGTTGTAATTATGTCGAACTAAATATTACGCAACATTGGGGCTTGGAATATAGGGCATAAACCAATCAGCGATAACCTTATTGAAATTTTTGTATCCCAAAAATATACCTTGCTTTATATTCAAACCAACTCTGCCGAGTTCAAAGTTAGAATTCCCGGCTTAGCCAGGTTTACCGACTAAAAATCGCCATGGTCCCAACGCGATAGTCAATTTTCTATTCTTTCTTCGACTAACATTGACTCAAACTTTTAGAGTCTCTGCAAAGAGGACCAGCCTATGCCCTAAAAAAACGGCGTAAGTGGTCTTTATAACCACTCGCTTGCTTACGATTTTGAAAAAGTCGTCGAACTTTGCTCACGAAATTTAACGCATGAACACGGCGCGGTTTCTCTCATTAAAACTTAATTTGCCATCGCTTCAAGTGCCCCCCGTAAATATTGTTTATTGTTTTAGTTAGACAATAATATAACAAACGAATCTATGTTTTTTTAATGTTACAGAAAGTATATGTATAATATTTTATTGGAGTCCAAAGTTTAAAGTTCAACCAATTTTACCGGCTTCAAGTACACGTTGGAATTATTGAATTTAACACATTTCACTTGAATCATACTAAAATATTTTTTTTAAATATCATAGAAAATGTTTTCTAGATTAATTTAGTACCTTTCACTTATTAATAAACAATTAATTAGTAAATTTACGGCATTTTTACTTCGGAGCATGCACTAACACAGAATTTACAATATGGCGACTATAAATTTCAACTTTAAAATAAAAATAAAAATTTCTCTGGTGATGTTGCAAACTTGCATTCAGTTGGTAGACAAACTATTATTCTATAAATTTAAAACGTTTCGAATGGACTTTGTAGACTACAAAATAGAGTTTAAAGTCGTTAAATAGAAAAAAAAGTTTGGTAGCGATAGCTACCAGAAGCAAAGTTCGGCGTTTTGTTTTGGTAACTATAGCTACCAGAAGCAAGCGAGCGGATAAGCAGCCCTTCCCGGGCGTCCTTTTTGCTGGGTTGAGATAGTCGAACGCGCTCCTGTTTTTTATCCATCATGCGGCAACTAGAATGAACTGCTGGTATCTAAATCTAAAACCTTTAGCAGCATGTCTGATGCTTCCCTTTCATTATTTGAATCCCCATTCGTTTGTAATACTTGTTAATTGAGAGAGTACTCAATTCTCAGGTAGCAAACTTTGTTCAATATGAAATTGATCGCAATAAATTCCCAGTGGACTTTATATTGGTAATGAAACGTGTGTAGGGGTCACTGTAATGAATATGTTTACTGCGTCAATGGCTAAAGATAGATGTAATATAACGTCGTATGTAGACAATGATTGATAAATAAGCGTTAACCAAACTATTGACACTTGAGTCGTGACGACGAGTATGGGCTTATATCAGCCCCCAGACGTCCTTTGATGGACAAATACTTCATCTTCATCATAACAGCCCATTAATGTCCCAAGTCCCATTAATGTCCCAAGTCCCATTAATTCCCATGACGAAGGGATACTTGGCCTACTAACGCCACGCCGGCCAAACGGATTGATATAGGGTTTAATTTCAAGTTTTCCTTCTTTTTATTTTGTAAAGATAATATTCACAGATAATCCTGTTCCTCGTCCTCTTCCATCGGTTTCCTGATAGAACTGTTTTTTTGTTAACGAGTACATAAGCTGTTGAAAATAAAGTTTGTGTTTCGGTCCAAAGAAAGACCAAGACATCGGTATTGAGTATAAAATATACAGAAAATTCTTCTATTAAGTACTTCTAGATGGTGTCTGACCGATAATGCTTTCGCAACAATCCGATAACGACGCAGATAGAATGCCAAGGCTAACACAAAAGAAATGACAATCAGTGCAGATATAATGTTTGTATTTGGATAACAGATATCGCCACCGATCGGTCTCTGATTTTATCAAGCCTTTGACAGACGCCAACTTGCTCAATTTTATTGTTTCAACAAGATAGTAGCGCTGTTGTGGTGTAAGAAAATTATATTGTAGTCTAACTATCTCAAGCTGAAAGTAATCCAACATTTATTTTTTTGTGGCAGGAGTTTCGGAGATTTTCGCTTATCATAAGGTCAAAATTTGAGGTGCTTTTTTCCTCTGTAAACGAGAAATCAAATCTTCCTGTCAAAGACGAAGTTTTAAATACTGGCTTATCGTCTTAAGGCTCTTTGTAAATATTTACACCAGGTCTTACTGCACTTAGCAGACGCGACTTTAAGCCGTTTCGTTGTGACTTCTGATTAAATTCGAGATTTTTTTGCGCGTTATCTACTGTGCCTATTACCACTGTAAATCAAATGATGAGCTTTATAAACATCCTCATCATCAGCCACTGCTGGAGATAGGCCTTCTCCAAATATTGCCACCTTGTGCGGTCCTATACCTCCCCCATCCATCGGTTAGCCGCCGATACTATACATAATAGCTATAAAATTTACTGATGTATTTTATTATTTAGTTATTACATGTGCTAGCACATGTCTTTGACGATACGGCCACGATATACGGTTATAAGTGCAAAAATGATAAGTACTTGGCACGATGCACAGTGACAGACTCTCATAGAAGCATGGTCGACAAAATTATTTAGGACTTGTGATTATGTGTAAACGATGCCTTGACGTATGTTTTATCATAATTAATGAAAAAAAAGTCAATATAATAGTTAACTATTTAATAAAAGACAACCAATATAACTTGAACTCTTTTACGTAGATTTATTATGGCCATCGAGGTCAGCATAGACTGGTAGTTGAAGTAATTCGTTTTTGGTAGATTTAAATATCAGTATGGTTATTTTTTTTTGGTCACTTCGAGAGAGTAATAAGTCTTCTACCCGTCTTCGTTTTGTTTTATAAGATGCATCATCAAAGGTAACCATTGGTCGGCCTGGACTTATAACGTTTGAATCGCTGGATGATGAGGTGGATGGCTGTAGATATCATTTCACAGTAAATTTTATGACTTTACTGTTCAACCAGTCAATACCTACTGTGGAAGTCAAAAAACGTTCATAGCACTTTCCACTTAAAAACCATTTTTCATTTAACTTGGTGGAATTTGGTGCTATCACCATCTTTAAATGCTTGATCGAGTCCTCAGTAGCATCTTTTAAATCGAAATTTATTTATAGATAAAATCGAACATATGTTTATTTTGTCGTTTTTTCCCTTTCGTCGAGAAATTCCTTTTTCGAGAGGTATATATTGTGTTCTGAAAAAAAAATATGATGAACACCAGTGTGCTGCTTAAAATTATTATTTTTATAAATAGAATGAATGTGGCTATAATATATAAAAAATGCAGCCTGGGTACCAGAGGGTACAGTCACGAGCAATAATATGTACACATTTTCACATTTTGTAATACAGTTATCTAAAGTTCTGCTAATCCAAAATTAAAAATTCGAAGATTAATTCTAAACTGTACGGAACCTCTTACAATTACCGAAATAATTTTGGTATTCTAATGTCTAGATAAGTGAACAGATAGTTTAGAAAATTTGACAATGTGTACATATTATTGCTCGTGACTGTACCTATAAGTTTTGCTCTAACAAACATAGAAGATGTAGAAAATTTGAGTATCTCACGAGTTCCACTGTACATATCTCAATAACCGAACATGTTTTTACACTTGTAATATATATAAATAAAATACTACTTACCAACCACTTGACGATTCATAACAGATAATTTCAATTTATTTATAAATAAAACCCGGACATGTTAACAAGCACGCAAAACGAAATCGACAATTTATTATCATTTTTACCCACTTTCTGACTTTTAAAAATATATATAATAAAAATGCGAGGGTATTAAGAAAAAAAAATTACGAGGTCATTTTAGTTAGTTTGTTGGCTATCATTATAGCTAGTGCAATGGAAGAAATGCGTTCGACCTTTTTGTCGACCATGATCGGGTCCTATCGTTCACTGTGCGATGATACATATCAGTCTGTCTTAAGATGGTTCTTAGCCAGCCCAGGAAACGGAAGTAGCATGTTATGTGCCGGAGGTTGGCATTATTTGTCCAAATGTCTACATTTTACGTTGATATTTAGTCAATAATGCCAACCTCGTTTAATGACCTAAGAACTAAATGAATTTAGACTAAAGCATTTTTATTTATTTTTTATAATAGACTAGCGTCCATTTAAGAGGAAATGTGCAAAGCTAGGGCAAGCTTTGCACATTTCCTCTTAAATCACTATCTATTTAAAATTAGCTTGAAAATCCGTTGCTTAGTTCTAAAGATTTAAGCATGTATAGGGAAGGCAAACGAGAAAAGCAAGTTTTTCTGACAAAATTAGCGTGGTGGATTAAAATGAAATGCAGAAATCATAATTTTGTACCTATAAATATTCTATATATTTTGTACCACAAGAAAAAAGAACTCAAAATACTAAAATAACAAAAAGTAATGTTATTAAATACGTACCTATCTAAACGATTGGTTGCCGAACTTTCAATTGGCAAACTCGAACTATTGACACGTTTCTCGTCATTTTAATGATATATTTAGCTCGTAATTATGTAATTATTTCTAAACGATGACTATTTGTGTTTAATTATAAAACAAGATGCTTGTCATACGTAGTAGTACAAATTTTTAAATAGCTTTTTGCGTTTTTTATTGTTTGTGTTTTTGCGCATTCCTGAAGGTCGCGACGAAAATGGCTTTGCGCCAAAATGTTACGCGTAAAACGTAAGAGCAATGTGCGCTTAAAATGGTACTCGCATCTTTTAGATTTGGTTTTTGTAGATATAAACAAGATGATTTTAGTTTCTGAGATTTCTGTGGATGTCAAAGGAGATTAGCCTGATTTTCTTAAACTCTATTTTTACTTATTCGTACAACGCCATCTAGTTTTAAACGGCGTCAACTATGCACTGTTTGTATGTCGGTATGTGAGTACACTACATAAGTACAAAAACCTTTATTTCGTCAGCGATAAATACTAATTTTGAAAATACTGATTTTCATATCTCCGAATGGATCTTCTTATTCTGAGGTATGTTCTTTTTTGCATCACATTAATGACGAAAAAAACTAATAGATCTACCATTGGATCGAGTTTTTTTCTCAACAAAAATGAAACACGTCCTCTTATAAAGACTAGTGAAATTGAAGCTTAGTACAGGGAAACTGTCTGACTCTGTGGCAAAACGGTGTTGAGTGTTCAGGTCGCGAGTTCGATTCCCATGCATGAGCCTGGATGATCCTTGTGCCCTTTAGTTTCATGTTTGTAAAAATCCCCGAGACACTGCTCGAACCCTAATGCGAGATCATAATCAAAACAGCCCATTAATGTCCCACTGCAGGGACGGGCCTGCTCCCGTGACGGAGGGATATTTGGCCTACTAATACCACGCTGGCCAGACGGATTAGTATAAGGTTTAATTAAAGTTTTCCTTCTTTTTATTTCGTAAAGATAATATTCACGGATAGTCCCTTAGTCGGTTTTTACGACACCTATGGGATAAGATGGGGTGGTGACATATTCTATTCTTACTCCGTCACCACACGGACATGCGAGAGTTGCCTTTTTTTAAAAACAAAACATTACTATTCCTCTTACCTTAAGCCGATTTCTCGGAAAAATTTTCAATCTAGTTAAAACCGCAAATTGTCAGTATTTTTTCTTTAGATAATAATATAATATCGCGAATATATTAGTGTCATACATAATGCCGTTATCAATGAGCTATACAAAGCAGTCTGTAGTCAAGTCGATACTATTTATAAAATTAATACTGTGCCAAGGAGTTGATAGTTATAATATTATGTGCTATAGTATTCTTCGCACAATGCTACAGTCATATAGATCGTCAAGAAGTCCACTATTGGACATAGGCCTGCCTTAAACGTTTCACCTGTTATGTGAAACGTTTGAAGAACCTCCCTTATCCATCGGCTGCCTGCATCCTTTATCAGACCGGTGGTCCACCTTGTCGTGAGTGTTCCCATTCTTCATTTCTCTCCTAAAATGTTTTGGTTTCGTGTGCTACATACCTTGTTCACTGCCACTTAAGGAAAGCAAATACCTTGTTCACTGCCACTTAAGGAAAGCAATCCTAAGGACTCCAGACCACCTAGAGGTCTATGATTTGATTATTAATATTTATGTAGTTCATAGTAACTATAAGTAGAAGCATAAAAAGTAGGTACATCCTTATCATTGCAATCTATTAACGTAAGTACCTTATTGACCTTCTATAGGGTCTTATCAGCATTATATAAATGGTTTCATACGTAATTTATGTAGACTTTATCAGGGGAAACTTAGGTCACGTCTTTGGCACATGGACGTCCTGTTGAGGTCACTAGTAAGTTGCCAGCTACCTCTCTGTGTTTCCTCTCAAACGCCAATTGGTTGTCAATGGCCAGTTGTGCCCTCCATTGACAACCAATTGGCGTCGTGTGGTTGTGTAAGATAGTACCCGTGTACCCTGCTATCGTCTCTATAACACTAAATGCCTCTTAAAGAAAGCATATAATTTATTGACTGCCTTGCTGCCAATGCAGTAGTACAGCGACTGCCGAAGTCGCGGGCTTAAATTCCATGCAAGATAAAAATATATTCGTATGAACCGCAAATTATAGTCTTGATTCTGTATATCTTTCTTATGTCCGTTAATTTCATGTTTGTAATAGTCATTGCGACAAAGGGTTCAATTCCTATATCCTATTCGCGTTTAGAATGCAGTGAGTTGTCATTTTTCGCCGACCTAGCCCCGCCGTCTAACCAATCAAATCTTTAGAAATTCAATAAATTTGAATTTTAAAAGATTTGATTGGTTAGTGAACTGACAACTCTTTTTTAAGAAATAAATATTGACCATACCTTTAACTACCGTATCTGGTAAGTGGCCTCCCGAGCGTTTTGAACAATTCTTGGGATCAGACAAAAGACAGAAACGCTTTTATCGTAGCTTAATAGCTGTTAAAGCGCGGAAACGCTCATAATAATATGAAATACTATGAAACGGTCTACCACTAAACGGTCACCCAACTAAAGAATGCCTTACCAGATATTGCTTAACATAGCGCACCGATACCGGTCGCCGGTTAGTTCCTTCATGGAGGAAGGAACAAACCGGTGACCGGCTTAATGAAAATTAGTAATGCGTAAATAATTTATTATTTTAAGATAACAAATTGTGTTAATTATAATAGGTATAGGCATAACTGTGCGAAGATAAGTAAATAGTTTGTCTGCAAAAGATATCAGCAGTTTTTAGTAGTATTTATATTATTGTTTATCTCGTTTGGCACAAGTTCTGTGCTATCTAATTCCGCAATGATATGATAGTAGGTACTTCGGGAATGTTTTCGTGCAAAAAGTATTTTCCAATCGGTGATAAAGTAAGCCCTTAAATACCAACTTGTCGGATCAAGATTGGTATAGTGGTATTATCTTGGCTGAGTTTCGAACCCGACTTCATCCACTTTACGGCAGCCACCATTTTTGTCATCATATCAGCCAATTGACGTCCACTGCTGGACATAGGCCTCATCCAAATATTGGCATCTTGTGCGGTCCATACCTCCCTCATCCATCGGCTTCCCGCCGTTCTAACTAGGTCGTCAGTACTCAGTACACCATTATCTATACATATAAAATAAAGTCGCTTTTTCTGTCCCTATGTCCCTTTGTATGCTTAAATCTTTAAAACTACGCAATAGATTTTAATGGGGTTCTTTTTAATAGATAGAATGATTCAATAGGAAGATTTATATGTATAACATTATGCTTATTATAGTAGAGAAACCTATATAAATTTAGAGATTTCTTAGGAAGCTGTACTTAAACCTTGTTTAAGGAAATTCTGTAGCAAGTGCCTGTGCGGAGCCGGGGCTGGTCGCTAGTTATAATATAAACTTATTCAATATTTCATTACTGCTCCACTCCTATTAGTCATAGCGTGAAACTATGTAGCCTATGACACTCCTCGATAAATGGACTATTTAACACAGAAAGAATTTTTGAAATCGGTTGAGTAGATCCAGAGATTACCCGTAGATTTAATCTTCTCTACAATATACTATGTATAAACAATGTAAATATTATATAACTTATTATTACATTACAATGCGTAGCGCCATTTTGGCACTGAGACAAACATTTTGGCTGCTTGTAAATTAAAAATAGTTAATGAAAAGCACATGACTTACTAACACCCACTGTTTATGCTAACTAAAACTGCGTATTTGCTTTCTTTGTCCCCTCCAGATTATTTAAGATTTGTAGACCTAAACATGCTCTAGAAGTGGCGGACGATAGGATCTCTATTGCTCATCGAGAGCATACACGGCTCGCGAAACCACCACAACACGTTCGCGGTTCCGTCCTCGCTGACGACGGCGTAAAACACATATACAAAACACAACCAAAAGGAATCGATTGTACCAGCCAAGCGAAGCTCCTCGTCCTTGGTGTGAACCCTAAAGATTGGCTTGCTAATATTTCGCGTAGTTTCATCCACTCCGTCCGTCAGTTAGCAGGGTGGCCTGCGCTTTACAATCAATTGTAGATTGCACAAGCAATTATTCTGTGTGATTGAAGCTGCATTCAAAATCGCTTTGCCACAGAATAATCTAAATGGTTGTCTTCTGAGCATATTATGAAAAAACACAACTACGGTGATTTTTTTAAACATAAATCATTTTTACCAACATAGATACGATTATTATCTGCTTTCGCGATAATGGTTTCGTGATAGGAAAAGTTATCAGGATTAGTTTCGTGAAAATGCCGCATAAAATGTGATACTTTCGCACGTTACATAGGAAAAAAACACCGAGCCGAGCATTTACGTAGTGTCAAGCTTTTGCACCGTGTATTTTGTATGAAAACAAAGTGGACGTTCCGTTCACCGTTTGACAAACGCACTGCTCCAAAACTGCAAACGTCCGACACGAAACGCTGAAATTAACAAGAGCCATTATAATTACCTACATCATTCTATCTTAAAAAACTCATCTTCATCAATCATCATAACAGGCCATTAATGTCCCACTGCAAGGACGGGCTACTTGGTCTACTAGTACCACGCTGGCCAGACAGATTGATATAGGGTTTAATTTCAAGTTTTCCTTCTTTTTATTACGTAAAGATAATATTCATAGATAGTCCCTTAGCCAGTTTATTAAATAGTTTAGTTTTTTAGTTTAGTTAATTTTTATTTCTTTCTTCTTTCTTTCAGTTTTTACAACACCCATGGGATGAGATGTGATGGTGACATATTGTATTCTTACTCCGTCACCACACGGAGGAGAACTTAAGAAACTTATCTTTGCCAATATTATACATAATAATTATTTTTCTCTTTTGTTACAGCCAGCGAACCGTGAGAAAATGATGTCTAGATCAGCGCTGTTCCTAGCCGCTGTAGGACTCGGCTTATCCACATTCAGCGTTCGTCAAATGATTATAACCCAAGGCAGACGATTTTAGATCAAATGAATATTATTAGCAATAAACTGAGAACCGAATAAAAATATGCGAAAAAAACAGAACTACCGTCAATACTACTTATATTTTTTAGTACAAATAAGTGGGTAGTCGCGAAAAAAATTCGATTCGACGTTTAAAAAAAAAATTGAAAAATTCAAATTGAGAGCGTAAAATGTATTATTTTTTTTTCAATTACTCTCAATTTTTAATTAAGGCTTTTAATATAATATAAGGATGAGTGTTTGTTTTTTAAATGACAAGAAATTTAGTAATTTTTAAAATGCTCTTTTGTCGTTTTTGAAACAAATGGCCTGTTTAGTAAATCAAGAGTGATTTCGTCCTATTACTGACACAATAAGCTTAAATAAGCTAATGCTATAGGACGAGTATTATCTACGTAATAATAAATAATAATATTGTAACTATTTTAAATTTTGTTTTATTTATTTTCCCAAACAGCCTCGGTTTCAAAGCCGTCGTGGGTGAACTACCCACGGAAAAAAAAAAATTGTACAATACAAAATGATAGTGTTGTTAATCAAGACCGCGCAGGGTGGAAATGTTTGGAGGAGGCCTATGTTTAGCAGTGGACGTCCATAGGCTGATATGATGATGATAAAATGATTCTCTTGAGCTTGGATGTACACACAGCAACTAATCAAGCTAGACACTCATGTGCCTTAATACTTTGAAATAAGACACAATTTCAAATGAAAATGTTTAACTTTATGTGTTGCCGTGTGTACTGTATCTGTATCAGTTCCCCGCGACACAAGTAAATAAAATAACGTCTATATCTGACTCTTTTGCTGTTATTTGCCAAGAAGAAACTTGACACATAGTCTGACGACTGTGGTATTGGTAGGCCAAGGTGTGCTATCACCCTAAGAAGATGAACTTCCATAGAAATATCAAAATTGTTTCAACAGTTCATTTTTCCAAGAAGAACTCTTGTAAGCATTCGCTGCGCCATCTAGGCTGTCAAGATACGAAAGCTTTGTGACGCTTGTCAAGTTACAGAAAAAATAATTATAGGTTATGTCCTTGCGGTGACCAGTAGAAAATATCATAGCCCCATGATCCCGAGGGTATCATGGTAGGCAAAAAAGGAAAAATTTGACACAAAACCGTATACCAACTCTTCTGGCAAGCGTGATATCTTTAGAATAATTTTACCTACCATATGAGAAAAAGCCTACTTCAGTAGGGAGTTGGACTGCAGTCTGTATAAACAGGTGTCCAGTTCGACCGCGCGGCCATAGCGTTTTTTTTAAAAAAAAACCATGTCAATTTTTTGTAAAAATTTGTAGAAGTTGATTCCCAAAACCATAAATTTGTCAAAGATACGGTTAAAAAGTTATAAGGGTTTAAACATGGCCGCGCCATTGAAACGCGGCGAACCGCGCGGCCACTGAGATCTTTAAAACTAAGCCTTGTAGAGACCTGAAATTTACGCAAATGCAAGATTTAATTTGTAAAAAATTTGTAAAAATATAAAAAAAATACTCAGGTTTATAGTTTAAGAGCTATAACACTAAAACCGAATGGCCGCGCCATTGAAACGGTGGAGAAAACGCTATCGCCTGTATCTCGCTGAAAAAAAATCGCAGAGGTGTGTAGTTTATTGTAATTACCCAGATTTGAATTTGTCGAAACTAGGAAAAATACAACAAAAATTCCTAGGTTTATATTTCAGGAGCTATAAGACTAAAACGATATGGCCACGCCATCGAAACGGTGAATAAAACGTTATTTCGCCTGTATCTCGCTGAAAAAGCATCGCAGAGGTCTGGAGTTTTTTGTAATACCTAGATTTTAATTTGTCAAAACTAGTAAAAATACAATAAAAATTCTTAAGGTTATATTTCAGAAGCTGTAGAACATTATCAGTATGTGGTGCGATAGGGTGACCATGTCTTATTGTTTACAGAATACTTTCTACTTATTGTTACAGAAATTATTTTATTTATTTTAATGGTGTATTTTTAAATTGTAATACAACAAATAATAATAATATTGTACTTCTGGTTTTGTAAAAAATAATGAGTGAGAGGAAAAGGAAGAGAGATTTTACCAGTGGAGTTACAAAAAAAAACTGGGGAAGTACGAGTCGGACTCGCCCATGAAGTGTTCCGTAGTAACAAGCAAAGTTTTGCTCTTAACTTTGTTTTTCATAGTGTTTGTATGAATTACAAAGTAACGTGTGCGGTTTTTGAAATTGTGCTATATCTCAAAAACTTATGATTGTATCTTGTTCAAACCAGTTTTCATTGAAAGTTTTTATTGACATTTACATCAATTTTTTTTTCCAACTTTATTATTTCAAAAGTTAGAGGCGGGGGGGGGGGGGGGGGGTCATTTTACGACTTTGGAAGTGTATATCTTTCAAATGATTGACTTTAGTTTTTTTAGTAATTTTTCCATTCATATAATATTACGCTTAAAGTAAAAACATATATCTACATCCCTGCTAGTTATGATTGTACTTATTTAAAAATGTGGAATCAAAATGATTTACAATCATTTCAAATGTTCTAAGTTAAGTTCCAATTACCTATATGATTTAATAAAACATTAAATAATAATAATCCAGCCTATTATTGTCCCACTGCAGGGCAAACATTATATATTATTATTATTTTTGTTAGTTATTAGATAGTTTTTAGTATTTCATATAAGTTCATATACATAAGATTGTAAATATTTCATAGTAAAATATCTTAACTACACGGTCATCCATACAAATAAAGAGAGAGCTCTAACATAATCATAAAATATTTAAATGCAACATACCTTAATCACTTCTGCTGAATTGTTTACATAATTTACCGAACTGACGTTACACCACAGTACAACACTTAATCGTAATTACACACGAACTGAACATTTTAATAATCAGTAGATCACTTTTTTATCGTGTTAACATCACAACGACACACTGATAACGAAACTCTTACGCTTACGTCGCTGTACCACAGAATAATAGGTACTAACGGCTGTACGCGTCGCACTGACCTGCGGAGGCGCGCGGGGGTGGCGCGTGTGAGATGCAATAGTGTGCATTACTAATCACATAGCTTAGGGGCGGAGTTGCGTCATTTAAACCAATCTTAGGGCTAGTTTTTCGTAAGTCCACGCGGACTGTAACTGTATTATTGACTTTTCAAGCAATAAACATAATTGTTTTTATATTTATGGTTTCATTTTAATTTTATTTAGAATCCTTGAATTATAATTTCTGTAACAATAAGTAGAAAGTATTCTGTAAACAATAAGACATGGTCACCCCATCGCACCACATACTGATAATGTTCTACAGCTTCTGAAATATAACCTTAAGAATTTTTATTGTATTTTTACTAGTTTTGACAAATTAAAATCTAGGTATTACAAAAAACTCCAGACCTCTGCGATGCTTTTTCAGCGAGATACAGGCGAAATAACGTTTTATTCACCGTTTCGATGGCGTGGCCATATCGTTTTAGTCTTATAGCTCCTGAAATATAAACCTAGGAATTTTTGTTGTATTTTTCCTAGTTTCGACAAATTCAAATCTGGGTAATTACAATAAACTACACACCTCTGCGATTTTTTTTCAGCGAGATACAGGCGATAGCGTTTTCTCCACCGTTTCAATGGCGCGGCCATTCGGTTTTAGTGTTATAGCTCTTAAACTATAAACCTGAGTATTTTTTTTATATTTTTACAAATTTTTTACAAATTAAATCTTGCATTTGCGTAAATTTCAGGTCTCTACAAGGCTTAGTTTTAAAGATCTCAGTGGCCGCGCGGTTCGCCGCGTTTCAATGGCGCGGCCATGTTTAAACCCTTATAACTTTTTAACCGTATCTTTGACAAATTTATGGTTTTGGGAATCAACTTCTACAAATTTTTACAAAAAATTGACATGGTTTTTTTTAAAAAAAAAACGCTATGGCCGCGCGGTCGAACTGGAACACATAAACAGCCGTAGTTGTCTTCCCATCCTGGGGGGACGCGGTTCCATTTGGGCCTTGTACCCTTATGGGTGTCTTGGTCGCGACCCATTGCGATGGGTCGGTCGTTGGGTTGATAGCCACCCTCGAGTCAGCCAGCCGGATGATTCTCCGTTGGGAGAGGCCCAGCTAGCCGCCTACGAGAGGGTGGTGGTGGTCCTTCTTCTGCCGTTGGTGCTTGCGCCCCGCTCGAGGGAACCGGAATCAGTTCCCGAGCGGGGCGTTTGAATGCCCTCCGTGCGCGTGTCAGTGGTTCCACTTCCTGGAGCGGCGCAAGTTGCCGCAGATGGGGGAACTGAAAGTGGTCTGCTCTGGAGAACATTTCACTTGCCATCCCTGTATAAAGAGGGTCGAACCGACGAATATGTGGGTAAATCACATGCAGGAAAACTAGGATAAAGTTTTTTCACCATAGTCTCGAAAATATCACGAATGGAAATCAAGTAACAACAGACCTATTCTTCCTTGATGTTATTCATAAGATCCCTTTGTAAATGTTAAAAAGAAGCGGATCCAGAACGCTATCTTGTGGTTGGCCATTCTTCTGTGATCTCCAGTGACTTTGGTCTGAGAGAAGGACCTAAAAGCGGCGATTGTGGAGGAGCTCTCAACGTATTGCGACAAAATTATGGTCAAGGGTCATAGTTTCTATTTTCCATAATGGCTGATTTACACAGGGTCAGTAGACAAGTCAGCGCTGACTTCAAACCACTGTACTGTTTTTCGGGTCAGCACTGAACTGACTTGCCTCAAATTTGTAGTCAGTAGTAACTGACACATAAGTCGGAGTGTTAGCCTGATTTACACAGGGTCATTAGACCCTGTGTAAATCAGCTAGAAAATTCGACTGAGGCTCACTGTGTCATAGGCCGCCGATAGGTCCACGAATACAGCACCGTTTACTCTTCCCATCTCAAAACCATCTTCAATGTGCTGCGTATGTTTGAGTGTCTGGTTGCAGCACGATTTCACCCGCCTGAAATCTGCTTGATCTAGGATCAGGTTCGGGGTCTACATACATTTTAAACTGCTAATGGGTTCATTTAGTGTGCACACTCCGACTCGGAATAAAATCGACTCTTAATAAAAAACAAAGAAGTTTAACTTATTAAACATTTATTAAGCAGCAAATAAAATTATGCAAAACATTTCAAAACAACAAAAATGCTATACAATGTGTATTTACTTAAATGCTAAAACAATCAAATGCAATAAATTCTAGTATGTGAACAGAATATCCTAATAGGTACCTTCTGACGGCTTAGTTGCATATTGACTACTTTACCAAAATTACCACTGTTTAGACCAAAGCGGTGGTTTATTTTTTCTATCTGTCACCACTTGTGGCAAGAATTGGATAATCCCAATCAATTGCAACTCTCGGTGACGCTACCGTTGATGGCAAGTGGACTTTTTTTGGTTAAAGAATCTTATTTACACCAGAGCGGTGCCGTCAACGGTAGGGGCAACTGGGAATAACATTAAAAATGTTAAGTTGTAAGAGGTACTTTTAGACGAATTTAATTTCTGAGTTAAATTTAACTCAAATTGGAATTTTAGTGACAAATATGCTAAAAGACGGGCTTAATCTATTCACTTATTTAAAGTAACAATTTGGTTTTTAGGTAATAATTCATACTTACTTACATTAAGTAACCCAAATCGTAATATCTGCAGAACGGATATTTCCGCTCCTAATTAAAAATAAAATTACATATAAATTAATAATGTTTCACATAATTAAAAAGCTATTATTGTTAACAACAAATTATTTTATCTAATTTAGTAATTAATTAAATATCATAAAAACTTTTCCATACGGTAAAATGTAGTTAAATATAAGTACATATTTATTTTATTATGTCGTAAATAAATGTAACTTTTTAATTTTGACTTATCACCTACATAGTAATAATCTTAAATTAATATTATACAACATTAAATAAAAAGAAAGAGAACTTGAAATTAAACCCTATACCAATCCGTCTGGAAATCGTGGTATTAGTATGCAAAGTATCCCTCCGTCACGGGAGGAGACCTGTGCTTGCAGTGGTACATTAATGGGCTGTTATGATGATGATGATTAACATTACAATTTACATATTAAAGAAACGTACAAGTATGTATAGTAAAATAAGAAAAAACACTGCACTTACATAGTATTTTCTAACTTCTTGTGAATAACAATTAGGCCTAAATAACACACATTATTTGACTTATAAAACTACAGAAATTATAATTTCTGTGTTGAATAGTCAATTTATCTCTGGATCTACTAAACCGATTTTAAAAATAATTATTTTTAAAATCGGTTTAGTAGATCCAGAGATTACCCCCTACAACGTCACAAACTTTACCTCTTTATAATATTAAGTAAGTATAGATTAAACTTATTTATTTAACAATTTTAACTACCGCGCCATTAATCTCTAGTTATTAAAACTATGACTAATATTTATTTGCTGCGTTTACAAGCGAGTACATAATTATTACAGATAATAAATCTAAGTACAATGCATAACACTCCCCTTATTTCAAACAACAGTGATCCTTTTTAATAATATAGAAACTACTTATGGGTTTTTAGTGACGCCAATTAAAAAAAAAATATAATTCGCAAATAGGATAAATAATGTAAAATGTTGATAACAAAGTATTGAGAAAAGGGAATTAATTATTTATAATGCATTAATACATACAAGTAGTTCTTCTATAAATACGTACTTACTTATGATAATAGATACCTACTCATTATGATAATAATTAATCTAATTTCTACAAAATTTCCGTACATGATTTCCACCTTTGACTATTTAATTACATTTATATATACAACTAAATTAAATTCCATAGGAGGCTAGTTGAACTGGCTCTTTTTTTATTATAGGTACAACATTTATAAATAATTATTTAAAACAAGTTACAGTTAGTATTTAATATTATATTAAAGTAATAGTTTTATTTAAGCGACTAACGGCCGAATACTTAAACGTCTCTTAAAGTAAAGCGGCGCTTAAACTAGACATTTGTATGAGAATTTCTAGTTTAAGCGCCGCTTTAATTTAACAGACGTTTGAATATTCGGACGTTAGTAGGTATCTCTGTTATAACGAAACACGTTGCAATGTATGAAAAAGTAATACAAATAAAGTTTCTTATTATGATTAAAAGCTAAATTTAATTAAATTTAACTGAAAAAAGAAACAATTTAGAAACTCATTTTATAAGATATACAGACAGAAATACTATAATACTTATTAACAGATTACCCTCTAATGTATGTAAAAGTGTTTCTATTACAAATATTAAAATTGTTCTTAAGAAACACTTTTTGAACTGCTTAACTTAATAGGTTAACTGAAGACTGCAAGAGTATAATATCGAATAGTGTAAATTAAAAACCTTTGTGGTTTCTATACACTATCGTGACCATAATGTAATGTTATTTTAATTTTTTTAAATGATAATAAATAAAAAAAAAATATTCTTTGTATTCACACTCACAAACAAAATTCATTCAATGAAATCCACACATATTCAATATAGTATTTTATCGATAAACTACTATTACTTGTGCTTCTTCTTCCCTTCTATATTTCCAAGTTATTAATTAAAGTAATTATTTTATAAAGTTCTATATTTTGACGTATTATGCCCCGCAGCTTATTTGCTGTTAAGTTCTACAACTATAAAGCAAGAGTTTAATGTACATTTATGATAATATCGGGAATACTTTAGTCGGCTAATCTGCCCTACTAAGCACAAAAGCAGTATCACAGTGAAAGCTAGTTAAGCTTACGAGTTAAGTTTTGTAAAAATAGCTACCTTAGTAATGTAGGGATAAATTGAAATGGAGATATGTAATTTTATATCTTTTAAATAATATACCGCTATTAGACTTAGTTCAATAGATGCGTATTTTTTAAAGTAATACAATGCTATAAAAATGAAATTTACGAATTTTTTGAGATACCTCTTTTGCGCTTAGTAGGGCAGTAATATACCTTATAAAAGCATTGTAAATTAATATTGTGTACGATTATAATTAGTTTAGATCTACAATGTACTATTTATACATAGATTTAAAATGGAGTTCCGCAAGGATCGTCAATGGGACCCTTAGTACTTACAAGTTCATTAATTTATTTCTACAAAAATCATTTAGTAGGTAACCAACAAAAGAAACCAATACCTTCCAACTTTCTTCACCCATCCAGTCTAAAGTATTCCTCAAAAGCTTCAACTACATAGAAAAATAGTCTATAAATCTACAATGACAGGGTTGTATATTCAAGGACTATTGAACACGGTGGATATGTCCTTGAATACCTGACGCTATGGCCTCTTAAAGTAATGCTCGTCAACGCGTTTAGCTAAAGCTAGCAAGGAGTCGTTCTTCCGAACAGTGTCAGCTAATTTGCGGCATGGTAGACGCGTTGTGATGATGGTGAAAACGTGGCCGAAGACCAGGGCATCCAGTTCTGATGGGCTGTGGAAGAAAGTGTTGTTTAAAATTAAATTTATTAATACAGTCATAGTATTATGGCGTTGCATAGGCGTTTCGTTAAAAGGGAAGAAATTCTTTTTTTTATGGAAGTACGAATGCAGCTACATTATGGGTCCTTGTACAAAGGATATTAGGTATTAGTAGTTAGATCTATAGCTGTTACAAGACAAACTTCGTACATGCGCATAACCATTAAACAATGGAACTCTTTCTTTGGGTTTTTTCAAGCGAGGCGTGAAAAAGCATCTTTTTAAGCCGCCATAGTGAAGACATTCATGCCTCTATTGTAGCTGGCATGGTGCTCGCCATTCTTGGACTCTGTTGGATGCTTAACATCAGGCTCCATAGTCATTCTAGTAGGTCAATTTAAAAAAAAACTAAATACTCCTCAATAGATTGTAGAAGTGATGAAGAACAGCAAAACAATTAAAAAACCTTCTTTGTGTTACCGCAATGATAACTATGGAACCATCAGACACTCGGTCAACGGCATTTACTTCGCTTAGAGTGTGACGTGCCTCACGCGTCCCGCTTCGCGCGTCCATCTTCGCGCGCTCCACTTCGCTACACGTCAATAGCGCGAGCGCGTCGTGGAGGGGCCTACACAGCGGCCATTATATAAGAAGACGCGGGGCGCGGCCCCTGCCCTTTTTGTTCCTGCTCATTGAAGATAAGTGTCTGCCTTTCTATAGGGCAGCCATCAACCTCGTGCTTTCGAATCCTCTCTAATCCTTCTGATTTAGACCGGCTTGCTTATTTTGTCTATTATTTGTTAACGTAGTGATTTCTAAATTATAAAAACTTGTAATATTGTATACACTCATTTATTTACTGAATAATACTACATAGTCGTGCCTGAGTTGTTTGCATTTATCTCCCTACACAAACCCACTACGTCACAAGAGAATTGTTTAAAAGAGTTACTTCAGCGCATAAATCTAGAGACCTTACACTACAAATACTGTGGCTTTACTATTTATACAGTTATTTTGGTAAAGTTAAGGGTCGCAGCACTTATAACGTAACATAAACGGATCGGCACCGTTCAAACTCCTTACTGCAACGCCCACTAATCGGAATCGTAACGTAATCGGATTTCTGACGTTTGACACCGAGGAAAAAGGCGAGGCGGTGCCGATCCGTTTACGTTACGTTATATGTGCTACGACCCTAGAAGTGTCTATTAAAAACTATATAACCTAGTGGTCTATTCCACAGGGGTTTTACTAACGTAGACTTTGCTCTGACTCTACTGAGTGACTGCGTTGAAAAAGTGCCAACGTTCATGAAGCCCCCGGACCAGTCAACTACTTAGCTATTACATATTTTTTTAGACTAATATAATTACGAGAATTACCCTACAGGTTAGCCACTATAAAATATAGAAAAATTGTTATATGTAGCTTATCGATAACTATCTAATTCATCTGTTACTACTTTACTGAAGTAAAGATAAAAACTTACGCATTTTTGGTCTTAGCAGCAATATTGTTATCATATTATAGGTACCTATTATTATCAGCATCATAATTATCAGCCAATTGACTTCCACTGCTGGACATAGGCCCCCTCCAAATATTGCCACCTTATGCGGTCCTGTGCCTCCCTCATTTATTCTTCCTCATTGCGAGTGTAGATGTTTTATATCTTTCAAATTTGACGAAAGAAAAACTTGAAAGCCTTTTACGTCTTTTATTAGAATACCGTCTATAGCTGAAGAAAAAGACTATGTTTTGCAATAAATTATAATGTCAAAATAACTTCAAAATCTTTGGAATGATCGTTATATTATTATACTTTTTAAATAAAATTTTATAATAAACAACATTCTAAATTTAAAACGTAGGTATTGTTGACATGTTCTAGTCAATGTCGGCGATGTAGTTGTATCCAGTCTTTTGTTGGCGCAGAAAATTTAATAGACTCTTGACGCTCATCTCTTCATTACTTGGCATTTTCAAACTTAGCTTCGAACCTGTAAAACGATAAAGACTTATCGTGGAATACGCTCCTTATTTTATGAATAACTTCTTTTTTAGTTATGGTAAAGGGTAACCGCCGCTCAAACACATCAGCAATGCCAAGAAGCTTCCTACCCTGGGGCATAAGCAGTAAAGTTGCATAGACCTGTAATTAACAAACTACTGCTTGCAGGTGAATTAAGCAGCCGATTGCTTAAGACGCTATTAGGTAAATGTCCCTTTCTGTTGCATCATGTTTGTTGTTTTCCATTGCTTAATCTTGGAATTTTACATCGCATGATACTTTTATATAGGGGATTTGTCTACAGTATAGGCTTTTCATTAATAATAGGGCAGAATGTACGTGTTCCAAGAGAAAGGACATGGCCGCACTTCATCGAATGTTACACCGTACTTTTATCTTTCGAAACTCCGTCATACCTTTCTAACTGGTCCAAAGCCGGGTGGAAATCGAAAGGTTTACGATAAATAACTACTGTAATTACAAAATTAAAAACCTGAAGTATCAGTAAACTCGTTTGTCTCCTGTTGCTTCATAGACTCATTTCCACTTTCAGACATTTCGTGTTGGCTGCAAGACCTTGTCTCGTTTATTGGAAAGTTTTCACGTTTTACACTGCCGTATGAAAATGATTGTTAATTTTGGTGTTTATAGGTTAAGGTCTCTGCACACAGCCGGCGTGGCGTGGCGGGACGGGACGGCGACGTGACAATGAGCAGTTGTATTGTACTAGACGACACCACACAGAGCGTGTACATTACAACTGCTCAGCGTCGCGTCGTGCGTCGTCTCGTCCCGCCACGCCACGCCCGCTGTGTGCAAAGACCTTTAGGGCTAAGTAAGTTAAAGATTAAAATTTGAAGGTTTAGGGCAAAGTGGTTAAATGCACATTAATTGCTAAACAATTTTGCACGATCTATAAAGCCCACGTAGATGGTTCTTTGTGAAGCATTGACGATTGTTGCATTACAAAATTGCAACTCAAAAAGAAATCATCAATTAAAGAAAAAATATTTATTTATTTATTCATGGAATTCCCAAAAAATCAATCAATAAAAGCAAGAACCATCAAAATAAGCTCAGGCGCTTGGTCTCTAGTGACACATACAACAAACACACAAACAATACCCTTATTTAGATGAAAAAGAAATAGATATTAAGTAAAATGCTAGCTACAGATAACATAAAACACATGTACCTGGTTGTACTAGGATTAGAACTCTCAACCTCTTTACAAGGCGAAAGCCTTTGCTTAGCATCTCTACTCATCATAACCTCATTTTCAACCGGTTCCTCCTCTTTCATATTAATCGGAGAAAAATCACCCATATCTTCCGACAAAGTCGCATCACTACAATCGTTTTCCGATATAGTTTGCAAATAATCGGTAATTTTCGTCGGATTATTATCTTTAGGATATGCGATCACAACAAAATCGTTTTTATCGTTGTCCGAATCGTATTTATCAGAATAATCGTTTGATGCCAATTCGTTTACTTTATCGATCAATTCGTCAATTAAATCGTACATGTAACGATGTGTGTCTAAATCGTGTTTAGTCAATTTGCAACTAATAAAACCATCTTGGGAGGATGATATAATTATTTGTTTAGTTGCCAAAGGTTTGTAACCAGCTGTGAATAAATAAAATAAAACATTTGTTAAGTAAATACTTGGCTACTATAGTTTTAGATATGATAGGTCAATACTTTATGTATTTAAAAAAGAGAGCTTGATAATTCATATCCTAAAATGAAAGTTTTAAAGGGTCTGCTTTTTCGGGCCTAATGGCCCATTGTCAGTAGACTGTAGTCTATACCCAAGTAGACCCGTTTGGTAGATGAGAAAGGAATGGACACCCCATTCCTTTTTTGTCTTCTTTTAAGTTCGACAATTTCAGGATTTGACAGATAGAAAGACGACCACTTCCTGTTATGACCACTTTAATGATTGTCCACTATTAGTATGGTGTACAAAATGATTCATTCAATAACATAGTTATTGAATGAATCATTTAAGTTTCGAAACTAAAAAAACGCTCCCTAATTTAGTTCCAAATTAGTATCTTGCGCATTTATTTGCAAAAACGTCAAACCTACGATACTAGCCCCCGGTTTCCAAATGACTGATCAAGTAAAAATCCACTAATCAAATGTCAAAACTATCATTTTCAGGAACTAAAATGACAGTTTTGACACTTGTTTAATTGCTTTTTTACTTGATCAGTCATTCAGAAACCGGGGGATAGACAACCTAAAACTTTAAAGAACAGTTTTCGACTAACTACTTTAAAGAGCCAAAGAAATATTTACCCAAAATATCTTTTTCACGGCTTAGTACACTATCACGACTATTTCTCATGCTCAATCGAGATCTAGTTCTGGTGCTGCGTTCAGAAATAGAATGGTCAGCTAGCCTAGGTACTGATACTCTGAACGCTTGGTATACCAAATACTCTTCTTGGGCCTGGAGTAACGATTGATTTAAATTTAATTCTACTTCTCTACCTGAATTCTGGCTACTTGTCACCAGCTTCTGTACCCATTTCGGGCAAACGTCTGTGATAGTGCTAAAGAGAAAGGCTACGAAGTCGTTAGTATAAGGCTCGGAGCCCCATGCAGGATAATTTTTATGCGATTTTCTCGTCATCCGTCGGTTTTGCTACTACCCTTATAGCCTAGCAAAAAGGATCGGACCATTTAATGTTTTCCGGTCCACGAGCGCCATTTTAGAACCTTTCTCATTAGCTATCAGTTCTACAAGTTGGTCATCGTTTAAAAGCAGTCTTAAGCGCTATCATCACTTTATTTTCTCCTCCTTATTTTAGATTCTACCCCTTATAACCCTATGCCTAGCATAAGACGAGAAGTCTCCTCTTACTTTTGAATTCGAACCTTAGCCCTATGTCCAGCATTGGACGTAAAGTTGGACAATAATAACTCAACTAAGTACTTATAAAACAAAACGTCATACCGTCATCTTCATATTAGTAACTTTGATCATTCTCAGAAAATGTCTCAACAGCGATGTTGTCAAATGTTTAATCATCATGGGTGCTTTAGGACCTTGGGCGGATAGAAGCGCTCGCACGTGACCAAACACGCGGGCGTCTAGCGGGGTGGGACTGGGGATGGGAAAAGGGGATTAAAAGGATTAGTGTTGAATCTAGTGTCGAGAGTTGATTCCAATAAGTCAATATTAACTATAAACTGTATTTATGTAAGTTGGTGTGCAAGAAAGTATTATCTATCTATAAAACTTTCGCGTTTCATTTTATTAGTATACGTTTCGCCCAGGTTACACCTACTCGTGACCATGGCTGGTGTAACCTGGGCGAAACGTCGAGCGGCTCAAGGTAAATAATTAAAGTGTTTACCTATAAAATCTATAAGCGTTAATACCCGATAACATTAGTATAATCAATAAGTCAAGCCTTAGCGTCGTAGCACATATAACGTAACGTAAACGGATCGTCACCGTATCAACTCAAGCCGTTCAGTATTCTTTGTATGAAACTCCTTACTGCAACGCACACTAATCGGAATCGTAACGTAATCGGATTTTTGAGGTTTGACACCGAGGAAAAAGGCGAGGCGGTGTCGATCCGTTAACGTTACGTTATATGTGCTATGACCATTAGACGTGGCTTGACGACTGTGTTACTACGATGTGAGTAGGGGGCCGACTTTTACATGCCCTCCGAAACACGAAGATGATCAGATAAAATACCAGCTTGTGAAATACTAAATAGCGGCTGCCAAACAATAATTACATATAATTTTGTTTTTACCTATAAACCCTATGAATAACTAGAAAAATCCGAAAAGAAGAAAGACCATCGAAAAAATTGATACTCGAGGCGGGAATTAAACCCGCGTCTCTGGACCATACGCGTCCAAGGGCCATGACCTCTAGCCGACCTGAGTACCCGACTCGACTACCAAATTTAACCATTACTTTATACGGAGCCGGGCAGCAACTTAGAACTCAACTGTACAACGCCATCTAGGCGCGGGTTCGATTCCCGCCTCGAGTATACATTTTTTTTCATGATCTTTCTTCTTTTTGTACTAAACATTATATTGGTGTTGTCCCTCTACAAATGGCTTTTTTCAGTTTTGCCTACCACACTATCACTGATTGGGATCTGCAGAGGTCCGATAGCAAGGAGCTAAAGGAGACCGACTGATAGTAATTGGGAAAAAATTGTTACAATAACTTATCAGTCAGTACTTTTGCTCCACCGTTAAACCTGATTTACACATCGACAAGTACAGTAGCGAGTTAAGTAGTAAGTTGTTGATTAAGTTGATATATTTATTTTATATTTGAATAGATTTGTATTGAATAGATCGAATCGACCGTATTTGAATAGATCTCCATCCTATTTTTTGGCGAGTTAAGTACGAAGTAGGGGTTACTTTTTTAATCTCTCGCGTTTTGCCAACTTAACTCGCCAAAAAATATGATGGAGATCTATTTAAATCAACTTAATCAACAACTTACTACTTAACTCGCTACTGTACTTGTCGATGTGTAAATCGGGCTTTAGTGAGGCACTGACGCTCTTACTTTACTGATTTTCACAAAATTATTTCCTAGAAAAATTGTACCGCTAACTTCTCTATAAGTAAAAATGATGGGTGTACTCACGTATTTCCAAAGAAGAAGTCTCTATCGCCTAACCTTTGGCTGAGCGAGTTGCAGCACTGTTCTACCTGAAAAATTATTTAATCGCATTTGAAATTGGTTTTCCGTGTGGTGACGGAGTAAGAATACAATATGTCACCACCCCATTTCATCCCATGGGTGTCATAAAAACCGACTAAGGGACTATCGGTGAATATTATCTTTACATAGAAACTTGAAATTAAACCCTATACCAATCCGTCTGGCCAGCGTGGTATTAGTAGGCCAAGTATCCCTCCGCCAAGGGAGGAGGCCTGTCCCTGCAATGGGACATTAATGGGCTGTTACGACGATTTGAAATAATTGTTGCTTGAAATAGAAAGAACGGTTTATTTGAAGAGGTTCCCGGGGGAACATCTGGAATAGGCTTCCGTGGGAAGCCTGCGCATAGGTTCCCGAAGGAAAATTGGGAATAGGTTACCGAGGGAATATCGGGAAGAGTGTGAATAGGTAATCCCGAAGCTATATTTTTAGCACAATATGTAGTACGATTCTTGTCATTAAAAGAAATAAGAATACTTACATCAGACAATACTTGGTCTAAAGTCTTTTCATACCAATGCAGGGCCTTCAGTCTCTTGATGACCGTATTCCTTTTGGCCCTGGTCTGAAGCCAGCCCAAAGGCCAGGGGTATACCGAAGAGTTTCTTGCTTTGGTGACCGCATTAAATGTGTCGTTGTCTACCCATGATATGTATAACTGGAAGAAAAAGCAATTGTATTCATAAAATAACATAGATTAAAATTAAATATTCCTCACACATTCACACAAAGCCATCTAGTCCCAAACTAAGCAAAGCTTGTACTATCGGTACTAGACAACGGATAAAGACTTACTTAAATACTTTTTTTTTGTAAATACATACATATTATACATTGAAAATACCCAGACCAATGCAAACAATCATGTTCATGCACACAACCCGAGACCTCTGCGTAGCAGTCATCTTATATAACCACTACGCCACAAAGATCGTCGAAGGTCGCGAGTTCGTGTTCAAATCCCATGCAGGACAAATTATTTGTGCAATCAAATTATTATCCTAAGTATGGATCTGATTGGTGTCCGTTAATTTGATGTTTCTAAAAGCCCCCGCCACACAGGGTATGATCCCTAAAAAAAAGTAATTACCGGTTGTCTATCGCGCCAGTAGACACAATAATGACAATGCATCATATATGATACAAAGGACAATCATAAAAAATACAAACCTCAGCGTTGACAAGAACATTAGTGATCAAGCTCATGTAAGCTCTCATTTCTGCCTTCTCCTCCGTCGTCAGTTTCCCGCACAGTGAAACACCCTTGTTCGCTGCAAACTGGACAATCGGTTCCAGTTCCGATACTACGAAGGCACCACATTTGATGAAAGGAACCCGGCCTGAAGGAGACATGAACTCTGCGTTCCAACGCATTTCCACTTCGAAGGGGAGGTTGCACATCTGTAAGATTAAAGAAAGGGTTTGAAAAGGCCCAACTTTAAGCTACCTGTATTGCATAGTGGCAGCCAAGTATTAAAAGTGGTGACCGTGGATGAGTATATACAAACACTACTCCATCTCTTTCCATGAGTATTGTAAAAGTTAAATATAGAAGTTGTAAAAAAATTAAAAAGACAAACTTGAAATAAAGCGCCGATTACACTAGACTACATGTAGTCTCCTACATAAGGACGTCCTAACTTTTTTAGTGTTAGGACGTTCTGTTTTCACTGTCCTACATGTGATTACACTAGACTACATGTAGTCTCCTACATGATGTAGTTGACTACATGTAGTCTAGGGTAATCGGCGCTTTAAACTTTATTCCATTAACTTTATACCATTATCCATGTGAATGTTTCTCACTCCATCAAATAGTGTAAAATACTTACTGTATTTACAGATAGCCCGCGAGTTGAATGCAGAGCTTAGGAATGCGGTAGTGCTGTGACCTAATTATAATTATTGATTGACATTCATGTCGATAAAGAACAATGCTCAAAAATGTATGGACACCGTCCCCACTTTGTAGCACTTTAAGATATATGTTAATCGAAAGGTATTAGTCAGCTCTCCATTTTATTGTATGACAGCAAAGTTCAAATGTGTATCCGAAAAAAGTTATATCGACCTAAAGAAACAGAAATCAGTCACAATGATAATTATATTATTGTTCATGATGTTTTTTATTTTATTTAATACTTTGGGATGAACTTATTCCGAGTTATGAAATGACTCCTGCTTTTTGTAAAGTGGCCATAGACGGTTTTTAGAAGTTTTCAAATAAAAATACCTTCATAACTGTAACTTTTAATTACAACATTAATCAGTATTTTCAGTGTCTATTACAATATTGTCCCAGGCACTGACTGACCCATTGAAATTATCTAAATGGCTTTCAATACCAAAGTACCACACGATACTGAAGACATGCGCGCAAGCACCAACTGTTCTCATAGCAGTTAAGCATGAACAATAATATTCCTGAAAGACATTTATATCCTGTGCGTTATTTAAAACCAAATAAATACGTGTTATAGGTCGCATTTGACCTATGTTTGGATAAAATTCGACCCCTCTAAAGAGTGCAATCTCCCGTGTTTATATCGTATTGGTTCATAATTGGGCTTGGAGTTGAACAAACTTTTATGTTGCAGACGCCGCCACGTAAATGTTCGCTAACATAGGAAGCTGCTAGTTTTAAGTGTGATATGTCCCCAAAACTAAACGAAATAATATCCTCGTTTGAAAATTCAGGGAACGGTATATTTATAGACTCATCAGTCAATGTTCTGAACGTAGCCTGTAACGTAGTTAGCCTGTAACCCAAGTCATTGTTGATGTGAACTCTGCGATGAATTCGTTTAACGAAGTCTGTAGCACGGACACTGTCATGAATAGGCTCCTTGAATGTATTGAGAATCGCTCCAGCAATTCGGAAGTCTGTAAAGAGATGAGGAAGTGTATTAATGAATACTACATTCCTAAACATTTTAAAATCACGTTTAAATCTCCCGTTTATGGCCTCAATGACCCAACGGACAAATTGTTACTAGACGGGATTTATTTGGTTCTTCATTCGTGAACCTGCGTCCAACGCCCTCAGCGAGTGGTGCTAGAAATGAAAGATAACAGACAACCCGGAAAAAAGCCAGGTGTCGATGTTTCACAAGAAAAGGAGCCACAAAACTCTCTCGGCAGAGACACCAAAAGTCAAGATGTTCGGCTCCCCGATCCCTTAGGCGAGTGAAGCCAAATACCTTGGAGTCATACTCGACGATAAACTCTCGCTCCGTCCCCACCTAAACATGGTTCGTAAGCGGGGCTCGTTTGTGATGGGACGGCTGCACTTACTCCTTAGGAAGGAGTCTAAGATGTCAATCCGCAATAAAGTTAGGATATACGAGACTTGTATTAGGCCAATCATGACGTACGCGTGCGTAGTTTTCACCCACCTTAAGCCACACAGCAGGATCCATAGGTTACAAACAATTCAGAATAGCTTCATCCGCAAAGTGACGGGAGCACCGTGGTTCATGCGTAACGAGGATCTCCACATCGACCTCGAGTTGCCGACCATCCAGCAACACATGAAACTCTGTTCCCGTTGCTACTTTGAAACGGCTGCCACTCACCCCAACCAACTAGTGGTTAAGGCATCCGGGTACATCCCCTCTAGAATATCTTAAATTAGAAGCCCTAGACATGCTCTCGAAGAGCCGGGTGATAGGATCGCGATCGCTCAACTTAGAGCTCATACGGCTCGCGAAGCCACAACAACACGTTCGCGGTTCTGTCCTCGCCGCCGAGGCAGAAATACGCGCCGCATTCGCTACTAGAGGGCGTGCCTTTCGCAGATCCTGTTAGTCGGTGACGGTCCAGGCCGAAGTTCGTGCCCACAGGGGGTGCCCCTGAGGCATGACATTTAAATGTCTTAGGTTAAGGGCCATCCGCCCCACAGCCAGCATGAAGTAGTAAATGTCCCAGGAGACAAACTACTCGTGCTCACAAAAAATAAAAAATCTGGTCATCAAAGAAACAAGAAGAAGAAACAAGAAGATCAAAGAAACCGAAATCAGTCCCAATTTATGTAGCTGTTTATTGTACTTTATCGAAATGATAGCCAATAAAATACGTAGTTAACAGTGTAGAATATAAGAAAAATATAAAAGATTATTTATTTATTTATTATTACGCGCCGTATATGGGCATATACGGCGCGTAATAATAAATAAATAAATAATCTTTTATATTTTTCTTATATTCTACACTGTTAACTACGTATTTTATTGGCTATCATTTCGATAAAGTACAATAAACAGCTACATAAATTGGGACTGATTTCGGTTTCTTTAAGGCGATATAACTTTTTTCGGATACACATTTGAGATTTGCTGCCATACAATAAAATGATGAAAATACTAAGGCTTTTCAATTAACATAGGTTTTAAAGTGCTACAAGCTGGGGACGTTTTGAGCATTGTTCTTTAAACAATGTTATAAGTTTAATTTTATTTAGTACTCTTGGTTAACATGGTGAAAAGAAAACAATATCATAATTATTAAATGTTTTAATAATAATTTCATAAAACGGAATAAAAAAAATAACACGGGAACTTCAGTATTACTATTAACACAATAACACGGCAAACGTACGATAGTTGACAAGGTTGGCACAGCACTACGCTGCAGGCGCGTGAGGTGGGGCGTGCGGATAGCGGGGGGAGATGCTCTCGCCCTTTACCTCAGACCCCGACTGCATTCAACTCGCGCGCTATCAATAGGTGTAATGATACAGTAGCTACTGAAATTACAGAGCTATAAGTTTATGTGTAAGGAGGCACACATTCTGAGTTTTATATTTGTAAAGCATTATGATCTGCCCCCGGTATGCACAAGCTTAAAGTTTACCAACTGGTGACCGTTGCCAGTGTCATATAATAGGAACATAAATGCTTACTTTTAATACTAATAACATACCTTCAAAAACGCCTGAACCGCAAGACAGCTGGCATTGTCGGGCAACAATATTTGTTCCACTTCGTAAGGCTGGAATAACTTTACATTGTCTGGCCATGGTTCTTGCGCTGAAAAAATATTTATCTAATTACTTCTTTTCTAAAATTGGTTATGTATGTCTGTCTGTATCATAGTTATTATCAGCATACAATTTACTACGCTTCGTATGGTGACGGAGTCATGTATATGTCACCACCCCATCTCATTCCATGGGTACCGTGCAAACTGACTAAGGGACTATCAGTGGAATATTATCTTAACAAAATAAAAAAAAAGGAAACCTTGAAATTAAACCCTATACTACTCCGTCTGGCCAACGTGGTTTAGTAGGCCAAGTATCCCTTCGTCATGGGACGAGGCCCGTCCCTGCAGTGAGAGATTAGTGGGCTGTTATGATGATGATGATGATTTACTACGCTGATTGTGGATAAATGTATGTTTTTACAAATTAACATAAAATAATTATTTAAGAACATGCCTATATCATGTTTATGTTCTGTTTGTAAACTAGTTAGTGTTATTGTGGAAACTATTTGATCTAGAAGTTTATTTCACAGTACAGTACTCTATATTAACAAAATGTTTTTGATATTTGTTGCTCAATGGTTTTTGTATGAGTGTCACAATACATGCACTGAGCTGGTTGCTTTTCGTGATCACACTTTCAAGACCAACAATGGTGGTGACCTCCGTGTGGTGATGGAGTAAGTATACAATATGTCACCACCCCATCTCATCCTATGGGTGTCGTAAAAACCGACTAAGAGACTAACCGTGAATTTTATTTTTTATTTTATTTCGTAAAGATAATCTTTTACGAAATAAAAAGAAGGAAAACATGAAATTAATCCAGTGTGGTATTAGTAGGCCAAATATCCCTCCATCACGGGAGGAGGACGTCCCTTCAGTGGGACATTGATGGGCTGTTATGATGAATGGTAGTGATACATGCCTGCTGATATTGCTTTAACCTAATTCATAGGATGCATTCTCAATAACTGTTTTTAATACTTTCCCAGTGAAGTGTGTCCCTAAGTAGTGGATGGTTTATTAGCATTGTTGAACTATTGACTATTGGTTAAGGAATTTAATTTTGATATATTTAAAATTAGCACAAAGGAAACTCTTTACTAATCTACAACACTAAATCATATTGGATTTATTAACAAAAACAAAAAAATGTTACCAAAAAATAATATTGAAATTATTCACAAAAAGTCACCAAAAACTCTAAATATAACATTAGATACAATATTTAGTAACGTAAGACACAAATACGGGTATATAACTTATTGCAAACCACACAAATATGCAGAAAATTGTAAAATTATACCAAAACCCAATGATGGTTCCAAGCTGAATTTCATCGTTAAACTCTATCCCCGTATACCAGAAATGATGTAACACCACAACTAGATATTATTTAGGACACGTTGATGCTAAAATTAAATATAGATGTCAAACAAAATAATAGAAATTTGTCATACAAAATTATATAACTTTGTGAGTCCACATTTCTGGAGAAAATAACTCACCATGGAGCTGCGTTATTATAGAATCTGTTAATTGGAATTCCGGCATATTTTATATATTACGGAAAAGGATCCAAGTTATTTAACCGTTCACAAAATGTAATATAATTTTCTACAAAATATATCACGTTTCGCGAACAAACACTACTTAACTGACAGTGACAGGCAATGGTCTATTGATAGAAATGACAAATGACGACCTAAATTGACAGTGACAGTTATGTTTTTCTTTCTCTCTTGAAACGGCGATTCTTAGGTTTCGCCAATTTTAGTAATAAAGAAATTCCTTTTTCATACAATTTTGGTTATGGTATAAAATAAACCCACTTACTCATAAAAAAAATCTTAAATTTTAATCAATTGAATAATTAGCCTAAGCTCTTACGTTGTTTGGTATAAGGCTGGTTTTTGTAATAAAAAATCTCGTTAAACAGTGATTAAATTTAAGAGGCGTTTATAAGTAAGGGGGAAAATATTTATGTTATACATAGAAAACCTGGGTAAACAAAACAACTTTACTTTCCTTCCGAAATAAGAATACCTACGCTCAGAAGAAATACTACTGCCTACTCGCAATGATCCCCTGCAGGCTTACTAATACCACGCTAGCTAAACGCCAAGTTTCTTGTAAAGTTTTTCTCCTTTTGTTTTTTCGTTGAGACAAGCTACCGATTTGTCGGCTTGTAAGCCACCATTGGATTGGAATGAAAGAACTTGCATAAATACAAGTTCCGCCACTCATGCATTTTTTGTGATTGATTTTGTTATTATGAAGTTATAATCTATTTTTTTTTATCCTCACCGAGTATACCTTTTCTTTTATTTTTTTTGTGTAATTGGAGGCAAAAGAGCTAGCAGGTCACCTGATGGTAAGTGATCACTGCCGCCCATGGATAGAATGGACACCCGCAACACCAGAGGACTCACAGATGCGTTGCCGACCTTCAAAAAGGGAGTACGCTCGTTTCTTGAAGCTCCCCAAGTCGTAACGGTCCGGAAATACAGTACTGGTATGGGGATCATACAATAACACCAACTGTACCTACTTAAATTGCATTGTAAATTATAATCACAAAAACTTACCCATTTGTATAAGTTTAGTAATATTATCACCAACACAAGCAACGTTATTATTAATCAAATTTATCCCAAATGCGAACTCCTCATCGAAAAAATCAAAAGGACGTTCTAAAAGTTCCTCCGGTTCATCTTTATCTGTCTCATCCAAATTAGTTTTTGAACATATTAAATCAATGTATTTGTTGTAAATGTATTCCTGGTTACAAGGTGACAAAGACCTGGCTGGTGAACGAATTGTCCAATCAGTCAGAGAAGGTGATAATGTAATTTGTTCGTCATTTACATTAATTTCGTTGACATCACTGCTAACACTCATTATAAAATTTTGATAAACAAAAATATATTAATAAAAGGTATAAAAAATACTGATTTGATTTTACATCGGAATGGAAAAAAAAACTATTTTTGATCTGACATTTTGCTTTTTTTATGGTTACTGTCGTCAACAATGGTGATGAATAAAGTCGACTTTCTATAGTTAAATCCTTCATGGTCAATAAGAATTTTCTGCTGCATTATTAACACTATAGACTACGGGTTTAAGTAACTATTATCCGGCCGTTCAGAGAATGCGTTCCTGACACTTATCAGTTAGTCACGACTAGTGATGGACACAACATTATACCGAGTTCGTTACCGTTACTCCAAAATGAACCGCCGCGTTATTTTTATGATTAGATTTAGACCGTTTTAAATTGGCGGAATCATTTAAAATTTATATTTTAGTTCTTTACGTGGAAACAATAAAAGGGAATATTAATATAATAAAATTGTTTTATTTATTATTTTTTACAAAGTTACAATCTGTATTTCTATGGAATAAAGTACATTGAACTAAATGTGCGTACAGAATATTAATCAGACTCCGATTCGCTTGAGGAGGTGGTGTCTTCATCATCATCTTCGCCTACATGTATAATTATATTATTATCAATTACAGAATCAATCCTGATATCTCGGTCAAAATGTTCCATAATCAGGTTTTTAGTCTTTTCGACAATATTTGCCCAGTCATATTTTTTCCCATCATTTTTCATTGAGATATTCATTTCTGGAATAGTAACCATATATATGATTTCTGATTGCATCGGCGTCAAAGGTATCAATATCTGTCACGGGTTTAGTTCTACGTTTCTTCTTCGGAGTACGTAAAATATTATCTTCCATGCCAGTAGAGCCGAACTTTTCTTTATTAATATTTGTAATCGTTCGTTTGCTAACTCCAAGCGCCTGAGAGACGCGTTCTTGTACTTTTTCGACAGGAACCAGGGGTCCGCCATTTTGCCGCTCCCGCTCAAAGTAATCTTGCAGCTTGATAATTAACTCACGGGCTCCAGTTTTCAATGTTTGTCCACGTTTAGGCATTATTATGCACCAAAAGTAAAAAGAACGCAATATAAGACACAATCAAAGTCAAATAACAACAGATCGCAAACACTTGAAGAACGTGGTCTATGCGCACGAAACGACAACAGACGACTGTTTCAGCGTCACAAAATGGCGGCCCATAACGCCATTTGGGGTTACCATTTTCAACCTAAATATAAAAATGCTACTTTGTATTTAATGTACTTTTATTTTTATATTTAATAAAAGTTATTCTAAAGTCCATTATTTTCAAATTCTTGAAAAGAAAAACAAAACGTAGGGGGAGGGGGGGCACTTTGGTACACAAAAATTCAATCTCTCTTCTGAGGACCATAAAGCATTATATTTAAATATTTGTTGTGATGTGTGCATTGGCTGATATGTCAGCTTATATTTTGGCTACGCAAAAACCGCAGAAACTGGCGACATATAGAGATAAACTGATTTTAAGAAAAAAACATTTTTGTATCATTCTGCCCCACCAGTGGGGCACTTTGATACATGGGGTGGGGCAGTTTGATAGGTATTTTAGATCCATATAAAATGCAAATTTAAACTGACTAAAAACCAAATATAAACCTATTATTACTTAAAATTAAGAAATAAAACAATTTTAATGATTGAGATCGCAAAATACTTTTTATTAAGAGTGCACATTATCCATAATCAGTCTCTTAAGTTACTTAAGGAATATAATCATAAAAAAAACAATATTGTTATCATAGAACAAGACTAATTCTCTGTTTTACTAATTTTCTTAATTATATAATCAGTTATATGCTTACTAAGTAATCAGACTTGAACATTGAATATTGTTAATAAAAATATAATATTAGAATCTCCTATCAAAATAAACCAAAAAATATTCTTAAAAAATTAAACAAACATCAAATATTTAACAAAAATAATCATAAAAACTCTCATATAAATTACAAAACAATAAACAACAATCTACTGGATATTATACCGAGTTAAACCTACCGAAAATGAATAAAGCGACGATGTTCGAGATGTGCCTTTGAAGAAAGTTGGTTTTGGTAATTGCAAAACTACATCTCTAACAGCCACACTTGCTTTGTCTTCCACAATTGGAAATATAAATTTAGAAGACCCTGCTTTTTTTCTGAGATATAATACTTCATATTCTGTCACATTATACTTAAATACAACTTTGGCAACGTAGTGAATCACAGTTTTCTTCTTCTCAAACTTAATTAACAGGAAATCTCCAATATTTATGTGTTCAGGATTAAGATGATGCTATTTGTGCCATTTCCATAGGTGGTGCTATTTGTGGTGAAGATGGAGGACCTGCTTGTGATAAAGAAGATTCTGCTTGTAATGAAGAGGATGCTTCATTTGTAGATAATGTTCTGGTAGCTTCAAATGATTTTCTGGCTTTTTCTATGCGATGTTGTAGGGTTGCAGTTTTGATGCGATATTTGTCGGCTGCTTTGCGTATAGATAAAGTCTTTGACAATACTTCACGTATTGCATCTTCAATGTTTTCTTCATTAATATTTTTTCTGTCAGTTTTGGGTTTGTACGCGCGCACCATTTTCTGAAAAAAAAACAAAAAAAAAGCAATAATATAAACTATTATTTTTCACGGGGCACTTTAATACACTAGAGGGGCAGATTGATACGTATCATTGTACCCCGCACATTACCGTATCAAAGTGCCCCAAAGGACTTTTTCTACAAACAATTAATTTTATCAAATATATAATAATCTTGCAATAAAAAACAATTTAAAATACAATAATAACTATATTTACTTACCTTCAGTAACAAATAATAACAAAAACAACTAAGAATATCCTCTTGAGACACAATTACATTTCACGTATATTTTTTGTAGGCAGCGGTACACGCCACTTTCAACACGTTAGCGACCGTTGAGGCCCAACGGCAAACTGGCGGCGAGCGGTGTCACAACTGTTATTCTTGTGAATGTCCTTGAGCATTCTAGTGATGTGCCGGACTGTGTAGCGTTTATCGGTTTTGAGATATAGATACTGTACCAATGTGCCCCGTGAATCAATGTGCCCCCCCTCCCCCTATTATTTTATAAAGTATAACTGTATCGATAAGAACAGATTACGATACTATTATTCACTGTTATTGTTGGCACAGCACTACAAATATAAAGCGCTGACATAACCTTGTAATAGCGCAGTGTAGATTTAGAAAAATATTGTTTACCAAGTTATTTGACACTCAGTTTGACACAACATTATAACATTCATTAATTATTGATATAATAATGTTGTTTTAATGCTCATCAATAGTTAAAACGATAAACAACCAGCAAAAATATTTTTATCGTAACTGCAACGCCATTACAAAGTTACTGCGTCAGTTCAATCGCGACGTGTCAGGAACGCATTCTCTGAACGGCCGAAGTTTATGTGGTGATGGGCATCTACTTATCAGTTATCCAATATTCAAACAACTAAAACCTGTCGAAAAAGAAAATATTAATTTTATTATCCTGTACACGTTAGTAGGCGAAAGTTATGTTCTACGCTGCCGCTTTTTTGAGACCATGATACATGGTCGGGTTACCACAGTCATGGATACGTAATGACTCTTTTTCGCTTATTGTCTGTAGGTAACTATTGAGTGGATTACGCCCAAAAATAATTTGCTGGTGTAAATTTGAAACAAAAGACTAATTGCTTATAGAATTCAGCAAGTAAATCGATACGAAACTCAATCAATGGGCAGTTAAATTAACCCGTTGCACATCGCTGGCCATAATGAACTAAATTTTGTAATATCTTTTAAATTACTAACTGGACACTAATGAAACTTCACACAGACCTTTAGCTAACTATAAACTATAAAATGACATTTTAAACAAGTCAATATAGTACATATCGTAGAAGATAGGGCCCAAAAAGGGGTATTTATATAATTTAAAATAACTTGCAAACGTTGCATTATTATTACCTTTTTATTCGTGAACTAATTCAAACTAATTAAGACGAAGCTCTGTATAAAAAAATAGGAAATTATGCTGTACCGTTTCGAAAATCCAGCAAACATGCAAACGTTACGCCAGCAAAATCTTGAATATCTCCGAAACCTTGAAACGTAAAAATTCAAATTATATCGAAACATTTACTTCGTCCAGCGAACTAAAAATGTAACTAAAGTTTTTTTTCAATAATCCCATCAACAGGGTAACGTTACGCCAGCAGAAACTGTTTTTGTCAAATATCTTAAAAATTAGGACCGAACTAATTCGAAAAATTACACACACACAGACATTTACAGGAGCTAGCGAATTAAAAATCTAATAAAAAAAAAAATTACAAATTTCTACAAGTTTTTGCTGGGGTAAAGTACACCAGGAAGACTAGCGGATTTTAAACACATTTTTATCTGTGGGAGTCTTTTAAGATATTTTTGGATTCGACACTAGATGGCAGTGTTTTAAAAAACGTGTCTCTGTGAGTAAAACAGTCTGAAACTTGTGTTTAAAAAAAACAGCGAGCGCGTGCGTGTTGAAATTATTGTTTACAAGCTTGTGCCGACGCGACGACGCGGCGACGCCGAGTGTTTGTTTTGAAGTGTTTGCAAGCTCTGCATAATAGGTAATAATATAAGATGTAAGTATTATTTTATTTATTACCAAAGTGTAGTAGTGTTACATATTAAAATAGTCCTTGAGGTAATGCCTTTCAGAATATCTATAAATTATAATTATGATTCCAAAGTCAGGTACAATATTTTTATCTATACTTACTAATATTATTAAGAGTAAAACTTTGTAGTTTGTGTGTTTGTGACGTTGTATTGTCTGGATGTACTAAACCGATTTTAAAAATTCTTTCCCTGTTGAATAGTCTATTTATTGGGGAGTGTCTTATGCTATACAGGGTGGCTCATTCAAAGGGGTCAGTATGGGAAAGTCTTATACTATAAGTCATACGAAGATTTGTTCTTAGGAACCATGACACCGATTTTGATAAAAAGAAAAACTGCATTCATACATTTGAGAAAGATACTGTACCCAGCTCGGGAATCGAACCCGGTTGTTTTGCAAAAATAAACTTATACTTTTTCTATTTAAATATCGATTCTGTAGGTCTTAAGCAGTAAATATCTCTATGAAACATTATGTCTAAAATGAATAAAATGCATTGTTTTCACATACTTCAATTTATCATAGTAAGTAGGTGTTCGAAGTGGCTAATCTTCGAACTGTTACAATCTTCAACAGTTTAGGTATTTAAAATTATCTCTATGGTTGTTCCTACTACTCTTCTTGTTACATACACCGTGTTACATATCATGTGGCCATTGTCATTGCATTAAACCTTCAAGGAAGTTTTGTTATCTACAGTTATATTATAATCTAGATACAACAGTTGTATCTAGATAATAATATTATATATTATATAAAAGAAGTAAGCAGTTACTGCTTACTTCTTTTAATCAAACACTAACAATCAATTGAAAAGCCATGTAAGTAATGTAGATATTGTAGATACAGAGACGTGTTTAGTTAAGCCTCATTTGAAAATAGAACGTTTCAGTGTGACTGTTCGAATACCAATAAAAAAGGAAAAAAAAGATCGTTACCTAAACGTGTTGAATATTGTATTGTATTGGAAAAAAACGATGGCCACTTCGAACACCTACTTACTATGGTAAATTGAAGTAAGTATGTGAAAACAATGCATTTTATTCATTTAAGACATAATGTTTCATAGAGATATTTACTGCTTAAGACCTACAGAATCGATATTTAAATAGAAAAAGTATAAGTAAGTTTATTTTTGCAAAACAACCGGGTTCGATTCGAGCTGGGTACAGTATCTTTCTCAAATGTATGAATGCAGTTTTTCTTTTTATCAAAATCGGTGTCATGGTTCCTAAGAACAAATCGCGTGCTTCAAGCCAGAGGGGCGTATACGCTGTACCCTTACTTTTCAGGAACAGCAAAAAACTTAATAACTTTTTTTCTAATGAATGTACCTAAAAAAAAATTTGGACGTGTTTTATGATTTTTTTTTTTGTATTTATCTGCAATGTTATTTTTTTGTGTAAGTATTTGAAAACTCGCAATATCGCACTTACGTCTTTTTAGCTCAACAATATTGCACAAACCCTGTGCCATATTTTTTCCGAAAATGCTTATATTGGACGGACGTATATATCAAAACTTTTATACGTAATGCAATATTTAAAAAAAAAGGTAACTTAGTATCACTATCATAAAACGTCTTTTAAAATTATTTTTCCATGTAATTTAATCCATTGCATGTACTATTTTTGGAGACTATACGTCTATTTGGCTTGTCAAAAATGTGTTGAAAGTTTTGTTCAGAAAACGGACGTATGTATTTATAATTGGATTAATTTCGATGATGTTCAAATAAAACAACAAATAATCAGTAAATTTTGTTAGTAATTTTATAAAAAAGGAACTATTATTATATATTTGTTTTTATTGGTAACGAATCAGCATTGTCAAGCTAAGAAAAGTAGCATAAGTAGGTACATGAAAAATGGCATGCAGACTACAAAAACCGCTATAGAAATAAACTTTGAACGGCATAACGAAACTTAAGTCCGAAGGTTTCATTAACCAACAGTAGGTTTAGACTGTAGGTTTAGAATTATATTGTGTGCGTCAAGCAGCGGTGCCATTTCATCAGAGAAGAAATGTTAAGGGCAGTAGGCATGCTCCCAGCTGCGGGCACTAAGCGGAGTATTGCTGAAGAGATTGGAACAAGACAAGACATGAAATCAAGGTTGTGGTCAAGTTACCGTGCTACTGGTGAAGTGGCTGAAGTGAAGATACCATGGAAAAAAATCCATCACCGCTCAACGAAATTATCGATATTGCAAGTTGCCGCGAAAAGACAGACAAATGTTACTGTCACGCAACTGCCAACCAACTGGTTTAGAGGCTTTAGCAAGAGCGCCACTGTCGTGTGGGTGACCAAACTGTCAGGAGATGCCACAAAGCCTACCTTTATGCTCGCATATTGCTTTGTACTCTAGCACTATGCCAAGCAAATCGAGGACGACTAGAGTGGGCTCATGAACATTTGCTCTGGAAAGATAACCTGTTATGATGAGTCCAACTTCGGTTTCCACTCGGATTCACGTAGAAAACGTGTTTGGCGAGTTCCTGGTTGTGATAGCCATCTACAACATCCTCCGGAAATCTGTTCATACCACGATGGAACAATTATTATTGGACAGGAATTCGTGATGGTCGAACAACAGACTACTTACGTTTTGATCAAAAGCACCATGACGGCTGAAAAATAGCTTAACGAGGTGCTAGTTATAATAGTCTACCTCCGTAGACTACAATTGGGCCAATTTTTAAGCTCATGGACGATAACATCCGTCCACATATTCATTGTCTTATCTCTATTATTTCAAGTTATTTACTTATTTGAATAAAAAAATAATTACGCAAAAAAAAATAGTTTAAACGGCCTTTATTGAAATATAATAACTTGTTGCAACGGCTCATTTCCACAAAATGGGGAGCTTCGCCCCAGGTAATGCGGACTTCTGGGCTGGCGCTTGCTTTCTCGGTTGGGGAATACGCGTGCCCAGTCTGGAACCGATCAGCTCATGCTAAGCTGGTGGATACAGCTTTGAACGAAACTTGCTGGATTATCACAGGTTGCTTCAAACCGACACCGGTCAGACTGCTGTACCCATTGGCTGGCATCGCGCCTCCCGATGTCCGTAGAGATGTGGCGGCCTCGCTTGAAAGGAGCAAAATGGATGGCGACCACCGGCATCCTATGCACGGCTATGCTCTAGTGCAGCAAAGGCTGCGTAGCCGAAAGAGCTTCATAAAGTGCGCCCACCCTTTAAGTACAGACCCAGCACACGCGAGGTGCAACCTTTGGTGTGAAAGAGTGTCACTACCTGAACCGTTTGTGCCGCTCTCTGAGAGGCATCCGCCCGGACATGGGTTGCCATGGGCTACCTGGAAGTCCTTAAACAGATGGCGAACCCAGGTAGGACGAAGCAAGGACAACATGCTCCGGTGGGGTCTCACGGACAGTGGCGGACTGGGTTGCCTGTGCGGCGTTCCACAAACTATGGCCCACCTCTTATCATGTCCTGGATGCCTTACTAGTTAGTTAGTGTCGCAGAGTTTTGGGCTACATCAATTTAGTCCAGTATCGTTTTGCCATCGATACGCTAAGAAGAAGAAGAAATATAATGTCGTGACTTTTGAGTATATGTTAGTATTTTATATTTTCTTAATTAATAAGCAAATATAAAATACCCCTAGACAGTGTTGATGTGTGTATTTTAATAATAAGTTAGTGAAAATAGATAGTTGTATGCACATACGTCTTTGTGGCAAGATACACATTTCGTCAGGCGTAGTTACGGCCGCTGTACGTCTGTCTGGTTCGATGATAATTACTGATCTTTAGCATACGTCTAAAAGTATTTTATTAAATATCTTTTTAAATAATATAGCTAGAAATAAAAAAAATAAAAGAGGTTGTGTGTCGATAAAAGTACTAAAAATTGACGTAATAAAAAAAAATTGCGTTTTTGTTCATACGCCCCTCTGGTTTGAAGCACGCGAAATCTTCGTATGACTTATAGTTTAAGACTTTCCCATACTGACCCCTTTGAATGAGCCACCCTGTATAGTATCACGCTATGACTAATAGGAGTGGAGCAGTAATGTAATATGTTTAAAAAAGTGACGCGTTTTTTTCGCGGCCTAACGAAGTGGGCACGGGTCAGCTAACTAGTACGTGATAAAGTTGGCATGTCAACAATTTCACCTCTTTGTGTCGTATTACTCGTATTTCGTAAACAAAATTTGTGATGATATTGTAAGTACTTATTAGTAAAATATATCTCGTAATTGGTAAAACAGATCATTATTAATATTTAATTAGACTTATTCAAAGAAAATATGCCGATAATTGCGAGTATTTTACATTTTTACATCGGGTGACAACGGCTACCCGTAACGCTTACGTAAATATCGCAGAGGGTTTTTACTAACTGTGTGAATCGTTGGTGTATTTCATTATGATTTTTCGTTGCAGCTTTTAATGGTTATTGGTACCTATGGAGTGGCTAAAGCATTTATCAAGCTTGTTTTTTTAAGTAACACTTTTTTTTCAGTGTTTGATGGTTATGTTTTTTTTTTATATAAGTACCAACTGAATTAAAGCTTTTCTTGTTATTGTGTGTGTAGTACCTACTACACACGGTCACATTATCTAGAGAGGTCCCTGGAATGTGAATTTACGTCCCGTTCTCTATTCAAGCCCCGCGCTCGCCACCGGGCGCATCAATGATTCGTCCGGCGCGACGTGACGTGACGTCATCGACGCCAGGTCTCGAGATAATGTGACGAGTAGTAAATAAATGTTAATTTTACAAAATAAATACTTATGTACCTATTATTATTAATAAATAAGAATAACCAAATTTCTAATTAGTAAATATAGGTAAGTACCTACCTAATAAATTATATATAAAATACCAATACAGTGTCAATAGAAATACCTAACTATAATTTGAGAATAATATGATAGAAATATAAAATACCAAATTATAATATTTAATTTGTGGAATTTAGAATTACTTAGGTAATATATTTAATTTTGAACCAATTTAAAAAAGGATCAGGGGCTAAACTAATAGTTCACCAACCACGATATAAAGCTCGTATTTTTTTACGAAATAGTTCTAGGTCTAAATAGTACAGTCACGAGCAATAATATGTACACATTTTCACATTTTGTAATACAGTTATCTAAAGTTCTGCTAATCCAAAATTAAAAATTCCAAGATTAATTCTAAACTGTACGGAACCTCTTACAATTACCGAAATAATTTTGGTATTCTAATGTCTAGATAAGTGAACAGATAGTTTAGAAAATTTGACAATGTGTACATATTATTGCTCGTGACTGTACCTATTTGTGTTAAATTTCAACTTGCGGAGAGTTACGTTGGCATAACGCAACGTACAAATAACCCAACATGTGCGACCAGTTTGAGATTCGCTTCACAATAATTTTATTTTATTTTATTTTGAAATTAAGAAAACTTACAGCTAACATAAACAGTAAATATAATGGGTACACACGAGATGGCCAATTACAACTAAATTTATACAAATTAATAAACTAAATAAAATAAATAAACAATTTATACTAGCTGATGCCCGCGGTATTACCCGCTTAATTGTTATTTTACACCATAAACTACCTATATTCCAAATTTCATCAAAATCCATTTAGTAGTTTTTGCATGAAAGGGTAACAAACATCCATCCATCCTCACAAACTTTTGCATTTATAATATTAGTAGGATAGGATAAGCAAAGGTGTGTCACTTTAGTGCCTAACAAATAAGGTGAATATTATCTTCACTAAATAAAAAGAAGGAAAACTTGAAATTAAACCCTATACCAATCCGTCTGCAAGCGTGGTATTAGTAGGCCAAGTATCCCTCCGTCAAGGAAGAAGGCCCGTCCCTGTAGTGGGACATTAATGGGCTGTTATGATGAAATAAGTTGACAATTACGAATTTAAGCTCTCTAGATATATCAGACCCACAGCTAAAAAACCGGTCAAGTGCGAGTCTGACTCGCGCACCGAGGGTCCTGTACAAACCTATTTATTTTCCCGCCAAATTGTGATAACGTCAGGATTCAGCTGTTTAAATACTATTTTTCCCGCCAAAATTCAATGACGTCACGACTTAGCTGTCAAAATATATTTTCCTGCCAAAATTCTGTGACGTCACGACTCATCTGTCAAAAATTCTATGACGTCACGCCTATCTGTCAAAATTGACAGCTGTCAAAAGTGACAGAGGTATAAAATTTTTTCCCGCCAAAATAATATGACGTCACAAATCATCTGTCAAAAATTCTGTGACGTCACGACTCATCTGTCAAAAATTCAATGACGTCACGACTCAACTGTCAAAAATTTTTTTCCCGACAAAATTCTGTGACGTCACGACTCATCTGTCAAAATTCTATGACGTCACGGGTCACGTGACCTATGACGTCACAGGTCACGTGACCTATGACGTCACAGGTCACGTGACACAGCTTTCCCGCCAAAATTCTATGAAATCAAAATATAATATGATTGCTAATAAAAAGTAACCTATGTTCTTTCTCAGGGTCTAAAGATTGTCTGTACCAAATTTCATCGAAATCCGTTCAGCCGTTTAGGCGTGAAAGAGTAACAGACAGACAGACAGACAGACAGAGTTACTTTCGCATTTATAATATTAGTATGGATGATGATACGGTAAGACGTTAAATAATATCATATAAGTAATAACAGTATGTAACTTATACAAAATTAAAACTACAGGGATGTTACCACTCAATGACTTGCAGAACCTGAGAAGAAATTAATGCACAATATTTTTTTTTAGGGGAATTATAAAAAAAGCGATTAAAAAAAGCATTGCGACTGATGATGACATAGGTGAATTTGAGTAAGCGAAAAAATAACTAAACTAACGACGAATATTGATTAATAATAAAATCCAGAACGAGCTTACAAAAAGTGGATTGTGATTAATCCATTTCATATATAAAAATTTTATCCGAGCGACTAGGTACATTACTAAGGGCCAGATTCAGAGACCGCACTTTGTCTTTACTTTAGTAAAGTCTAGATAATATCTCTGAATTTGAACAACATTAAAGTAATTTTTCGAATGAAAAAGTTTACTTTCATTATTTATTACTACAAAGTAAACTTTTAGTTAAATGATAACAAATGTTACAGCCAAAGTAATGAATATTGTACATAATAACTAGCCATTATTTATAAGGGCTACTCAATTTAGCTAAAGTGATAAATGTCGCAGAATAAATCTCATTAACTAGCCATTATTATATGGCGAAAATACAATATTAAGGCAAAAGTCAGAAACAGTTGGTTAGGTTAGGTCAATACAGTGACCAAAGGACGCACGAGCCGCGGCAGCGGCCGGCGAGTGCTAGATAGAATATAGTAATAATACCTACTTTAATCTAGTTTTACATAAAAAAAATGTTTCTTGCACTCGCCGTTTTTGTATTCGTAACATTTCATTTAAGATAAAATGCCGCTCAATATAAAAAATACATTTGCCAAATATTGAAAAAAATGCAGGACGTAACGTTGACACTTAAACAAATATTAAGTCGCTCAAATATTATGAAGCTGCTCATTTTGTATTTTAAGTAACTCAAATTAATGTTTGTAAGATACTATTCTGTTGATTTCTCATCACATATGCCCGATTTACACATCGACAAGTACAGTAGCGAGTTAAGTAGTATTTTAAGATTAAGTTAATTTAAATAGATCTCCATCCAATTTTTTGGCGAGTTATGTACGAAGCAGCCCCCTCTCGCGCGTCTCGCCAATTTAAATCGGCAAAAAATAGGATGGAGATCTATTTAAATCAACTTAATCAACAACTTACTACTTAACTCGCTACTGTACTTGTCGATGTGTAAATCGGGCATTACAGTCAGTCGCTCACTTAGTAATTATATACATAAGCCAAATTAATTAATTTTCACACTTAAAATTGTAATTTACAGTCACTCGTTTTATTGTTATTTTGTCTGGACTGATGTTAAATAAGTTTATGTTTGTCCCACGATTTATATCATTATAGGCACGACTCACCCTGATTAGGTATGAGTTTTGCCTATAACTAGTTCAAAGCGTATAATAAGAAATAGCCATAACCCAACATATATGTTAGCACTTAGACAATTGCCTTTCAATAGTTTTAAGAACTAGCTGTAATAAATAACCCTAACCCAAGTTGTATTGTATAAACATTTGAAGCATCACTTTCCAATAGTTTTATGATAAGTAATAGCCACAAAAAATATGTAGTTTAAAGAGTTTATTTTGTTTAGCTTTTATAAAATTAAATTAGTTCTGTTCCGATCGTCTTTGAGTGAGGACGCTAGTAGTACTACCACTCTCCCAAAATGTGCGTAAAATCAGGGTTTCAACAAACTTTGTTGTTGGCTTGACGCCTTGACGGTTATGGTTTTTCAATGGTTGTTGGTTATAAAACGTTTACGCAGTACAGTCACGAGCAATAATATGTACACATTTTCATATTTTGTAAAACGGTTATCTAAAGTTCTGCTAATCTAATTGATTATTCGAAGATTAGTTCAAAACAGTATGAAACCTTTTCTAAATTACGAATTAATTTTGGAATTCTAATGTCTAGATAGGCGTCTAGATAGTTTACAAAATTTCAATATTATTGCTCGTGACTGTACCTACTTACTAAATTACGTAAACTTTTATTCGGTTACTTTTTAGCAAATTTTCAATGAAATAAGATTTATGAACTTTAGAAAAAAAATATAAGTATCAAATAGTTAAAGCGGCGTCGCAGCACGTCGCATATTGTACTAAAAACGCAGGTTCTGATGTTCGAGTCCTTTTTCGACCTGTTAACTTTTTAATGTTTATTTGATTTCTGCGAAAACTAAGTTACGTTTCTATTCTAGGTCTAAAAATCAATCCGTTAATGGAGGTCCCAACCCTTCAATCAAGTCAGAACAACCGTGAGTATTTAATTTTAATATTTAATTACTTGTAATGACATTATTATCCTTCAGGACCACAATTTATTACTACAATTCATCATAACAGCCCATTATAATGTCCCACTGCAGGGACTGGCCTCCTCCCGTGACTAAGTGATACTTGGCCTACTAACACCACGCTGGCCAGACGAATTGATATAGGGTTTAATTTCAAGTTTTCCTTCTTTTTATTTCGTAAAGATAGATAATATTCACGGATAGTCCCTCAGTCGGTTTTTAGTTAGGTCCTATTTTGTGTGCATTTTTTGTAATATTTATGTTTAGAATTATTACTGTATGTTTTTGTGTGTGCAACAAATAACAATAATAATATTGTAACTATTAACAATATTAATTATGCGGACGACATGGTCCTCCTGGCTCCGACGATCAGAGCATTAAGGGAGCTCATTGGTATTTGTGAGGATTATGTCCGGAAGCATGGCTTACTCTACAATGCTGTAAAAAGTGAATGTATGGTCTTTAAGGCTGGCGGTAAATGCCTAGAAACTGTTCCCAGGTTACAGCTGAATGTTCAGGAACTGAACTTACCGACGGCCTTAATGATCATGCAGACTTGGAAAGGGAGGGCAGGGCGCTGGCTGTGCGCTGTAACATGGTGGCGAGAAGGTTTGCACGGTGTATTGAACAAGTTAAGATTACGTTGTTTAAGGCTTACTGCCAGGTGTTCTACACGTGCAGCCTGTGGGCCAGCCATACTCAGCGGGCAGTCATCGCGTTGCGTGTCCAATATAATAATGGCTTCAGGATGTTAATGGGCCTGCCCCGTTTCTGCAGCGCATCAGGCATGTTCGCGCAGGCTCATACCGATGACTTTCATGCCATTATCAGAAAAAGGTCCGCCTCACTGCTCCGCAGAATACGGGGCAGTTCCAATCTTATTCTGCAAACCATAGTGGAGAGGTATGACTCCCCTTTGCTAAAGACTATTGTTGGTAGATGTGTGAGGAACAATAGTCTAGTATCTCAATAAGCACTAGAAATACTTGTAATCTTTTTTTTAAAATCTTTTAATGTATAAATATCTAATAAAATTTAATTTAATAATTAATAAGTTATTTGTTAATAATGTTATGTTATATTTAATGCAATTTTAAAATATATTTATAATTCAATTCTATTCAATTCAATGATAATCCGAAGACACTAACATAGTTATAAGTCTCTTTTGTTACTAACCATTATGGATGCTACTTGTCCGAAATAAAAGGTTTTTATTTTATTTTTTAAAATAAACTTTTTTCTTTCTTTCTTATTTTAGAATTACAAGTAGTCCAGTAAGAGGTCGAGGACATGGACGTGGCAGAAGGCGTGGGCGAGATGAAGAAGTGTATGTGTATTTTCTTTTTACCATCCATCCATCCATTGGATCCATATCAGCCTATGGATGTCCACTGCAAAATTCTTTTTACCAATTATGGGTCAATCTCCAAATCGGGCGTATTCGTGTGATCGCTCTGGTGCTTTTCAGATCTTGATATTTTTTGGTAATTATGTATCTCATTGAAAAGAATGATATTAAAATACTACATTTTTACTATTGGCCTTCATTTTTGACAAACAGTTACGGAAATATTTAAGTTCAAACATTTTCGCGTCCAGAGCAATCATGATAGGCGCTAGAGCGATCATAAATGGTGAAACAAAAATAATAAAATTGGTAATATATTATTTATTTAGTCATTTTTAGTCTTGCATGTTACAAGATTTTATGATTTTATGTTTAGGGGATATATCTACAGCTTTTTGAGAGCTCATCAGTTGGAAACTTGTTCATTTTAGGGCAGCGTACCGATTTTGAAACAACGGAATCCTTATAGGATCACTTCGTTGTCCGTCTGTCTGTCTGTCTGTCTGTCTGTCAAGACCATTTATCTCAGGAACGCGTGGAGGTATCAATTTTCAACAAATATTATTTATTAATGATGAGACGTGACGTCATAAAATTTTTGACAGATAAGTAAGTCGTGACGTCACATAATTGTGGCAGGAAAATTTTTTTTGACAGCTGAGTCGTGACGTCACTGAATTTTTGACAGATGTGTCGTGACATTACAGAATCTTTGACAGATGAGTCGTGACGTCATTGAATTTTTGACAGAATCTGTCAAGAACTCTCACATTCACATCTGATGTGTCGTGAAATCACAGAATTTTTGACAGATGAGTCGTGACGTCATAGAATTTTGGCGGGAAAAATAATATTTAGACAGCTGAGTCCTGACGTCATCACAATTTGGCGAGAAAGTAAATAGGTTTGTACGGAACCCTCGGTGCGCGAGTGAGACTCGCACTTGACCGGTTTTATAAGGGTTCCGTACCGATTTTGGAAAAACGGAACCCTTTGTTGTCCGTTTCTCTATCAAGACTATTTATCTCAGGAACGCGTAGAGGTATCAAGCTGAAATTTTTACCTGTCTGTTGCCTTTTAGTGCTGTAAAAAAATCAAACTTCTAATCTAACGAAATCAAGACATATAGCCGTTTATGTCGCAAATTTTCGATGAGCAAAGGGCAAAAAGCTACAGGGTACTTCTAGTCTACATACAAACTTGAAATTTGGCATGAAGCAAGGTCTTATAGTGCATGTAAAGGAAAACTTCCGAAAACTTAAAATTTTGGCTTCCATCATATTATATTTTGATAATTTCGTCATAGTCATAATAATTTTGACAGCTGAGTCACGTGACTAGTGACGCCATAGAATTTTGGTCACGTGACACGTGACGTCATAGAATTTTAACAGATGAGTCGTGACGTCATAGAATATTGGCGGGAAAATATTTTGCAGAGGAGTCGTGACGTTATAGAATTTTTGACAGATGAGTCGTGACGTCACAGAATTTTTGACAGCTGAGTCGTGACATTTGTCGTTGTAACAATCTGGTATTATTACTTAAAGTAGTTTTATAACGTACAATTATTGCAAAATATCATCGCTCTGGTCTTTTGGACAGAGCAATCATAGCCATAGCGATCAAAAAAAGTCATAAAAGCATTAATATAGCCCAAAATAAAAACAGTAGAAAGTTGTGTTTACGCCTCATAAAGAACATCATTACTATCACTTAATTCACTTAATAAGCACATTTACAACCTTACTATTTAATTTATAAAACATGCCATATCAATCATCAAATTCGAGAACCAAACCCAGATAAATCATAAACTTAGCCTCGTAATATTGTAGTGGGGGACCGTGGCACAAATGTATCTTCCTCGGCGGTTACACCACTACAGCCACTACCCCGGGGGAGGGGAATAGAGTTTCTATTTCGTAAAATGAGGGATGAGCGCGATGTTTTACTCCAGCGCAGAGCGATGAGATAAAATGCCAGGTCATGACGATAAATTTAAATTGTGCCAAAAATATTGTTAATATAATTTAAAAAAAAATATTACAATGAAGATTAACTATTTGTTATGTAATATAAAATAACATCGGACATATGAACCTTCTCAATAAAAAGTTACACAATGTTTTCTCATTCAATCGGGAGTTAGGTCAACCCAGAGCAATCAGGATTTTAGGGTTTATGATTTTTTTTTAAATATTTCTAATAAACTAATTCATAATTTCAACTCTGCACCACATAGATTAGACACCAAAGTATACATAAAAAAATGTAATGAAAACGTTTATCGATTTCAAAATGGGTTTCTCCACTCCGACACGATAAAAAATGCCTCTGGAGATCTACCCTTATATTTTAATTACTGTTAATATAAAAGTTCATTTAAAACAATAGAACGACGTCTGTGGCGCAGTCGGTATATTACATGGCTGCTACGCAGAGGTCTCGCGTTCGATTCTCGCTCAATGCAAATCTTTGTGTGCATGAACATGATTGTTTGCATTGGTCTGAGTGTTTTCTGTATGTATTTACAAAAAAAAGTATTTAAGTATGTTTATCCGTTGTTTAGTACCTACCCTTGGTACAAGCTTTGCTTAGTTTGGGACTAGGTGGCGATGTATAATGTGTGAGGATTACTTATTTATTTATTTAAAGAATAATGGGCATTTTTGTATGGAAGCCGTCGTAATTATTTATTGCATGAGTCTAATTTAAACACTAATTATTTTTATTCTCTTCTCCTCAATAACTCTGTTCTCCCATGACTGACAGATTTGCTGTCATACAATAAAATGCTTCACTTTTCAAGTACTTTTATTTGATAAATAGAGTGTTATTTATTTATTTAAATTAAATTTCACGGCATGACAGAGCCGAGGCGCCAATGCGCCGTGAAACAACATAGTTTATTGTACGCGCAGGTACAAACGTGTACTTAAAACAAAGCGAAATTATAAATAAATTACAAGGGTGGGGACGTTTTGCCCATTCGTCTTTCTATATGATTTTAAAATTCAGCGGTATATTTTTTTGCAGTTCACCGCTGGCTCAAGTAAGGAGGGAGAGGCAGGCTACTCAACGTCGGATGGCCGCGCTGCCGACGCAAGCTCGTCGCGAGCTCGTCGCCAGCAAGCGTGAGGTTCACCTAGAGCGGATGCTCATACCTGATGCGCCACCGCGAAAACGACAATCAAAGTAAATACTTACGTAATAGTTATTCATTATAACGTCCCATTATTGTCCCACTGCAGGGACGGGCCTCCTTCTGTGACGGAGGGATACTTGGCCTACTAATACCACGCTGGCCAGACGGATTGGTATAGGGTTTAATTTCAAGTTTTTTATTTCGTAAAGATAATATTCACGCATAGTCCCTTAGTCTGTTTTTACGACACCCATGGGATGAGATATTGTATTCTTACTCTGATGTGTCTACACCCAGCGGGATCCCCTGTCTGAGAGACTAATGAATGATGCAGAAAATTAGATCTGGATATGTTCTACTGAATTATGCTGAAAACAGAATTTGTTCCGTATAACAAACGGAAATATAAACTTTTCTAACCGACCTCCAGCCAGCGGAATATTTACCAAAATTAAGTCTGGGTTACTCTATGTTGGTATTAAATTTTAGTTCTGTATTTTTTCTGTTGAACAAAATAAAAAACATACTTCTAATGCCCTTACCTGAAGAAAAAGTCCGCTGACTGGAGGTTTCATTTCGGCTTGATTGTGGCTGAAGTAAGGGCATTAGAAGTATGTTTTTTATTTTGTTCAACAGAAAAAATACAGAACTAAAATTTAATACCAATATAGAGTTACCCAGACTTAATTTTGGTAAATATTCCGCTGGCTGGAGGTCGGTTAGAAAAGTTTACATTTCCGTTTGTTATACGGAACAAATTCTGTTTTCAGCATAATTCAGTAGAACATATCCAGATCTAATTTTCTGCATCATGCATTGTCTCTCGAGGCAGGGGATCCCGCTGGGTGTAGATGTTACGGGCAACGTGATTAACTGGGCATTATTAATAAGGACCGGTCTTTATTAATAATGCCTAATAACAATGGGCAAAGTGATAAATTTATCTCTTTGACCGGCCCTTATTAATAATGGCCGACGACCCGTGGTCCATGTAATAAGTTAGTGTTTGAGATAGCTTAAAAAAAAGCTAAAACCTAAAATTAAGCCAAAAGTCAGAAACAGTTGGTTAGGTTAGGTTAGTATGGCGACCACAACGCGCACGAGCCGAGCGAGCGAAGCGAGCTGGCCGCGGCAGCGGCCGGCGAGTACCAGAAACATTTAAGTAAAATGTTTATTTTTTAACTACTATGTCCAATAGTTTATTTTTTGTTAACTTTTCATGAAAATTTTGTAAGTTTAATTTCATTTAATAAACAAAAACACTACAGTTCACCTATTTTATTACTTTGCCCAAGATAGGGTGGGCCTTATTCATAATGGCCGGGAAAAGTGATTAATTATGATGTATTAATCACATTGCCCAATTGAGTCGGGCATTATTAATACAGACCGGTCATTATTAATAGTGCCCGGATTTATCAAATTGCCCGTAACATAGACACATCTTACTCTGTCATCACACGGAGAACCAATTACCAAATACAAATTATGTTTGTAAAAAGAGTAAGCATATTGTATAATAAGTTATTTATTTTGCAGGGAGAAATCGCCAGAACGTCTGGAATGTATTAAGGTCGAAATACCCCAACCATGTGCCGGTAAGATGATTATTTTATGACTTGATTAGTATTTTGATGTTTAATCTTTGTTTATTTATTTATCTATTTTATTTATTTTATTTTGAAATTCAGAAAACTTACAGCTAACTTAGGGTCATAGCACATATAACGTAACGTAAACAGATCGGCATCGCCTCGCCTTTTTCCTCGGTGTCAAACGTCAAAAATCCGATTACGTTACGTATCCGATTAGTGTGCGTTGCAGTAAGGAGTTTCATACAAAGAATACTGAACGGCTCGGGTTGATACGGTGACGTTCCGTTTACGTTACGTTATATGTGCTACGACGCTTAATTACCACAGTATGTACGGTCGGGGTATTTGCCGCTCGACCACCCTTAGGCGAGAATCGCTTGGCACTCGGCGCATGCGATACGTGGCACGCCCACGTATCGCATGCGCCGCGTGCCAAGCGATTCTCGCCTAAGGGTGGTCGAGCGGCAAATACCCCGACTGTACAAGTACAACCAGTAGGTAGTCTATCTCGGCAGAATATTTATTATAAATGCCTACGGCTGCGCGGTACGTAAATTTGCGATAGGGCTGCCCACCTCAACATTTTAATTACATTTACCTACTTTCCCGCTCGTTACTGCGGCACAGTTGCGACAGTTCAGTCCGCAAAGCCACCGCTATCGTGAGCGTGTAGGTATAACTCGCGTTTTGTCCGTTTCTATGAAGTCGAAATACTGTATATATTTGTACTATGCTTATACAGTCATGTTATGTTATGTCACTTTGTTTGTTACAGAATTCAACCTGATAGATCCTGTCGCTTCAACTTCCGGCGTTCTTCTTTCTTCCGGTAAGATGGTCATGTCTTCGTTTTACTTTAGCTGTTTAATGCTTGAAGCCTCGACCCTCGACCGGCCCTTCCCGTTAGTGTTGCCGATCGATTGGCGAATATCGATAGCAGTACGATAGTCTATCGATAGTTTCCAATAGTATGACTATCGATTAGAGTATAGATACTATCGATAGCTAAAAAGGTGACAATAGTATTATCAGTCGGCAATACTATCGATACTTTCGACAGTATTATCTTTACGAGCTTCGATACTATCGATATTATCGATACTATCTATATTGTCTATCGATATTGACGATACTATCGAAAGAGCTATCGATGTAGTAGATGATTTTTGACAGAAACAATCGATAGTATCACTATCGATAGTTCGGCAACACTGCTTGCCGGTAATAACTGTTTTAAAAAATAATTGAAAACCTTGTTACAGAACCCCTCTCCGCAGAATCAGAAAGTGCTGAGGCCTCTCCTTCTGAAATGTCTCATTCCCGTAAGTCTTATTTGTTTTTATACAAAACACGGCAATATGACTATATCGAACCTGATGGAAAGTGCGAGTACAGTCCACAAATGAAGCCAACGGATAGAAGTCTTAAAATAACTTCAATCCGTCGTCATCATCTTGCCGGTTTGGCCAAATGCTTCTTCACACTGCGTTTGAAGGATCCAATATCATACGATGGAGGAAATACGTGAGCCGGAAGTTGTTTCCACAACTTAATGGTTCGGTATAGGAAGGAATTCCCGAACCTTTTGGTGCGAGCCGATATCCGACAGACCGTCTGAGTATGACACCGCAAACCGGCACGACTCTTATTTGATAATGTCGTCTTTTATTTGCTGTTTAAAGGCTTACGCAGACCGGGACGGCATGGCAAGGGATTTTAATTTTACTAATGGAAATTCAACCGTACTGTTACAGAAATACGACATAAATTGCTATGCTTCAAAATGAAAAATTTCGTGCGATAGAATCCCTTTCAATGCCATGGCATCATTTTAAAGCATAGCAATTTATCTCGTATTTCTGTAACAGTACGGTTGAATTTCCATTAGTAAAAATTAAAATCCCTTGCCATGCCGTCCCGGTCTGCGTAGGCCTTTATGTAAACTACTTACATCTAATCTTGTTTGTTACAGTATATCTGCCTGCAGACATTAAATATTATGGTAAGTTACATAAGTTGAATAACTCACATTGGCACTCCAACACACACAAACCTACTCACACTAATAATACTTAATAGTTACATGAAAGCTCTCCATGTTGTGACGGAGTAAGAATACAATATGTCACCACTCCATCTCATCCCATGGGTGTCGTAAAAACCGACTAAGGGACTATCTATGAATATTATCTAAACGAAATAAAAAGAAGGAAAACTTGAAATTAAACCAATCCTTTTGGCCAGCGTGGTATTAGTAGGCCAAGTATCCCTCCGTCACGGGAAGAGGCCCGTCCCTGCAGTGGGACATTAATGGACTGTTATGATGATGATGATGATTTAAGCAATTTAAATTGTTATTCTGTTTTTATGTTTTCAGAAGTTGGTGCGGAGGTTATCGTCGCTGCTCCGTCCTCGCCATGCACAGACCCTCTATCGACAATTGGTAATAATAAATCTATACTAATATTATAAAGAGGTAACGTTTGTGTGATTGTAGGGGGTAATCTCTGGATCAACTGAACCGATTTTAAAAATTCCATTTATCGGGGAGTGTCAAAGGCTATATAGTATCACGCTATGACTAATAGGAGTTGAGCAGTAATTAAATATGTTTAAAAAAGGGACTGGTTCTTTTCGCCGCCCAACGAAGTGGGCATGGGTCAGCTAGTCACTGATATAAAAATACTTCTTACCTTAATGATCAACATAATTCTAATATACCTAAATATTTTAGCAAATAGTACAATGTAAAAGCCATGTATGCCTGTAATCTGTATGATTGTTATTAATATGTAAGAACCTTTGTAATTTTATGTTATATTTCTTGACAATTATGCTGTTGGTGTGCTTAACAAATAAAATAAAATAAAAATGTACAGGATATAAATTGTTTGGTTACAGCTAGTCCAAATAATAGCTTCGACAGCGCTTATATTCAGTGGTTGACTGATCTTCACAGTGATGACGACTTAGACACTGACGACTTAGACATTGACCACTATGACATCAACCAGACTAGACTAGAACATTACGCATCGGCAGAACCTGCTTGTGAGACTGACTTAACAGAATTTCAAGCGGAAGTGTTACAGAGGGAGGATGCAGCGAATGACGCTGCAATACGTAGTATTGTGCCCGATGACTGCTACACTTTCGCTTGGAGTAAGAATAGATGTAATTTTCTTGGAAAACGGGAGACATTTACTGGTAAATCTGGTCCTACTTTCGACATGACTGACGAAATTCGAGTAATCGACATATTCGACAAGATTTTCGACGTTGACTTTATCGACCTTCTTTGTAGGGAGACTAACAGAAACGCTGAACAGAAGTTAGGTTTACTTCAAAAGCAGAACAAGTTATCTTTACATTCAAGATTTAACCATTGGACTCCGACAAACAGAGACGAAATGTTAAGCTTTTTAGCAATAATCATTCTACAAGGACTTTATCCGTTATCGGATGAAGAATCCTATTTCAAATTCAATGGTTTTGGTACAATGCTATACTTTGCCAAAATTATGTCGTACAACCGATTTATATTGCTGAAAAGCTTTTTAGAATTCGTAGACAATAACAACTTACAGGATAAGACTAGACTTTGTAAAATACGACCTGTGATTGACCACTTTAATGACAAGTTTTCCAGTCTATACATGCCTTCGCAAGATATAGCTATTGACGAATCTCTTCTTAAGTGGCTTGGGAGACTGAATTTTGCTCAAAAGATTAAGACAAAGGCTGCACAAGTCGGGGTCAAGACCTACGAGTTGTGCGATTCTTCTACCGGCTATCTCTGGAAGTTCTTTGTATATACTGGGAAAGGTAAACCGACTGAACAGACTGATACAAATCACGACGATGACGAGACAAATCAAATACCTACGACTGACGAGACATCTAACAGACTTACGACTAACGAAATGAGTGACCGCCCCACGAACGCTACTGCAATGATAGTTTACAGCTTGATCGAGCCGCTACTTCACCGTGGTCACACTGTCATAATGGACAACTTCTATAACAGTCCTCTATTACTTCGGAGCTTAAAAAAGCAAAAGACTGACTGTTATGGAACGTTAAGACTTAACCGAGAATTTGTGCCTGACTCTGTGAAGACTTTGACAAAGGCAGACTTACGACGAGGGGAAGTAGTGGCAACTTACTGTGACGATTTGTCGATTATGGTATGGCGGGATGCTAACTTAGTTAGTATGATCTCTACATACCATAATCTACAAATCGGGATTCAAGACAAAGACAATAGACAGACATACAAGCCGCACATTGTCTTAGACTACAACAAGAGCATGGGAGGAGTTGATCGTAAAGATCAATTTCTCGCAGGTCAACCGTTAGAACGACTAAAAAACAAAGTTTGGTACAAAAAACTCTTTCGGCGATTGTACAATGCGGCAATTTTTAACGCCTTTGTGATATTTTCCAGTTTTCAGCGGAAAATAACACATCGTCAATTCCGCATTGTACTTGCAGAAGAGTTACTCAAAAGACATAGACAGATAGACTTAACTACTGAACCACGACGTTTGAATGTTCGTTCAAGCACGACTGGACAGGTGACGACGACCGTTAGACGCAAAGTCAGACAAAGGACACAGGCCAGACCAAATGTTGAAAGTAACCACTTTCCGATTCGGACGGGGTCGAAGTCGACCTGTTGCTGGATGTGCCCTAAAAAGACGAGGACAATTTGGAAATGCGAGGAGTGCGACGTGAACCTCTGCATCGACGGTTGCTTCAAGGCTTATCACAAGCCCTAACCATTAATTTATTTATTTTTACTTTTTTTAAATTATTTTTGTAAATAAATATATACCTATAATAATTGTCTATCATTTTAAATAAAATAAATAAAAAATAAGTAAGTACATCTACATTAATTTACATTCCGTTACACACTAAATATTAGGTACTACAAAATAAATAATGTTTACAGTTTGTAGAAGCCCTTAGACGGGCAGCCATCTTGCCGTCTTTTCGATATCGTAATGATGCCATCGCGGAAACAGATTGTAGTGGAATGTGTAGTTTGTTTTTGGTAATTTATGCTGCATTCATCATCATCATCCCACTGCAGAGACGGGCCTCCTCTCATGACGGCAGGATACTTGGCCTACTAATACCACGGTGGCCAGACGGATTGGTATAGGTATAAGGTTTAATTTTAAGATTTCCTTCTTTTTATTTTGTAAAGATAATATTCACGGAAATCACGAACAAAATAAATAAAACTAATAAATATACTGCGTCAAAAAATATTTAATTTGGCATTTGAAGTAAAAATTTAAATCGGTGCAACTTAGTAGCCACATCCGCATCCACAAGAGCACTGTCCAGAGATAGACACACAACCTGAAGCTGGCACGCAACCGTCGAACCTCACAGCGCCCAAGATAGGCACCTGACCGATGACAGCTGTGTTACCTGCGACTGGCAGCTCACCGATAGCAGCTACGTTACCTTCACCGACACCACCATACGCGCCGATACCTGCTGCTTCATAACCAAGAGCACCGGAGTAGCCGAGTCCTCCAGCTAACAGTCCTGATCCTAGAGCTCCACCATAGCCGAGAGCGCCTGTTCCGCAGCCGACAGCAGCGGGAGCGATACGTCCACCACAGCCAGAGCGAATGCATTCACTTAACACCGACTGACAACATAAAAAGTAATAATAAGATTTTTTTTTGATACCACTAGTTTGAACAAATATAATAGTACTGGGCTGCCCATATTTGTTGTATTTACCTTTTTACCAGAATCACCACAGTTTGGTACTACAAACGATGGGTTATTCAAGACATATAAAAACCAGGGGGATAGGACCTTCTTCACCGGTAAGAAATAATCCAAAAATAAACACTAACAAAGTAAAAAAATAAATAAAAGAGAAGTTTAAATTACCCACCTGCATGAAGCAAACTTGTGCGCAGAGTAACAGAAGAGCGAAAGTATTCATGTTTGTTGTTTGTTTGTGTTCAACGAACAGCTGAAGATTGAATGATGAACTGTCTCTGTCCTCACACTTTTATATTTGGCACAGTTATTGATACTAGGTACGTCTTATCGCTCTACGTGAGTTATAATATTTTGCTACAAAACTGCAACATTTATCGCAAATTACACAAACAGTATTTCATAGAGGCGTGTAACTGATGATAACACAGTTTAGTATAAAACCAGCAGCAGTGGTACTGAACAACATTCTCGTATCAACACTCTCACAGTACCTAGTACACTAACTAACATGGCTGCCAAGATTGTGTTCGTGTTTTGCGCTCAGGCGATCCTCGCTCATGTAAGTTTTTTTAATACTATTTATAAATATTTACTTTATATTTGCCATATTATGCTGTTTGTCTCTACTATTCATACGATGTGGCAGGCCACTTGCTCGTCTGCCTGCTTTAAGTATTCTAAAATAGATCATCTCACTGTATTACACTTATTAAACTCCGAGAAATATTGTTCATGATGGAGAAGCTTCAAAGACCTAGCTGAGAATTAAAATTGATCATAGGGTGCCCCTATGATCAATGCTCCCTGTTTTTGAGAAGTTGGACATTTTGAGACATTTAAAAATCATGTAATCTTTGTTCCAGGTAACGTTAACTCAGTGTGTATATCCTGGAGGAGAGTACCTACGTGCGTTGGTTGCTCAACCTGTTGCTCCTGCGTGTGGATGTGGTGGTCTCGGTATTGGAGCTGGCTTTGGAAACAGTTTCGCTGGAGCTGGCTTAAGTTTGCCAAATATTGAAGTGATTCCTACAAGCGGTGGCGCTCTGCCTGTCTCCAGTTATTCCTCCATCGCTCCCACCGGTATATCTGTAGCATCTGAGAACGCTTATGAGGGTACTCTGCTTATAGCTGGTGAGCTGCCATTCTTAGGTACCGTAGCTTTGGAAGGCGCGATGCCTTCTGCTGGTGCAGGTGTCGTCAGCTACGGTTGTGGTAATGGTGTCACAGCTATATCTGACTACGCTGGTAATGCTGCCGGTGTTGTTGGTCTTGGAGCAGCAGGTATTGGTGCGAATGCTATCGGTTATGGTGCTGGTATCGGCCCAGGTTGTATTGGATACGGTGCTGGCTTAGGCGCTATTTCACCTGCAGCAGGACTTGGTCAAGCAGGAAGATGCGGATGTGGTTGTGGGTTACATTAAAAAGATTCTCCTCTCAGTTACTTGAATATATTTTATGATTTGTTTATTGAAGCGAAGCAATTAATAAATGTATAACATTAACAATTTCTTTAATTATAAACCTTATTTATAAAATTTACCAATAACTGTTAATTTATTGTTATAAAGGGTGTTTTTTTAAGCTAGATAGAACTTTAAAGTGTAAAAAGTAACACAAAAAATTAAATTTTGATGAAACTTTTTTTTTATTTGTTTCAGTATACTCTGACAAATCATCATGAATAGACTCACGCTTGAACAACGCTACGAAATTATCCAAATTTACTTTGAAAATCAGTCGTCGATTCGCGCAACTTATAGACGACTTCGTCATTTGTATGGCGTACATAATCGTCCATCTGAACAAGCCATTCGTCGAACTGTGGATAGATTTCGTACCACATACTCTCTAGAGGATGCAATAACACCAGCACGTCGAAGGAATGTGCGTACTGAAGAGAATATCGCCGCTGTAAACGAAAGTGTGGAAGAAGATCCAAATTTATCGATTCGTCGTCGGTCGCAGGAATTGGGGCTCTGTCCGTCCACTACGTGGAAAATATTGCGCAAAGATCTCGGCCTACACCCGTATAAGATCCAGCTGGTGCAGGAATTGAAGCCACGAGACCATTATATGCGTCGTTCTTTCGCCGATTGGGCTCTAGAGCAGTTGGAAACTGACCCGTTGTTTTATCGCAAAATTGTGTTCAGCGATGAGGCGCATTTTTGGCTTAACGGGTTTGTTAATAAGCAAAATTGCCGCATATGGAGTGAGACCAATCCACAAAAGACCCTACAGACTCCATTACATCCAGAAAAATGCACCGTATGGTGCGGTTTTCACGCTGGTGGCATCATCGGACCTTATTTCTTCAAAAATGAGGCCGGAGCTCGCGTTACGGTCAATGGAGATCGTTACCGCACCATGATCAATGATTTTTTGTTTGAAAATATGGATGACATTGATCCGGAGGAGATGTGGTTTCAACAGGATGGCGCTACGTGCCATACGGCGAACGCAACCATCGACTTATTGAAATCAAAATTTGGCGATAAGTTGATTTCGAGAAATGGACCTGTCAATTGGCCTCCAAGGTCGTGCGATTTGACACCTCTCGATTATTTCCTGTGGGGCTACGTGAAGTCACTGGTTTATGCTGATAAACCAGCAACAATTGACGCCTTGGAGGCCACCATTGTTCGTGTTATTCGTGACATACGGCCAGCAGTGCTCGAAAAAGTGGCCCAAAATTGGACGTCCAGAATACGCTTCGTCAAGAACAGCCGCGGTGCCCATATGCCCGAAATCATTTTCAAATGTTAATGTCACGTATTGATCTTTCGAATAAAAAAAAATTTTTGATTACAATTTAATTTTTTGTGTTATTTTTTACAATTTAAAGTTCTATCTAGCTTAAAAAAACACCCTTTATATAACGTTCAAGGTAGCGTTTTGGGTCCGCTACTATTTCTAGTCTATATTAATGATTTAACAGAGGTTACGCGCCATAAGACTGTTCTTTTGGCCGACGGCGTAACTGTTATAGTGAGAACTGACAAAGACATGACATTAAATCAACATGAAATCGAGATTAATAACACCTTATCATCAATTATTCAATGGTTATTAATTATAATTTACAAATTAATTTACAAAAGACTAACTTTATTAATTTCAATAACTTTAAGAATGGTAATTTAAATGTGATTTATAATGGACAAACCTTACTAGAAGCTAATACAGTTACGTTTCTAGGATTAATCTTAAACAGTACATTTAACTGGAAAGAACACATAGAGAAAAAGTAAGCAATAAACTAAACGGGTTTTCATTCGCACAAATTATGAAAAGTGGCAAGTAGAAGCACTGCATGTACAGCATATTTTGCTTATGTTGAGTCTGTGTTGCGATATGGGTTACTTTTATGGGGAAATGGTACAGATTTAAATAAAGTATTTTTAGCCCAAAAACGGTGTATATACGAGCAATTTCTAACATTGCCCCAGACATTTCTTATCCACCATATTTTAGAGAGTTGAAAATCCTTCCTCTACCTTGTCTGTATGTACTGGAGGTAGGTAAATTTGCAAAACAGCATCCTGAATTGTTTAAACAGGCCAAGGACATATATAAAAGGTCTAATATTAGAAACCCAGACAGGCTTCTAATGGATATTGTTGCTAGAAGTACTAAGTTCTAAAAAAATTGCTATCCAATGTTTTATTTTATTTTCTTTGGGAAGCTTACAGTTACAGCTATATTACAATAGTACTTAAAATTAGTTGAATAAATGCCAATAACAAGCATCCACATATTAGCGGAAAACTTTTTAGTTTGTAAAAATATTTAATTGCATACCACAAAGTATCAAAGATTTACCCATTAATAAATTTGTTTTATCCCTAAGTGCCTGGTTAATGAAAAATACATTTTATTCCATTAAAGAATTCTTTGAATATGGTGGTAAAGCAAGCAGTGGTAAGCAAGTAGAGTAATATTTTATTTTATAAAAATTAAATAGGTAATTATATCTCAATTAAATTTCCTTTTATGTTAATATTATTTTGAAATTTATACTATTCATTATTGAAATTTATTATAATGTACCTACTTACTTAATTAATAATAATTGTAAGTTTAAATTATTTATTATTATTTGCATGCTTTCTGTGATGGCTAGATGGGTTAGAACCTAAAATTATCTTATGTAACATCAATTATTATGTACCCTGTCTAAAGTGAATAAAGACAATAATACAAGTTTAGGAATCCCTAAAATGTTTGACTCTAAAAGAAGGAGTAGTCCAATATGTTCAATAAGTTGAACAAATTGGATTTTCTTCCAATTTTTTCAACTTCAAAATGTAGTTGAACTATTTGGACGATTTTCTTCCAATTTATTCAACTTCAAAATTATGTAGTTCAACTACATTTTGAAGTTGAAAAACGTTGTACAGTTAAGTACTAAGTTGCACTCCGGCGCCCGTATAAAGCAATGGTTAAATTTGATAGTCATGGCGCTGGACGTAGTCCAGAGACGCGGGTTCGAGTCCTGCACCGAGTAACAATTTTTCCATTGTCTTTCTTCTTTTCATCAAATTGTTGTTGAAATTGACGTGGTTCTTATTTTTTTTATGATATGAAAGGTTTATAGTTAACCAGGTGTCCGGCATGTTAATAGACTAGAAGACTAGTACTAGTCTTTTTTTTTTAACAATAAGCCGGAAGGAGCATTTTTCAAGCTAGCAAAATGATGGCGATATACTTCAGTCAATTGTAGGCCCTATGTACTAATTTGTATACTATAATACTTCCAGCGTAAGTTTAGCTTTTTGACAGTTCACGTCCATGAAGTTTCTTAATACTTCCGCTTATTTTTCGAACAAATTATATTGTATTTCATGGACGTACCCATGTTTTTTTTCAGTTACCATGGTTACTTAGTGATGGACACTCATAACGATTACCACCATCATGAAACAAATTACAAATAATCGGTAGAAATAAATGCTATGAATAAAAACCTGAACTCTTCATAATACGTTTATAAAATGTAATATGATTTTAGATTAGCTATAACCTGCGAATGTGTCACGATAAATTATGTACCTATTTTAAATAATACCTAAGCTAACTATAATTTTATCATTTTAAGCTATAGGCTAATTCTCTTAACATAGAAGAAAGAAACAATAATAAAATGATAATGTAAGTTGATGTAAGGATCCAAATGTGTAAAATAAAGTAATTTGAAAAATCGCGAAATAACTTACAATCGAATGGGATTACATTCGAGATACTGCTGAACGTCACTAACGTCAATCTGTCAAATGTTGTTAAATATAGTGGAAGGGGTATAATGTATTAATTTTTTTGTAGGTCCTAAGACATTTGACTCTCCCGCGGTTCTCAACGAGCCAAACGTGATACAACTGTAGGTAATAAAAGAGTGTTTGAAGTTGCACAAATTGTTGTGTTTATTTCGTTATCATTTACAAGACAAAAACATCATATTAATAACATCCGCATCCACAAGAGCATTGTCCAGTGATAGAGACACAACCTGAAGCTGGCACGCAACCGTCGAACCTCACAGCGCCCAAGATAGGCACCTGACCGATGACAGCTGTGTTACCTGCGACTGGCAGCTCACCGATAGCAGCTACGTTACCTTCACCGACACCACCATACGCGCCGATACCTGCTGCTTCATAACCAAGAGCACCGGAGTAGCCGAGTCCTACAGCTAACAGTCCTGATCCTAGAGCTCCACCATAGCCGAGAGCGCCTGTTCCGCAGCCGACAGCAGCGGGAGCGATACGTCCACCACAGCCAGAGCGAATGCACTGACCGAACACTCCCTGATAAACAAAAAGTACTACTATAACATTTACTTATTTACAGAATCATGATCGAAATAGTATTTTAGAAACCATTTAGTGGTAGGCCATCGTGCCGAAATCATAAAATGATATTTGAAACTTAGGATTAATACCTAGTTTATAGACAAAACATGTAACAAAACGTCGCACGAATACTTAAGTGTCCAACCTCCATTTTCAACATTTTACACCAGAGACGTTTTATTGATTAGTTTAAGCAAATAATATGATTTTATAAAAGTTTTATATTAAAAAAATAGTTAATGTGTTTATGAAATGATATATTACAAAATTTGTAATATAATCATTAAAAAGTCAAACAGTTATATTTATTTTCACAATTCTTTATGGAGGTTGAGCAAATAAACACATAAATAATTATGCAATTGGAGATAGACCACTACCGGGGTGGAGGTTGAGCATTTTGCATTTGAAGATATTTAGTACTTAAGTGCCCTATAACCAAATACAGTGTGTTTGGGTATCGTGGTAAAAATCGTGGTTAACTTGCTATATATTATTAAAAAAAACACAGAATTTAAAAAAAAACACTGTTTGTTATATATAAAATACAAAATACAATATTTTTTTGTTTTTGTACCGATACAAGATCGTTTACTTCGCCTGGTATTGTTTATGTTGTCTGATCCTGTCAAAACCTTTTTAATTAGAGATTCCATGAAGGCTTTGTCGTCAGCTTTCATATATTTGTAAGTACTTCTAATATTTTTTTTTTCGGTTAGTGTCTGATTTGAATTAGTCCTAGTAATTTTTTTTTTAATTAGTCGTATTCTTCTTTCGTCGGATTCTTGTTTGGTCGGATTCTTGATTCATCGAACGTAATGTCAACATAAAATGAAACTATGGTATTACCGTGACTACACAATCTTCATTTCAATATGTACAATAAAAACGACATAAATTAAATACGAAACGGTGATAATATCATACCTATACGTATAAACAATAATTAATATACTGAGACTATTTAAACAATTTAGAATTGATTTATTTTTTCAAGAAAATTAACCTTTTTTTGACGATTCTTTATGTTTTCATATGGAATTCTTTAGAAAAAAAATTGTATAAATCTACTTATCTAGCATCTAACATCATTGCGAACACAAAGCATAGGTATACGTAAACACAAAACTACCCATTTAATGCTTAGAAATTTACCCATTTAACAATTAGAAAACATGCAAGTAGCAGGTATATTTTGACAGTCATCGCACAAAAGCAAAATTTTTTATTATTATATTAGTTATATTTTACAACCTTACGAAATGTTCGAAACAATCTGTTCATTTACAGATACGTCACAATTTTATTTAAAGATTTAATTAAATCTGTAATTATAAGAAGTAAATTTAAACATCCTGTACTATAAGTTAACGATACCCAGTGATAATCTACAAAGAAATGTTAACAAAAATACAAGTTACCGATTCTTTTCTATAGTTGTGACTATATTTTCCGATTTATATTTCGTCACGGACATTTGGGGTACTGTTTTCTATTAAAATTAATACTTTTTTTCTATATTTCGCGTTATTTTTTACTCAAATACGTGCGAGCACCAGCTTCGTCACAAAAGAAATTAATGATGGCGGCGTATTGCGTCATCAAAATGCGATGTCGTGATTGGTTACCTGTGAGGAGATTGAATACTTAAGCACGCAATCGATGTTAGGATGCACGTTTGGTGTTTCTCTACGGACTTTGAGCAATTAAGCATGAAGTTTTAATTCTCTTGTGTTAGTTTACAAAAACTTAAATTCCTTATAATTAATGTATTTTAAGTCCAAACAGCAAGTATTATATACCAATCGAACCGCAATTTGATCCTTAATAAAATTGCATTAAAAAGTGAAATTCGTCAAAATGGTCGGTTGAGCAAACAAGCATTCAGGCGACGAAAAGTTAAGGGGGCCTTTCTTCGGCAGTGGACAACCGTATTGAAATTCAAGTGTTTAAGTCACTGTTTAGTCACCTTTAATGACGCTTTTAGTATATATTTTACGACTTTCAGCGGCCACTTTATAAGTTGTATTTTTACCAAAACACGTGAAACTTATTTCTAAGTATAACACTAATCAAAATATAAATTAAAAAGGTAAACATAACTCACCTGCATGAAGCAAACTTGTGCGCAGAGTAACAGAAGAGCGAAAGTATTCATGTTTGTTGTTTGTTTGTGTTCAACGAACAGCTGAAGACTGAATGATGAACTGTCTCTGTCCTCACACTTTTATATTTGGCACAGTTATTGATACTAGGTAGGTACGTCTTATCGCTCTACGTGAGTTGTAATATTTTGCTACAAAACTGCAACATTTATCGCAAATTACACAAACAGTATTTCATAGAGGCGTGTAACTGATGATAACACAGTTTAGTATAAAACCAGCAGCAGTGGTACTGAACAACATTCTCGTACCAACACTCTCACAGTACCTAGTACACTAACTAACATGGCTGCCAAGATTGTGTTCGTGTTCTGCGCTCAGGCGATCCTCGCTCATGTAAGTTTAATTTATTATTTTACTTCTTTATTCCATAATGCAATTATTCAAATTCTACCGGTGAAGTGCAGTAGCAACTTTTAATTAATAAAGTACACAAAACTATTGGTTAAGCATTTAATGATTGTTGCAGGTAACATTAAGCCAGTGTGTATATCCTGGAGGAGAGTACCTACGTGCGTTTGCAGCTCAACCTGTTGCTCCTGCGTGTGGATGTGGTGGTCTCGGTATTGGAGCTGGCTTTGGAAACAGTTTCGCTGGAGCTGGCTTAAGTTTGTCAAATATTGAAGTGATTCCTACAAGCGGTGGCGCTCTGCCTGTCTCCAGTTATTCCTCCATCGCTCCCAGCGGTATATCTGTAGCATCTGAGAACGCTTATGAGGGTACTCTGCTTATAGCTGGTGAGCTGCCATTCTTAGGTACCGTAGCTTTGGAAGGCGCGATGCCTTCTGCTGGTGCAGGTGTCGTCAGCTACGGTTGTGGTAATGGTGTCACAGCTATATCTGACTACGCTGGTAATGCTGCCGGTGTTGTTGGTCTTGGAGCAGCAGGTATTGGTGCGAATGCTATCGGTTATGGTGCTGGTATCGGCCCAGGTTGTATTGGATACGGTGCTGGCTTAGGCGCTATTTCACCTGCAGCAGGACTTGGTCAAGCAGGAAAATGTGGATGCGGTTGTGGAGCATATTAATATTATTTACATTGAGTACCTACATAAATAGTATAACAATAAAATTAATTTACTGCATCTTAAAAATATGTTTTATTTCTTTCTAATTGTTTTCAAAATAGCGTAATTAAGTGCTGCCCGTTAACCCTTTCAGACTCTAGCCAAAATGGCTGCGTGATGTGATCACAAGCTCTGAAGAGCTTTTCAAGCCTAAGATGATAGCATTAGCAGGTCTTGGTTCTAAAGGACTATGTGGATGTGGCTGTGGAGGACATAACATACTCCTTTTTTAGTCTTTCTATAAGTTATTATATCGAATTAAGTGTCATTGTCATCATCATATCAGTCAATCGACGTCGACTGCTGGACATAGGCCTAATTAACTAACTAAGTGTGTTCCTGGGTTATTGTAATGGGGAATGAGACTGAACCCCACAACCCAGGGAATCCTAGTGTGGGGTCCAGAGTATTAGTTATCTAGTGTATAAGGTTTATTTTATTAGAAGAAACTAAGTACAAGTTTTTTTTATTTATTTTTTTTATTTATTGGCCATAAAGAAACACACATACACTCTGTCTATAAAGTCCTGAAAATAAATGAGGCCGCCACTGTGCTACACGTAGCAACCCTATTTAGTCTGAGAAAATAGTTTTCATACTAGTAATTTATTGAAATAAAATAAGTAATTTTGAAACACATTATATCTAATACTCAAGTAAGAAATTCACACAACTCATAATGAGATAATTCATTTCATTGGTTGAAACCCTAAGTGATTGAGTAATTTGAATAATTGTTATAACATGACCTATAAAGAAGTAAAGTAGTGTTAGCCCTTTAAACATTTTAGATGACGATGTTTTATTTCTGTTTTATATGCACTTTAGTCAAGCCATTTTAAATTTTGACAGTTTTGAGCCATAGAATGTAACATAATTTAGTGTAAGAATTATGAGCCATAACGTAATTTTTGACTTCTGGAAAACAATTTGTTCTATGGTTTTAATTTTAGTGCTGCTACTATATGGCTGCTGCCACATGTATACCAAACTTAAAAAACTAAACTATAAATAATAATCGATTATCGATTAATCGCTTGTTACCTAAATCGATAAATCTCTTAATCGATTTCATACACCAACCCTAAACTACATGGGTCAAAATTCACCTATTAGAATGGTATGGGTATTAGAATAAATTAACGGATTGAATCAGAGTAATAAAAACGCATGTACACAGTTAACAAGGAGATTTATTCATCGCTTTCATCATAGGATTTTTTTTATATTCGATGTTGAGATAACTTTCGTTGCCACCTTCATCGTCATCACTAAAGCTTTCTTTGCTGCTGCTATTATCGTCAGTATTTGCCTCTTCTCTTGTAGTATTCTGATTCGAGCTTCTCGACGCGATGGCACATTTTGTAACCTGCGGGAACATAAATAGTTGTTAGTGATGATTTTATAAAATATTCTGTTATTTTATATATCAATTCATCATCATCATAACTGGATACTTGGCCTACTGGTACCACGCTGGCCAGACGTATTGGTATAGGGCTTTATTTCAAGTTTTCTTTCTTTTTATTTCATAAAGATGATATTCACAAACAGTCCCTTAGTCGGTTTTTACGACACCCATGGGATGAGATGGGGTGGTGATATATTGTATTCTTCCTTCGTCACTACACGGAAACTACTGATTTCCTAACTAAACTAATATTATTATTAAAAAAGATTTGATTATTGGTTTATTTGGAGAGGCGTATAGGGGGCAAAGAGGAGTAGAAAGGGAAAATAGGCTAGAAACTATTATTTTAACTATTTTATACAGTTAATAATGAGAAAAATTACTATACAAAAGAATATGCTTTATTATACAGGTTACCTTGTATGAAGAATGATAAATAATGTCTTTCCTTAGTTCTTCAGGCAAATCTCCATTTTTATATTACTCGGGCATTTCTTGTAGGCCTATTGCATTTAAAATTTTGCGTAGAACTTCAAGACTACAATTAAAATCCATCACAGTTCTAGCTATCACCTGCAACTATCTGAGGGTTGGTTGGAGCCTGAAATTTTACAAAAGTTATGTTGATTAAACATTTGATTATACTTTTACAATAAATTTAGACATACCTAGACACAAAATACAGGCAAAGAATGGGATGAAAAGAATAACTGCAATACCTAACTAAAATTTATTCATTGTTAAATATTAACTAACAAGATATCATTTAACATGGAGTTACTAAGAACTAAATAATAATAAAATTAATAAAATATTGCAATTAATTATTCATTGTCGACAGACCAGTTGATGCGAAAGTGACATACTTAGTTTAGTTATCAACCGGAATATAGACATAAAGCAATTAATTCAAATTCAAAATTGGGATAAATCTTGACTGAATTATACTAATGCAACTGATAATGTATCAACAGAATAGGTCGTACTACAATATTTCTTACTTTCAATGACAATCTTACCTAAAAATATGCTATGTACGCAATGCCTGTTTTTGGTCTCTAAATCGCAAATGGAGTGAATCAATTACTTGAGACAGATTACAAAACACAGTAACACGATTACATACCCATCAAAGTTGCAGTTCGCTCATAAATATCATCCAAATCACGTAAAATTTGAGCAGCTTCGTGCTCCGTCAAACATTGTTATAGAACTTTGAAAATCACTTCCCATGTGCCACTTTGATTTACTCTACTCATTCTTTATGTTGTTCTTCGTAAGTCAGTATTAGTTCATTGTAGATTAATGAACTTATAAAAATCACAAAATGAAAACCGTTCCGCAACTTCTACTCGATGACAGCTCATGTACAAGTCTATTTTGAATTTCAGTGTTGCCAGACACATGAACAATTTAGTTCCTCAAACTTTAATTTCTTGACTTTATAGACAACCTATAACATAAAAACACAGAGCAACAAAAAAAAAAAACAAAGTCTAAATGGCCAATAGGACTCTGCCTCAGCTGTTATGCTGGTACGGCATAGTTTTATGTCGCACCAGCGCTGGTCATCTGGCAGAGCCCTCCCCTTCTTTTGGCTGACACCACAATTACTTTTTTAAAATATAAAATATAGCAAAATATAGCAACATAGGTACACAAAACAACACAAAATAAAAGAAAATAAGATAAAAAAAAAGAAAAACAAAGCGAACAAACTTTTATGAATTCTGTACTGTAATAGTGTTTAGATACTAAATAATTATTAAAAAAAAATATGTAGCTTAATTTTGAGTTATCTGACCCATTTTTAATACAATAGATTTAGTGCTCAAAACTATTTTCTTTTAAGAAATTGACACCAAGTGATCCAACGCTTAACACACTGACCACTTGTTACAGATATAATAACTGCGCAATTTTATTTAGATGGATGGTTAATAACTACAAAATTGACTAAATAATCAATGTCATCATCATCATAACAGCCCATTAATGTCCCACTGCAAGGAGACAGACCTCCTCCCGTGACAGAGGGATACTTGGCCTTCTAATACTACGCTGCCCAGACGGATTGGTATAGGGTTTAATTTCAAGTTTTCCTTCTTTTTATTTTGTAAAGATAATATGCACGAATAGTTTCTTAGTCGATTTTTACGACACCCATGGGATTAGATGGGGTTGTGACATATTGTATTCTTACTCCGTCACCACACGGAGTAATGTGTAAATGTGTGAGCTATATTAATAATAATTCATTATCGTATCGATGTTATAAGCGCCACAACCTGCACCTGACACTCAGACAATATCAGCAAAAACAAGCGCACGCGGACATGCAATCCGATCCGACCTTGTAACGACCACACGTACAATTTTATGTAAACAGAATAGGTAATAATATAAAATTAATTAATTTATTTCAATTATTTAGCTACGGCAGTTTTTTTTTTACATTTGCAATATTAGAATTGAAATGGATCAAAAAAGTTTCTTCGGTCTATTTATAAATGCCATCAGTCTCATCATCATCATATCAGCCAATCGATGTCCACTGCTGGACATAGGCCTGCTCCAAGTAATGCCACCTTGTGCTATCAGTCTAAACTGTCATAATACCTACTTAATGCTGACTTGCTGCAGAAGTATCGTCTTTTAAGAATCTAGGCGTGAACTTTTAAAAACCACGTTGCCATATGGCTTATGTAATAATAATTTTTGTTGTGAGATAACCAACCAGCTTCCATATATAATGGGCTGTTATGATGATGATAACTATTAACGCATGTCGAATTATTAAACTTTAACGAAAGTGAATCATCGCAGTTCTGATATAATGTAACATAACTTATCAATAAAATCAGATGTCAACGAGTTGTACTCGCTCTACTTTATATTGTTTTGATGACGATGCTTTTATAAACTGAGTTGTGTAGGTCAGGGTTACTGTATGCAAGTGTTGATAATTTTAACTACAAATTATTGCATTCCTTGATATTAGAACTAGCTCATGTATATGCATGTATGCTAAACGGTTACAGGTGCACCGGCTGGTTACCTGTATACCGGCGCACGATGATAGGTATTGGACCGGAGATAGTTCATAGCTAGGTCCCGTACTAGAAGTGCCATGATATATACTAGAAGTGGTCGTTCTTTGTTGAAATTCATTCATAACATTAATGTCCCACTGCAGAAATGGGACGGAGGGATACTTGGCCTACTAATACCACGCTGGCCAGACGGATTGGTATAGTGTTCAATTTCAAGTTTTCCTTCTTATTATTTTGTAAAGATAATATTGACGGATAGTCCCTTAGTCGGTTTTTACGACACCCATGGGATAAGATGGGGTGGTGATGCATTGTATACTTACTCCATCACCACACGGAGAAACAACAATGATAAATTAAGTGCATACACGTTTACGGCAGCCGCATAGAAAGAAGGATGTGTCAACCTGCTTTTCATTCCACGGTGAAATAATATTCAAGAATCAAAATGATGGCAATAGACTGCAGTCGGTATGTGTTTTCCTTAAAACACACTACTTAGTCTAAAGAAATTTAAGATTTTCCGTAGGTCAACAAGCTATAAATGATACGAAATAATAAGAAAAAGGTTTAAAGTTGCAAAAAAGATTGTTTGTTTATTTTGTCACCATTCACAAGTCAAATTCATCTTATTAATGACATCCACATCCACAAGAGCATTGTCCAGAGATAGAGACACAACCTGAAGCTGGCACGCAACCGTCGAACCTCACAGCGCCCAAGATAGGCACCTGACCGATGACAGCTGTGTTACCTGCGACTGGCAGCTCACCGATAGCAGCTACGTTACCTTCACCGACACCACCATACGCGCCGATACCTGCTGCTTCATAACCAAGAGCACCGGAGTAGCCGAGTCCTCCAGCTAACAGTCCTGATCCTAGAGCTCCACCATAGCCGAGAGCGCCTGTTCCGCAGCCGACAGCAGCGGGAGCGATACGTCCACCACAGCCAGAGCGAATGCATTGACTTAATACTCCCTGATTAATAAAAAGAACTATTATTAAATACTACCTACGTATTTACAAAAAAAATGGTCAAAATAATATTTTCCAAACAACTTTGTCGTAGTCCATCGTGCCGAAATCATGAAATGGTACTTCAAACTTAGGATTAATCGGTCATATACAAAACATGTTATTTTGAACACAAAAGCAAATAGAAATTAAAAAGGTAAACATAACTCACCTGCATGAAGCAAACTTGTGCGCAGAGTAACAGAAGAGCGAAAGTATTCATGTTTGTTATTTGTTTGTGTTCAACGAACAGCTGAAGACTGAATGATGAATTGTCTCTGTCCTCACACTTTTATATTTGGCACAGTTATTGATACTAGGTACGTCTTATCGCTCTACGTGAGTTATAATATTTTGCTACAAAACTGCAACATTTATCGCAAATTACACAAACAGTATTTCATAGAGGCGTGTAACTGATGATAACACAGTTTAGTATAAAACCAGCAGCAGTGGTACTGAACAACATTCTCGTATCAACACTCTCACAGTACCTAGTACACTAACTAACATGGCTGCCAAGATTGTGTTCGTGTTCTGCGCTCAGGCGATCCTCGCTCATGTAAGTTTATTTTATACTTTTAATACTCGTTTCTTTAATACTCTTTGCCTCTACTATTAATACGATATGACAGGCCACTTGCTCGTTTGCCTCCTTTTAGTAATCTAAAATAGATCATGTCACTGTATTTTACTTACAATACCTAACTACTAATAATGATGAAAAAGAAGCTTTTAAAAAGACTGAGCTGGTAATTGAAACAAGTTATAAGGGCACATACTACTTTTTTTTCAGAAGTTAGACATTTTGAGACATTTAAAAATCATTTAATAATTTTTCCAGGTAACATTAAGTCAGTGTGTATATCCTGGAGGAGAGTACCTACGTGCGTTTGTTGCTCAACCTGTTGCTCCTGCGTGTGGCTGTGGTGGTCTCGGTATTGGAGCTGGCTTTGGAAACAGTTTCGCTGGAGCTGGCTTAAGTTTGCCAAATATTGAAGTGATTCCTACAAGCGGTGGCGCTCTGCCTGTCTCCAGTTATTCCTCCATCGCTCCCACCGGTATATCTGTAGCATCTGAGAACGCTTATGAGGGTACTCTGCTTATAGCTGGTGAGCTGCCATTCTTAGGTACCGTAGCTTTGGAAGGCGCGATGCCTTCTGCTGGTGCAGGTGTCGTCAGCTACGGTTGTGGTAATGGTGTCACAGCTATATCTGACTACGCTGGTAATGCTGCCGGTGTTGTTGGTCTTGGAGCAGCAGGTATTGGTGCGAATGCTATCGGTTATGGTGCTGGTATCGGCCCAGGTTGTATTGGATACGGTGCTGGCTTAGGCGCTATTTCACCTGCAGCAGGACTTGGTCAAGCAGGAAGATGCGGATGTGGTTGTGGGTTACAATAAAAAGATTTTCCTCTCAGTTACTTGAATATATTTTATGATTTGTTAATTGATGCGAAGCAATAAATAAATGTATAACATTAACAATTTCTTTATTATAAACCCTATGTGTAAAATTAACTAATAACTGTTAATATTTAAAAATGAAACATTGTGTTAATAAGACGAAGAGAAGTTTGACTCCAAAAGAAGTAATAATCAGACGAATTTCATCAAATTGTTGTTGTAATTGATGACTTTGGAAAAATCTGTACACTCAGTAAATTATTACACACTGTAAGTAGTAAATTATTTTAAAACTTGTAAGGTAAAGGCACCTAATTCCGTGGTGTTTTTAACAAAACACGAAAGAACATTAAAAATTAAGTAATTATTGTACACTCAAGGAATTTAATTGTTTAGCAATTTGCATAATTTTGAAATCGGTCAGGTTACTATTTACCGACTACAGACGACGGATGACGAACCCCGACATCTTGGGAGTCGTAAAATTAATAAGACAAGTTATATATACCTAGCCTTGTCTATCTATGACAGACAGGTATTTTGTGTTAAAATAAAATTCTTCAATTTTATATTGTTGACAGACTAAAGTTAAGTCAAACTAAACTAGACCTTATCTACCATCTCCATCAAACAGTATCCTTAGTCCGAGTTTGTGTCACTATTAACAATAAAGTATATCGAGTAGCATTCGCTGTTCTGATTGGTTCAATGCATTGTATTGATAATACTGTCAAAATTTTATTTTTTACTCTTTGGACAGAATGGTGGAAGTTTGTAAACAAAGAAGTTTGAAGTGCGATTCATACTTATTGGTTATATATTATATTATGTCAATTTTGAGGTGTAATATCTTTCAAATTCGTTATGATTGTTTCGGTATATAATACGACTAAATTACGTAGGTTGTGTACCTGCTAAACAATTAAATTCCTTGACCGTACCTTTGTGTACAATTTTATATTTTTATCAGAAGCGTTAACTATCAAATTTTTGAAAAATATATGCAGTTTGTCAGTAAAAGGTTATTAAAAATTATAAAATAAATAAAAATATAGAAAAGAACGATGCGCCTAATTCCGATGTAAAAATCGTAATTCCGATGCATTTGGATCCTAATTCCGAGTATAAAAAAAGAAAGGGAACTACTTATGTAAGAAGAATCATACATGATGTTTGAAAATCAAAGGTGTTTATTTTTTATGTTAAATCAGATCATTTTTTAAAATCTTATTCCTTTAATCTTAAAAATCAACATAAAAATAAAGACATAAAACATCTAAGAAAATTACATAAACACACACGCTGGAAATTTTTATTTATGTAGTCTTCAAACAGGCAGACTGACAGACAAAAATTCGTTTAATTGCTGTAGTTTCATATTTGGGTAAAAAAATATTAATTCACACGCACACTCTAATTTTATGTATTTGTACTATAGATGATTAGTATTTTTTTAGTTACTAAACGTACTAAGCACATTAAAAAAGGAACACTCTATATTTAAGCAGGGTCAATACTCTCTATGACCGGGTCAAAACATCGGAATTAGGTACTCATGTAAGCTTATTCCGATGTAAATACATCGCAATTAGGTGCTCATATAACCCTATTACGAGGTAAATACATCGGAATAGCGGTTTATGATGCTAAATCAAAGTTTCTAATTCCGAGTAATAAAAAGTAAAAGATTTTTTAATATTATGCAAATTAAATAGTAGATAGTTGCAATATGAAAGGGAAAAAAATATAAAGCACATACATATAATAACAGAACAGATTAAAAACCGAATGTTCTCACTAATTACTTCCGTACAACATATTAAGAAAGTACCTATACAAGTCATTTTTGACCTGCTATAATTAGTGAATCTGACGCCACGGTGTACCTCGGAATTACATTATTAAATGTATGAATTATTCATTAAGTCAGAACTAACACATTAAACTTTGTAATCATAAAACACACACCGAAAATTAAAAAAAAGTAAATTTCTTTAAATTTGTTATTCCGTGGTATACATCGCTTTTAGGAACACACTAAAATATTAGGCATCTAATGCCGAGGTATTTTAAACACTTATTTTCTTGCTAATTTACAAATAAAATACTCAAATCTTAAGTGTTTTCGATAAAAAATATTGTCCTTTCATTAATTCAACCTTAACAAAAACTCGCATTATTTAAAATTATCACGTAAAACACTATTTGGCAAATCGTAATACTCACGTGCATAAGGTCCCAAATGTATGACGTGTGCTTTCGAGACCGCTTCCCGCGACAATTCTACAGTGTGAACACACTAAACTCTCTTTTGTTGATATAAATATGAACAGATAAATTATTTATTTATTATTTTATCATGCAGACCAAAATAACTAGTAAATTACTTAAAAAAGCCGCTTTTCTAAATACCTCGGAATTTGCTGCCATTTTTAGAACCCCTCGTAATTAGGTGCCTTTACCTTAGAAGTTTTAAAATAATATCGAATACCATCCTACTTATGTCCGTGTGGTGGGTGACGGAGTAAGAAAACAATATGTCACCACCCCATCTCATCCCATGGGTGTCGTAAAAACCGACTAAGGGACTATCCGTGAATATTATCTTTACGAAATAATAAGAAGGAAAACTTGAAATTAAACCCTATACCAATCCGTCTGACCGTGGTATTAGTAGGCCAAGTATCCCTCCGTCACGGGAGGAGGCCTGTTCCTGTAGTGGGACATTAATGGGCTATTATGGCCATCCTACTTCCTACTCCTACTAATATAATAAATGCAAAAGTTTGTGAGGATGTATGGATGGATGGATGTTTGTTACTCTTTCACGCAAAAACTACTAGACGTATTTAGATGAAATTTGGAATATTTTAAAAACGATAACACGCGCACTAGGAATGATTTCCTGTGTCGCGGGTACTGTTACGAACATCAATTAAACTGTGTCCGTTAAATTGATGTTTACAAGACTCAGGACAATAATTTGTGAGTTATACCTACAAAGAATTAATTGTCCTGCGTTGAAATCGAACCCGTATCCTAGGGCACTGCAGCCACTACCGCGACCGTCACGCCACGGAGGCAGTTATGATATTTAATCACCTAACATGAATAAATCACGTTAAATATAAGTACAAAAAAAAGTCTTTAGCAATACGCTAATGCCATATCGCACCCTCAGTGGAAAAAAGGCATAAGACGAAAATGCTGATTTTTCAGTAGGGCGAAAAAACTGAATTTATGGGTTTATTTACTTTATTTTCAAACGTGGAACAATTATTGTTATATCAAAAAAAAGGAAAAAAAATCGTGTACTGCGTGTTGTATTTACGTTAATGCTAATGTTTATAGTTTATTAGGAATTGTAAAAATAAATTATTATGCTATTTTTCAGAATGTAAAAAAATAATGCATTTTGAGTATCAAAATTTATGACAGGCTTTGTCAGAAAAGTAAAATGTATTTAAAAAGTATGTTGTATTAAAGCAGTTATGAACTTGTAAGTATAAACATTTATGGTTGTATAAGTAAGATTACCGCATTATTTCCTTTATTAAAATTATGATTGAAATGTATAAGCTGTACTTACGCCTTTTTTCAATTTAGGGACTTGATTAGAAACCAGAAGTAAACAATAGTAATTACTTATTCCATTAATATGTTATAGAAATGTTTGCTGCATATTAACACATATTATTTTGAGTTATTGCTTATGACTATAGGGAAAAAAAGCAAATGCATTTTTTGTATTTAATATTTATTAATTTAGACAAAATACTAATTAGATTTTTGGATACAATTAAAGTTCGTACTATTAACAATGAAATTGCACAATAAAAATTCAGAAATGTGGAATTTCGGTAAAGATTACTACCACTAATAATTTTTTTATATTTTTTTTTTAATAATCAGTAGATAATTTGTAAAGGCTTGTAACAATTAACAGAATAAGGTTTTTCTCGGCTCCATACAACAAAACATTACGTTCTCTCAATAAAAATCTAAAGTAACAAACAAAAATTACAATTAACAAATTAAAATTAAAGGCACTTTACATATTTCCGGTGATACAAGAGACTCCGACCTCGACATACAGCGATGAAATAGCCGATGCCATGTACGAAGACATCGCTAAGGCACTACATGGCACTACCGAGGCTTACTACAACATTGTTATGGGAGACTTCAATACCAAAGTGGAAGTACAAGAAAACGGCAAAAAGAATATTGAATACTACGGTGTGGGGCGCCGAAACCACAGGAGGCAGATGCTGGTCAACTTACTGGAGACGCAGGGGCTCTTCTTAATGAACTCCTTCTTTAAGAAGAAGCCACATAGAAAGGGGACATGGCAAAGCCCCAATACTGTGACGAGGAACGAGATAGACTTTATCATGACCGATAGAAGATACGTGTTCAGAGATGTCTCTGTGATAATTGTCTTTATTGCACCTACCAACTTACTTTTCTCTGCTTCACCCAAAGGTTAGGTGGAAGATAATGCCTTAAGGCATTAAGCTTACCATTGTAGATCAGTTTATTTGTGTGCATAAATTACAAATAACTAAATAAATTAAGACGTTTAATACTAGGAGTGATCAACGACTTGTTCGAAGCAGACTAATCTACTCTTAGACGAATGGGAGATACCTTAACCGGAAGATCCAGAAACTGGTGCGACGTGACCTCAGATATTCCAACACCCCCGCCGTTGCGACTGCAATCGAACAGAATAGAGGCACCAAAGTATTCGCGCGCAAGCTTGGTAGAACCCATCTAACGAAACTCAATACTGCGGACCGCAGAACTGTGACCTCCGAGCTCGAGATACTCGAGGAAATAGAGAGTTTCTAGAAATACTTGCACGCATCACGGATGACATAGGACCTAAGAAAGATGACCACTCACGCCCCATTACACGGAGGACATCCCCGATATCAACCGGGGCGAGGTCAGAGTTGCTCTCGAGCAACTAAAGAACAATAAGTGTCAAGGGCATGACGGAATCACCACAGAGCTATTAAAACTGGCGGAACACATAATCAAAAAGAGCTAAAAACTTGTGAGGTGTTTTTAGCTCCGTCATCCACCAGGCCCTAACGCCTCAGGCGGGAGTGCCGTTGCCCTGTTCTTCAAAAAAGGTGACAAATTCTCGCTGAAGAACTATAGGCCCATATCACTCCTGAGCCACATCTATCTTGTTCGGCAGATTGTACAGAATACTGAAGAGTTCAATCAGCCGCTGTGCATAGCATTCGTGGATTACGTAAAAACCTTCGACTTAATTGAAACCTGGGTGGTTCTGGATGCTCTGCAATGATGTGGCATCGATTGGCATACATCAATGTGTGTAGATCTTTATATGAAACTGCCACTATAACTGTCCAGCTCCAGGACAAAACTACCCCACTTAGTGAGTAGCGTCACGTCAAGGGTTCAGGCAAGGGGATGTAATTTCTCCAAAACTCTTCACCAACGCGCTCGAAGACGTCTTTAAGACGTTGTAGTAGACTAGACGGGGCATCAACATTAACGGCAAGTACGAGTACATCTCACACCTTCAGTTTACTGACGACATCGTCATCGTGGCAGAGTCACTGGAACAGCTTGACGGAAAGCCACAAAGCCTAAATTTGGAGCCTGTTGATGGGTTGAACCCGGTATAAATCTAAACAAAACAAAGATCATGTTACACAATCATGTCACACCGAGGTCGATCTAATGTCGAACGATTGATGCTCGAAGTTGTTCAACAGTATGTTTACAAGTTGTTCAACTTGGTAGAAACAACTTCAAGAAATAAATCGATCGCAGGATCCAGTTGGACAGGATTCAGCAAGCTACGTCGGGCCTTTACCGCAATGCCTGAAGACCAATGCGTCCTACCAGTAATGAAGTATGGTGCCGAGACCTGGACACTTGCGAGTAGGCCTAGTCCATAAGCTTAAAATCGCGCAGCGAGCTATGGAGAGGGCTATGCTCGGCGTCTCCTTAAAGGATAAAGTTTGGAACGAGGTTATCCGACAAAGAACCAAAGTTACCGACATAACTAATTAGAATTAGCAACCTGAAGTGGCAATAGGCTGATCGTATCTGTCGAAGAACCGATGGTCGTCAGAACAAAGGTATCCTAGAGTGGAGACCGCGATTCGGAAAACGTAGTGTAGGACTCCCCCCAGCTAGGTGGACCGACGACCTAAGATAGGTCTCTGGGTCAGAATGGATGCGAAAGATGCAGGGCAGTGTTCTGTGGCGCGGGTTGGGAGAGGCCTATGTTCATCACTGAACTGCGATAGGGGCTAATTGATTGATTACTTATTGCCAGTACGTTTTGTTTTAAAATAATCAACGAAAAAAAAAATACTAATAAATTATCGCATCGACATATTCACACTTATGTCTCCTCTGCTTATTCACGCGCCGCTGTATCAAATCTTACGTCTCGGTGCAATGAAAATATTCTAGTGGAAGAAAAAAAAGTAATCATTCTTATTTTATAGCCCCGCTGCAGTATGTTAATCTTATGTTTTTGCGTAAAGAAAAGTTTTTAGTGGAAGAAAGCAGTAATCGTGTATACAAAACTAACGATGTAAAAAAACCAAACGCATTTAAATCATAATATTTGTTACTATTTATTTTCTACATTTAAATAAAGGGAAAAATGTAATATTAAGTAATATGACATATTTCTCAGTTTTTTCTTTGCGTAATGTCACTCATGCCCGGTTTCTGAGGTTCCGACAAACACTCTCAATAGCTATTGATTCAATAAAGTTATCGAAAGGATAACTGTAGTTTAACTGACACTGCGTTTCTGACTACATTTTAAACCATTCAATAACTATCGTACCGATAAGTAACAGCTCCTCTTGCCGCTAGATGGCTCTATTATAAAAATCGTGTTGAAGAACTGTTTAACTCCTATAAAATGTCCCATAATTAAGTAGTTATACGTAATTAAATTTTTCTTCTTATAAATACGCAATATTATTAATAAATGTATGATAATTGATCTTTTTTAACGGCTGCATGATAGTTGTACCCGTAAGTGCGTCAGCTAGCGGCAGTGCAAACTATTCTTATTCTTTTAATAAATCAAGTGTCGGAAATATGGAATCAATAAAACGTTGTAAAAACTTTAATGAAACAGAGATGATGCTTTTTATCGAGGTAGCCAAAGACTTTGTTGTTAACTCCACAATTTAAACCTATGAATAATGCGTTTGATTCATCAGTACCATATTATGACTTAAATAAGTGAAATTGTCACGTTTTTCCATTTATACCTATTTTCAGTATAATAGTAATAGTAAGTTGAATGATTTTTTTTATCAATATAAAACTGTTTAAGTAGCAGCTGCAATGTTATGTTACAGGAATTGAGATAAGTAAAACAAAATGAAATCAAATCCAATAACATTTATTGAATTCATTCTGGGTTTTTATTTTCTTTACTTCTGGATAGTGTTCTCTATAGGTACCTACATATATAATTACTAAATAAAGAAACAAATATGTTGCACATAATATACTCGTAATTAACTGACGTACAAATTATTAAATCTTTTTCATTTATGTGGCGAGTACCCCAAATCTATACCTTAACTTGAACTCTTCATTCGTAAAAAATTCAAAAGGATTTTTCCTATGTTAGCAATAAATTCTAGCGTTTCAATATCAGATTTCGATGAACTGCTTGAATACATTGCACTTGTATTATTATATTTAATCAGCTTTCAAAAAATAATAAACTCCAACACCAAACAAACAAGAAAATTACAATAATCTTGAAATAAAATAACACGCTTTGACAATTTTAACGTCAAATATAGTTATGAAACCGATAAACGGTGATAATTGGCCAGCTAAGTTAAACTAAGTTTAAACCTAGTTTATCTTGTTTTGGGTGGTTCGGAAACGCATTTTTGACAGTTATCGAACCAATAGCGTTATCGAATAGATAAACTACAGCTAAGTGAGACTCAGAAACCGGGCATCAATCTACTAATCCCTTAGAGAAAATGTGATGGAATAAAAATTCTCAAAACTAATTTCTTGTATAAATTCCTCAAATTTAACAAGAAAAATATGAAAAAAATCTAGCATACGTATCTTTAGACGTACTTTCCGAATATGATAAAATCGATGATTCAACGTAACATCACTTATGCTTCTTTTCCACTGAGGGTACGATATTCTCTTATTCGAATCTTACGCTTTCATTTCATAAATGTAACTATAAAAAAATAAAAAAAGACATGTAAAGAGACTGAATCGTAGCTAATTTATATTAAATAATTAATTAATTACTTAATACCTACCTATTATAATACTGTTTACTACTAAAAGCGCACGAGTGGTCGTCTTAGGGCGCTTGTACACGCTAAGAAAATTTGCCGTGTCTACGCCAGACAAGACAAATCTTCGTGTAGACGTCAAGAATTTTGTCTTTTTCGTACACGAAAACTTTTCTTGTCTTCCGCAGACAAGACAATTCGGAACGTGTACACGCCAAGATTTTTTTCGCACAGTCGTCAGACGGGCGTAGGGCGCGCAAGTAATAACAAGTGTGATAATCAGTGTGAGTTTCCTTTAGTTAACTAGAAAGCAAACAAGTATGATACCCTACTACACCGCTCCCCGGCCCTTCGCAACAACGCCGTTCGCTGTGTCTTGTCTTGCGCAGACAAGAAAATTTTCTTATGCATCGCCGGCGCTGTGTACACAGGTCGTGCTTAGAAACGACACGAATTCTTGCGTAGGCCCGGCGATTTTTCTTACCGTGTACAAGCGCCGTTACACGGCCGGATCGGATTGCATATACAGGTTGTCCCAAAACTCGACGTTAACCCGAAACCAGGTGATAAAGCAAGTCACGCTGGTTATCAGAAAAATAAAAAAAAAATTCTAAGTTGCATGGTTGTAAAGTTATAGGCATTTGAAATTTTTGTTTTTGCTGGTTAATCCTGAATAATGCCTCTCTATACTTTAATAAAAAAAATAAAACCAGCTGTTCTAGCTTTCATAACAATAAGACTTCAATCTTTACAAAAAAAAAAGAATTATATTATTTTTTTAACTTAATTTACATTTATCACATTAAATTACATTTTTAAATATTGATATAAAAAATAAAAACATTTAAAAATATAAAAAAAAGGTAGACCCACCGACATCGGGTACAGGGACCAAGCTACCGGTGGTTAGGGCTCCAGAGACAGGAACCTCCTCACAATACGTGCCGTGTCAAGCAGTACTGCCTTCTGCATCAGACCTATGATCCAACTGTCAAGCGAGAGTCTTCGTAGGTGTTGATAGAGACTCTTTGGAATAAGTCCATTGACCGAAAGTACTATCGGAACAATGATCGCCGAATCAACATTCCACATGTCGACAACCTCGTGAGCCAAGTCCAAATATTTCGTTTGTTTGTCTTTTTCTGCTTTAACAAGATTCTCGTCATGAGGAATGGTGATATCGATTATCATTGCACGGCGTTCTGACCGATCTATCACCACAATATCTGACTTATTGGCAACAATACCGATCTATCATCACTGGTCGGACACCAGTGATGATAGATCGGTCCCAATATAATGTAACACTACTATTTTCGAGAACTGGGTCGGGTACATACTTATAATACGGTACTTCTGCATCGACAAGATGATATTTAAGAGCAAGTTGTTGGTGGACAATTCTGGCTACTTGGTTGTGTCTATGCAAGTATTCACCATTCGCAAGACGAGAACAACCGGAAACAATATGTCTGAGTGATTCTCCGGGACAGTGACATGCCCGACATATGTCAACTGTACCATCCTTCAGGATATATTTCCGATAATTCTTAGTCATTACGACTTCGTCCATAATTGCAAATACAAAACCTTCGGTTTCTCCAAAGAGATCACCGAATCGAAGCCAGGACACAGATGCTAATGTGTCAACATCAGGCCCATTTAAGGCCCGGTAAAAACGACCATGCAACTCCTTACTTTTCCATATTTCTTTACGATCATCGATAGTTTGTATTATAGGTTTGCGCCAATTCTCTTTAGCTAAACAAAGCGGAGTAAGTCCGACATCTACCGACACAACATCTCTGTGTATATCCGCATCCACAGTGAGAAAATATTCTCTGAGATTATTATTATTTTTATTATTAATAATATAAATTATTATAATTTTTTATTTTTCTTTTTTTTCTGATAACCAGCATGACTTGCTTTATCATCTGGTTTAATAATTTATATTATTATATTTTTTTTTTTCTGATAACCAGCATGACTTGCTTTATCATCTGGTTTCGGGTTAACGTCGAGTATTGGGACAGCCTGTATATCGGCGTGCGCTTGTTTTTGCTGATACTGGCTAAAAGGCAGGTGCAGGTTGTGGCGCTTATAACACCGATGCGATAATTATTAAAAACAACGGATAAACATACTAAAATACTTTTTTTTTTGTAAATACATACATTACATATTATACATAGAAAACACCCAGACCCATGCAAACATCAAACAAACCCACAAAGATTTGCATCAAGCGGAAATCGAGCCCGAGACATCTGCGTAGCAGTCATGTTATATAACCCATACGCCACAAAGTTCGTCGAATATAAATGTTGTATGTATCTGAGTCGTTTTAATAGTGATATCTGATACAAACGTGATTAATAATAATGAGAGTTGAACAACTTGTACTTGATCTACATTACATTGTTGTGATGACGCTGCTCTTATAAGCTGTATTGTGTAGGTCAGGGTTACTGAGTGTAAGTGATCACTTTGTTATTACGTAGCTTACTGGTTACCAAGCTAAATAGTTACAGCTGTGCAAGCTACATACTGCTGCACGATGATAGGTTCAGTCTGGAGATGGTTCATAACCAGCTCTCGTACCGGAAGCTGCATTTTATTTGGTAGTTTAAGTGGTAGGTAATATTTTGTCCAAAAAATCATTTTTTTACCACAGGGTAAAAAAGGTTGAAATAATCGGTTCTTCACGAGGAATTTTGACAATTCCCCGTGGTCAAACTATCCTATCTATTTAAAACGAACATCATGTGGTAGGTTTGAAATGAAATTGTACAGGTATATCCAAAAGCTTTCCCTTCTTCCTCAAAATCAAACTAGTTTGATACTCTACATGCACATTTTCTGGGATACGTAACGTGACGAAGCATTTGATGCCAACATAGGAGTGATAAGCTGAAGTTAGTTATAAGAACTATAATTAAATTTAGTAATTCTTTGCGAGTATTAAAACATTTTACATCTTCCGCTAAAATGAAATAAAAAATAAAATAATGTTCAAAGTTGCAAAACAGTTTTTTTTATTATTTCATTTTATTTAAAAATCGAATTCATCCTATTAATAACATCCGCATCCACAAGAGCATTGTCCAGTGATAGAGACACAACCTGAAGCTGGCACGCAACCGTCGAACCTCACAGCGCCCAAGATAGGCACCTGACCGATGACAGCTGTGTTACCTGCGACTGGCAGCTCACCGATAGCAGCTACGTTACCTTCACCGACACCACCATACGCGCCGATAACTGCTGCTTCATAACCAACAGCACCGGAGTAGCCGAGTCCTCCAGCTAACAGTCCTGATCCTAGAGCTCCACCATAGCCGAGAGCGCCTGTTCCGCAGCCGACAGCAGCGGGAGCGATACGTCCACCACAGCCAGAGCGAATGCACTGACTTAACACTCCCTGATAAATAAATAGGACTTTTAAAAATATTGACTTTTTTACAGATATTTGATCAAAATAGTGTTTAAGAATTATAACTTTGAAAAAAAGAAACAAATAGTTGAAAAAAATAGGCTAAACTTCTTGTATTTGTTTGTGCCAGAGTCACCATCGAATTGTTCTCTAAACCATTCTATTCATCTTCATGGAAGAGACATGTAAAAGTCAATGGGATAGGCTTTGTTTAGCTTAAGGGAAAATAGAAAAAAATCAGCACAAGTGTAAAATAAATCAGTTTATAAAATAACTCACCTGCATGAAGCAAACTTGTGCGCAGAGTAACAGAAGAGCGAAAGAATTCATGTTTGTTGTTTGTTTGTGTTCAACGAACAGCTGAAGACTGAATGATGAACTGTCTCTGTCCTCACACTTTTATATTTGGCACAGTTATTGATACTAGGTACGTCTTATCGCTCTACGTGAGTTATAATATTTTGCTACAAAACTGCAACATTTATCGCAAATTACACAAACAGTATTTCATAGAGGCGTGTAACTGATGATAACACAGTTTAGTATAAAACCAGCAGCAGTGGTACTGAACAACATTCTCGTATCAACACTCTCACAGTACCTAGTACACTAACGAACATGGCTGCCAAGATTGTGTTCGTGTTCTGCGCTCAGGCGATCCTCGCTCATGTAAGTTTAATATATTTATTTTTGCTAAATTTACCTAGTTGCTTGCTTACTATTCAAGCAATGTGTTAGGTCACTTTTTTATCTGGCTCTTTTAAGCAATCTAAAAATACTGCTTGTATTTGAGAAATGGGACATTTTAGAACATTTAACCATCATTTAATTATTGTTTTAGGTAACATTAAGTCAGTGTGTATATCCTGGAGGAGAGTACCTACGTGCATTTGCAGCTCAACCTGTTGCTCCTGCGTGTGGATGTGGTGGTCTCGGTATTGGAGCTGGCTTTGGAAACAGTTTCGCTGGAGCTGGCTTAAGTTTGCCAAATATTGAAGTGATTCCTACAAGCGGTGGCGCTCTGCCTGTCTCCAGTTATTCCTCCATCGCTCCCACCGGTATATCTATAGCATCTGAGAACGCTTATGAGGGTACTCTGCTTATAGCTGGTGAGCTGCCATTCTTAGGTACCGTAGCTTTGGCAGGCGCGATGCCTTCTGCTGGTGCAGGTGTCGTCAGCTACGGTTGTGGTAATGGTGTCACAGCTATATCTGACTACGCTGGTAATGCTGCCGGTGTTGTTGGTCTTGGAGCAGCAGGTATTGGTGCGAGTGCTATCGATTATGGTGCTGGTATCGGCCCAGGTTGTATTGGATACGGTGCTGGCTTAGGCGCTATTTCACCTGCAGGAGGACTTGGTCAAGCAGGAAGATGCGGATGTGGTTGTGGATTACATTAAAAAGAGTTTCCTCTCAGTTACTTGAATATATTTTATGATTTGTTAATTGATGCGAAGCAATAAATAAATGTATAACATTAACAATTTATTTAATTATAAACCCTATTTATAAAATTAACCAATAACAGGTTAATTTAAGAATGAAACAAGTATCAATAAGACAAAGAAGAATGGGCATTTTTGTATAGAAGCCGTCCCCACCCTTGTAACACTTACACCTATACATCAAATGAAAGCCCTTGAAAAGTGAAGAATTTTACTGTATGAAACTAATCTGTCAGTCATGGGAGAACAGAGTTATTGAGGATAAGAGAATAAAAATAATAAACGATAATATTTCATACTTTATGTTAATATTTACTATATAAGCACGATAAAGTGACAGGCTATCTTACTAGTAAACGGTCTATACATCTAGCTCATCCTACATCATCCAGAAAATCATCCACATCATTTTCCTGACTTTCGAATAGCTAGCTTTGCTAAACTAAACATAGGCTATCTTACTAGTAGACGGACTATACATCTAGCTCATCCTACATCATCCAGAAAATCATCCACAGAATTTTCCTGACTTTCGGATAGCTAGCTTTGCTAAACTAAACATAGGCTATCTTACTAGTAGACGGACTATACATCTAGCTCATTCTACATCATCCAGAAAATCATCTACAGCATTTTCCTGACTTTCGGATAGCTAGCTTTGCTAATATAAACATTTAGAGAACCAATAGGACATGTTCTTTATTCAGCAACCATTGCAGAAATAGTAAACGACAGAATTTATGTTCCTCAGGCTCGGAAACGGCTCGACTCAGACTAACAGGTCGGAATTTTTTTGTCGGGTTTCGGTATTCCGATAACCACGGCGTCTTTCCACTATTGTGGGAAGACACAATTTGATATTGCGACATAGCAGATGCATGTCAAGGACCAAAAGACGTTCGGGGAATAAATTAATGACTATTTTTGTTATTCTTTCTGAGCCTGGTGCCCTTTTAGGGGCGAGAAGTTTATTTAACGGTTCCACTCGGTAGGTGTAACTAACGGTATATCGTCGTTGTCTGCCTTGAGCGGTGACTCCTGGAGAGAAGTTCACCGTTTTACTTCGCTTTTGACAAATATTTGAAATTGGTGTATGTGATTGATATTATATCGTGATTGTTACCCTGAGGAGAACTGCGTATTGGGCCTCGAGGTTCTTGGCCAGGCATTCGGCCTTGTCATCATACTCGAACGCTAGCCTCCTATCAGGCCTACCAAAGGAGGCATAGTAGAGTATACGTCCTTCTTTAATGAACTCGCTTTCTAGCAGGTATACCTGCTAGAAAGCGAGATAAAAAGGTTCGATCTCACTCAATTGCGCATACCATCGTGACTGACAAAACTCATTTATGCGTACTTTAACAGGCCATTGAAGCTGTCTAATTCTAACCCTATTGGACTCGCTGAGGGCCCTGTCGTAGGCACGTGTGGCAGGGATCTTGCGGCTTAACAGATGACGCAGTTCTCCAGGTAATTGCATGCGGAGGTCTTCCAGCATAGCCACTGTCTAAGAGCAATTGTTAATTAATGACACGACCTGTCAGGGCACCGATCGCCGCCTCAGTGTCCACTACAGTATCCGAACTGTAGGGACTACTATCTAGTTGGGCGGATTCGACAGACGCAAGTTTCTCCTCGAGCCTCTTCCAATCAGTGATCACCTTTGTGGGGATATGACCGGAGTCGGTGTCGGGGTGGTAGTATGAATGCATCAGTTTCATGCAATAAATAATAAATAGGTGCGTGGTTTTCATTAATGATTAGCATTAGCTCGTTACTGTTGCATTGGAAGTAGTAGCTGCGTCAGGTCCAGTTATCTTTCTAATATACCCAACTGAGCATACGAACATAGCGCTCCGAATTGACCAGTTAAAGTGGCGGTGGGCAGAGGACATAGCGCGGAGAACCGACAGCCGTTGGGGTTGAAAGGTTCTGGAATGGCGACCGCCTATCAGAAAGCGCAGGGTGGAGAGACCCCTCACACGGTGGTCCCACGACCTAGTTAGGACGGCGGGAAACCGATGGATGAGGATGGCAATGTTTGGAGGAGGCCTATGTTCAGCAGTGGACATCAATTGGCTGATATGATATACGAGTTTCTATATTTATGAAAGCTGTATGTTTTTTATTTGAAAAGCGAAATTCATGGTTTTCTGGATGATGTAGGATGTTCTACATGTATGGTCCCTCTACTAGTAAGATAGCCTTTGACTCTATCGTGCTTACATAGGAAACATTAGCAAGTATGTAATATTATCGTTCATTATTTTTATTTTCTTCTCCTCAATAACTCTGTTCTCCCATGACTGACAGTTTTGCTGTCATACAATAAAATGCTTCACTTTTCAAGGGCTTTCATTTGATGTATAGCTGAAAGTGTTACAAGGGTGGGGACGTTTTGCCCATTGTTCTTTACAAATTCCAAAAATGTTTGACTCCAAAAGAAGTAATAATCAGACGAATTTTATCAAATTGGTGCTGTTATTGACGACTTAGGAAAAATTTGAACACAAGTTTTAAAATAATTTCGATTAAGCACCATCCTTCTCCCTACTCCTACGAATACTACTAATATTATAAATGCAAAAGTTTGTGAGGATGTATGGATGGATGGATGTTGTTGCTCTTTCACACAAAAACTACTGGACGAACTTTGATGAAATTTGGAATATTTTAAAAACGATAACACGCGCACTAGGAGTGATATCGCGGGTATTGTTACAAACATGAATTAAACTGTGTCCGTTAAATTAGTGTTTACCAGACACAGGACAATAATTTGTGAATTATATCTACAAAGAATTGTCCTGCGTTGAAATCGACAATGAATTGTCCTGCGTTGAAATCGACAATGAATTGTCCTGCGTTGAAATCGACACCGTGTCCTAGGGCACTGCAGCCACTACCGCGACCGTCACTTCACGGAGGCAGTTGTGATTTTTAATCACCTAACATAAATAAGTCACGTTGAATGTAAGTACAAAAAAAGTCTTTATCTATACCTACGCTAATGCCATAAATATTCTCTTAGTTGAATCTTACGCATTCATTTCATAAATGTATAAAGAATAAAAAAATGGAATTATAAAGAAACTGCATCGCACCTAATTTATATTAAACAATTAATTAATTACTTAATACCTACCTATTATAATATTGTTTACTTAAAATCGCACGTGTGGTCGTCTTACATGGCCGGATCGGATTGCATATCGGCGTGCGCTTGTTTTTGCTGATACTGGCTAATTGACAGGTGCAGGTTGTGGCGCTTATAGCACCGATGCGATAAAAATAATTAATAATAATCTATACTAATATTAAAAAGAGGTAAAGTTTGTGTGTTTGTGACGTTGTAGGGGGTAATCTCTGGACCTACTAAAAGAAGAGCGCAGAAAGATTTCAAAAACTCTTTCTGCGCTGAATAGTCCATTTATCGGGGAGTGTCATAGGCTTTAATATAGTATCGCGCTATGACTAACAGGAGTGGAGCAGTACTGAAATATGTTTAAAAAGGGGCGCGTCTTTTTCGCCGCCTAACGAAGTGGGCACGGGTCAGCTAGTATTGTATGTGATTGTATACCACGTTAGTGGCAAGCAAGCGGTCCACTTGGTGGTAAGTGGTTACCGTTAAGGTAGGTAATGTCGTAGGCAAAGGACGCCTGCAATATAAGATCATTGCTAACCCTTTAAAACCTATTAACCCCTTGCTTGAAGAAAACCTTACTGTAGTCCCTGGAGAAAATCTCGGCAAAAAATTCGTTCCACAAATGTCCGGGAAAGGAAATGCCTATGGAACCGTGCTTGAGCCTAAATGATGGGACCATTTAGGCTCCAGTGCGTGAGGATGAACTCTTTGCCGAAGGCGAGCATTCCGATGATAAAAAGTGGGCTACTGGATATGTAGACACCAAGGATCACAAAACTCGAAATAGTAATCGAAATGAAATTAAAACAAATGTATTGCGATCAAAAATATATAATTATGCGTTTGAAGTCACAAATTCAAAACCGTTGTTTTTAATAGCCACATCCGCATCCACAAGAGCATTGTCCAGTGATAGAGACACAACCTGAAGCTGGCACGCAACCGTCGAACCTCACAGCGCCCAAGATAGGCACCTGACCGATGACAGCTGTGTTACCTGCGACTGGCAGCTCACCGATAGCAGCTACGTTACCTTCACCAACACCACCATACGCGCCGATACCTGCTGCTTCATAACCAAGAGCACCGGAGTAGCCGAGTCTTCCAGCTAACAGTCCTGATTCTAGAGCTCCACCATAGCCGATAGTGCCTGTTCCGCAGCCGACAGCAGCGGGAGCGATACGTCCACCACAGCCAGAGCGAATGCACTGACCTATCACTTCCTGATAAACAAAAAGTACTACTATAACATTTACTTATTTACAGAATCATGATCGAAATAGTATTTTAGAAACCACATAATGGTAGGCCATCGTGCCGAAATCATAAAATGATACTCGAAACTTAGGATTAATACCTAGTTCATAGACAAAACATGTAACAAAAGTTAAGGGAGCCTTTCTTCGGCAGTGGACAACCGTATTGAAATTCAAGTGTTTAAGTCACTGTTTAGTCACCTTTAATGACGCTTTTAGTATATATTTTACGACTTTCAGCGGCCACTTTATAAGTTGTATCTTTACCAACACACGTTAAACTTACTTCGAAGTATAACACAAATGAAAATGGAAATTAAAAAGGTAAACATGACTCACCTGCATGAAGCAAACTTGTGCGCAGAGTAACAGAAGAGCGAAAGTATTCATGTTTGTTGTTTGTTTGTGTTCAACGAACAGCTGAAGACTGAATGATGAACTGTCTCTGTCCTCACACTTTTATATTTGGCACAGTTATTGATACTAGGTACGTCTTATCGCTCTACGTGAGTTATAATATTTTGCTACAAAACTGCAACATTTATCGCAAATTACACAAACAGTATTTCATAGAGGCGTGTAACTGATGATAACACAGTTTAGTATAAAACCAGCAGCAGTGGTACTGAACAACATTCTCGTATCAACACTCTCACAGTACCTAGTACACTAACTAACATGGCTGCCAAGATTGTGTTCGTGTTCTGCGCTCAGGCGATCCTCGCTCATGTAAGTTTCTTTAATACTATTTATAAATATTTACTTTATATTTGCCATATTATGCTATTTGTCTCTACTATTCATACGATGTGGCAGGCCACTTGCTCGTCTGCCTGCTTTAAGTATTCTAAAATAGATCATCTCACTGTATTACACTTATTAAACTCCGAGAAATATTGTTCATGATGGAGAAGCTTCTAAAAGACCTAGCTGAGAATTTAAATTGATCATAGGGGCACATACTGCCTGTTTTTGAGAAGTTGGACATTTTGAGACATTTAAAAATCATGTAATCTTTGTTCCAGGTAACGTTAACTCAGTGTGTATATCCTGGAGGAGAGTACCTACGTGCGTTGGTTGCTCAACCTGTTGCTCCTGCGTGTGGATGTGGTGGTCTCGGTATTGGAGCTGGCTTTGCAAACAGTTTCGCTGGAGCTGGCTTAAGTTTGCCAAATATTGAAATGATTCCTACAAGCGGTGGCGCTCTGCCTGTCTCCAGTTATTCCTCCATCGCTCCCACCGGTATATCTATAGCATCTGAGAACGCTTATGAGGGTACTCTGCTTATAGCTGGTGAGCTGCCATTCTTAGGTACCGTAGCTTTGGAAGGCGCGATGCCTTCTGCTGGTGCAGGCGTCGTCAGCTACGGTTGTGGTAATGGTGTCACAGCTATATCTGACTACGCTGGTAATGCTGCCGGTGTTGTTGGTCTTGGAGCAGCAGGTATTGGTGCGAATGCTATCGGTTATGGAGCTGATATAGGCGGTATTTCACCTGGAGCTGGTCTTGGTCTAGCAAGAAGTTGTGGATGCGGTTGTGGTATTCATTGAAGATAACTTCTAGTCACACTTTTTTCCAGCTCGGTCTGACTAAATTAACAAATAAAATTGTATTCATTGGCCTTTTTATTTATTATTACTCTCCTATTGCGGCGATTGACTTGAAAATTACTATGAGACTTAGATTTTCTAATAAATATCAAAGCAATATGACTGTATGGAATCGGTTAGAAGAAACGAATACAAAATAGAAACGAAACATCGACAGACAAGCTATGGAATGGCTTCATTCCATGGCCATAATTTTACCTTTTGCTTTTCAGCAACCCATTCGTTTATGAAAGGAGAGATCACTTATTGTATTCTTTAGCTATTTATTGCAGTCGAGTGGTAATAACAATATGTGTTTACTTTGGCATTTAGCTTATAGACATTGACTGATGACATATTTCGTTTGTATGTGTAAGTACAGTGACCTTTAACATCTCATCAAACTAACAACCCTTAAGCGTCGTAGCACATATAACGTAACGTAAACGGAACGTCACCGTATCAACTCGAGCCGTTCAGTATTCTTTGTATGAAACTCCTTATTGCACCGCACACTAATCGGATACGTAACGTAACCGGATTTTTGACGTTTGACACCGAGGGAAAAAGGCGAGGCGATGCCGATCCGTTTACGTTACGTTATATGTGCTATGACCCTTAGGGTCTCACTCTAAGCATCGTTTGCTTCCATTGATAAAAGAAATTTGACCTACTGCCGTTGATCAAAGGTGTGTTGACAGTGACAGTGACAAAGTCTTGACAGCAGTGTTATTATCAGCTTCGCACTAATATTTTTCATAGTAATCCACATACTCGTATACAAATTAAGGTTATCAACAGCAAAAATATCTACTTAACTTAATTAATAATGTTTTTAACGTATAAAATTTTATGAGCTAAATTGAATATTAAAACAACAAAATAATACTTCAGAGTAACTTGTAATTATATTTCATCGTCATTTGTCGTTAAGACCTTAGTATAGGTAAGGACCAGCGCCGCAACCGCAAGCGCACTGTCCAGTGATGGAGACGGCACCAGCGGCAGCTACAGGACCAGCGAAGTTAACAGCGCCCATGATCGGTACTTGTCCAGCGACAGCAGTGTTACCGGCTACTGGCAGCTCACCAGCAACGGCAACGTTACCTTCACCAGCACCACCGTAAGCAGCAGCTGCGTAGGGAGCGAGAGCTGCAGCGGGAGCAATAGCGGCGTTCCATGGAGAAAGACCAGCGGCTCCGAGAGCTCCCCAAGGAGCGATACCAGCAGCGGGAGAGAGGGCAGCGCCACAAGGGGTGATGGCTGCAGCGGGAGACAGACCGCCTAAGCACTGCCCGAATACATTCTGCAGGGACGAGAACATATTGAATTATTTTGTTTCAAGAAAGTTTATAACTAAAATAATTGTTTAGAAAGTAAGAGTTCAAGTTCATTTCCAACCCAGTAGTAGAATATTAATGTCTGATGATACCAAAAAAGTAAATCTTACTTTGCTTGAGGCATTTAAAGAATTATTTTATTTTTAAATAAGAGTACGAACACCCAATTTCAATAGAAACTCGCCACGTCTAATAAATCAATAAGACTGACCTGTACCAAGCAAGCTTGGATGCAGAGGAAGAGTACGGTGAAGCTGTTCATGTTTGATATTAGTTCAACGAGGAGCTGAATACAGAATGTCTGTACAATATTCTATACTACTTTTTATATAAAACCTTTGTATTGATATCGTATACATAAATTCAATGTCGAAATAAAATATTACAATACTTATTTTTTGTTGTACGTTTAATTGTTGGTAAATTTTAAGCTTATCAATACTATTTCATCATTTCAAAATGTCCAGTTACCTATATTATATGAATAAAATATTGCTTTATGTATTTGATAACAAAATCATAAGTATATAAACAACATTATTAAAGCACAACATCATATTCTACTTAGTAATTGTAGAAAAATCAACATGTCTGCCAAGACCGTCATTGTCCTCTGCGCTCAGGCGCTCTTCATACAGGTAAGCTAAGATCTAATCAAATATTTGAAATAAAATAAAAAAAATAATATTCCTCACACAATTCACACAATGCAATCTAGTCCCAAACTAAGCAAAGCTTGCACTATAGGTACTAGACAACGGATAAACATACTTAAATACATACTTTTTTTTGTAAATACATACATATTATACATAGAAAACACCCAGACCAATGCAAACAATCATGTTCATGCACACAAAGATTTGCATAGAGCGGGAATCGAACCCGAGACCTCTGCGTAGCAGTCATGTTATATAACCACTACGCCACAGAGGTTGTAAATGTTTTCTCATGTTGTTTAGAATGAGAGTAATATAATATAGTGGTTTGTTCTTCCAGTGTGTACTTAGCCAGTGCACCAGCCGTGCTGCGATCGCCGCTGCTCCAGGTATTGGTGCTCCTGCCTTGGGCTTGGCCGCTCCTTGCGGTTTGGCTTCTCCCTATGGTCTAGCTGCCCCTGCTCTGGCTGCTCCTTGTGGCTGGGCTGCCCCTGCTCTGGACTTCACTCCAACCAGCGGTGGTTTGTTACCAGTCACCAGTGGCTCCGCTATCACTCCTGTCGGTATCTCCGTGGCATCTGAGAACGTTTACGAGGGAGCTCTGGCTGTAGGTGGTGAGCTGCCGTTCGTCGGTACTGTAGGTCTAGAGGGTGTGTTGCCTACTGCTGGTGCTGGTGTTGTCAACCACGCTTGCGGTAACGGTATCAACGCTATGATCAGCGAGGGTGCTGCCTTTGCTCCTGGATACCCCGGTGCCTATGCTGCTGGATACCCCGGTGCCTATGCTGCTGGATACCCCGGTGCCTATGCTGCTGGATACCCTGGTGCGATCGCTACTGGATTAGCTGCTCCCGGTCTTGGACTCGCTGCTCCAGCTCTAGGTCTCGCCGGTCCCTTCGGCTACCGCGCTGGATGTGGTTGTGGTATCTAAATATACCGTTGATCCTCATGCACATGACGTTGGAACCGAAATTAAAAACGATCAATTTGTACATTTTGTTTCCTTTATTCTTTAGAAAAAAAACTTTCAAAAATCTTTCATAAAACCTAATCGTTCTCACTAATCAAAAAATAACTGAAACTGCAATTAGGAATATTTTTGTTAAAAGCGGCAATGGGCGTAACACGAAAAATCTTTAAACGATAGAGCAGAAAGATGGAGAGGTTATTTCATGACGACCATCGATACTTTACCTCCTGGAGCACTATTGAGCTTTCAATTAAGCACAATATGTTCATATTGACATATTTTTTAAGAATCATATAAAATTCAGGGTAGGCAGACTTCTCACGTGGTCTGTCGGTTATATACGAGTACAAGAGAGGCACTGTAAAATTATTTATTTAAACCTATGGCCAGCAGTGTTCGTCTTTTGAGTGATATGATGAAGCAACAATCATCATCATAACTGACCATTAACGACCCACTGCAGGGATGGGCCTCCTCCCGGGACTGAAAGGTACTTGGCCTACTAATACCACGCTGGCCGTACGGATTGGTATAGGGTTTAATTTCAAGTTTTCCTTCTTTTTATTTCGTAAAGATAATATTCATGGATAGTCCCTTAGTCGGTTTTTACGACAACCATGGAATGAGATGGGGTGGTGACATATTGTATTGTTACTCTGTCACCACACGGAGAACAACAATACACATGTGTTAATATAAATGTTGTATGTAGCTGAGTCGTCGTAATAGTGATATCTGATACAAACGTGATTAATAATAATGAGAGTTGAACAACTTGTACTTGATCTACATTACGTTGTTGTGATGACGCTGCTTTTATAAGCTGTATTGTGTAGGTCAGGGTTAATGAGTATAAGTGATCACTTTGTTATTACGTAGCTTACTGGTTACCAAGCTAAATAGTTACAGCTGTGCAAGCTACATACTGCTGCACGATGATAGGTTCAGTCTGGAGATGGTTCATAACCAGCTCTCGTACCGGAAGCTGCATTTTATTTGGTAGTTTAAGTGGTAGGTAATATTTTGTCCAAAAAATCAGTTTTTTACCACAGTGTAAAAAAGGGTGAAATAATCGGTTCTTCCTCGTGGTCAAACTAATTTGACCACGAGGAATTTTGACAATTCCCCGTGGTCAAACTATCCTATCTATTTAAAACGAACATCATGTGGTAGTTTTGAAATGAAATTGTAGAGGTCTATCCAAAAGCTTTCTCTTCTTCCTCAAAATCAAACTAGTTTGATATTCTACATGCACATTTTCTGGGATACGTAACGTGACGAAGCATTTGATGCCAACATAGGAGTGATAAGCTGAAGTTAGTTATAAGAACTATAATTAAATTTAGTAATTCTTTGCGAGTATTAAAACATTTTACATCTTCCGCGAAAATGAAATAAAAAATAAAATAATGTTCAAAGTTGCAAAACAGTTTTTTTTATTATTTCATTTTATTTAAAAATCAAATTCATCCTATTAATAACATCCGCATCCACAAGAGCATTGTCCAGTGATAGAGACACAACCTGAAGCTGGCACGCAACCGTCGAACCTCACAGCGCCCAAGATAGGCACCTGACCGATGACAGCTGTGTTACCTGCGACTGGCAGCTCACCGATAGCAGCTACGTTACCTTCACCGACACCACCATACGCGCCGATACCTGCTGCTTCATAACCAACAGCACCGGAGTAGCCGAGTCCTCCAGCTAACAGTCCTGATCCTAGAGCTCCACCATAGCCGAGAGCGCCTGTTCCGCAGCCGACAGCAGCGGGAGCGATACGTCCACCACAGCCAGAGCGAATGCACTGACTTAACACTCCCTGATAAATAAATAGGACTTTTAAAAATATTGACTTTTTTACAGATATTTGATCAAAATAGTGTTTAAGAATTATAACTTTGAAAAAAAGAAACAAATAGTTGAAAAAAATAGGCTAAACTTCTTGTATTTGTTTGTGCCAGAGTCACCATCGAATTGTTCTCTAAACCATTCTATTCATCTTCATGGAAGAGACATGTAAAAGTCAATGGGATAGGCTTTGTTTAGCTTAAGGGAAAATAGAAAAAAATCAGCACAAGTGTAAAATAAATCAGTTTATAAAATAACTCACCTGCATGAAGCAAACTTGTGCGCAGAGTAACAGAAGAGCGAAAGTATTCATGTTTGTTGTTTGTTTGTGTTCAACGAACAGCTGAAGACTGAATGGTGAACTGTCTCTGTCCTCACACTTTTATATTTGGCACAGTTATTGATACTAGGTACGTCTTATCGCTCTACATGAGTTATAATATTTTGCTACAAAACTGCAACATTTATCGCAAATTACACAAACAGTATTTCATAGAGGCGTGTAACTGATGATAACACAGTTTAGTATAAAACCAGCAGCAGTGGTACTGAACAACATTCTCGTATCAACACTCTCACAGTACCTAGTACACTAACGAACATGGCTGCCAAGATTGTGTTCGTGTTCTGCGCTCAGGCGATTCTCGCTCATGTAAGTTTAATATATTTATTTTTGCTAAATTTACTTAGTTGCTTGCTTACTATTCAAGCAATGTGTTAGGTCACTTTTTTATCTGGCTCTTTTAAGCAATCTAAAAATACTGCTTGTATTTGAGAAATGGGACATTTTAGAACATTTAACCATCATTTAATTATTGTTTTAGGTAACATTTAGTCAGTGTGTATATCCTGGAGGAGAGTACCTACGTGCATTTGCAGCTCAACCTGTTGCTCCTGCGTGTGGATGTGGTGGTCTCGGTATTGGAGCTGGCTTTGGAAACAGTTTCGCTGGAGCTGGCTTAAGTTTGCCAAATATTGAAGTGATTCCTACAAGCGGTGGCGCTCTGCCTGTCTCCAGTTATTCCTCCATCGCTCCCACCGGTATATCTGTAGCATCTGAGAACGCTTATGAGGGTACTCTGCTTATAGCTGGTGAGCTGCCATTCTTAGGTACCGTAGCTTTGGAAGGCGCGATGCCTTCTGCTGGTGCAGGTGTCGTTAGCTACGGTTGTGGTAATGGTGTCACAGCTATATCTGACTACGCTGGTAATGCTGCCGGTGTTGTTGGTCTTGGAGCAGCAGGTATTGGTGCGAGTGCTATCGGTTATGGTGCTGGTATCGGCCCAGGTTGTATTGGATACGGTGCTGGCTTAAGCGCTATTTCACCTGCAGCAGGACTTGGTCAAGCAGGAAGATGCGGATGTGGTTGTGGATTACATTAAAAAGATTCTCCTCTCAGTTACTTGAATATATTTTATGATTTATTAATTGATGAGCAAAAAATAAATGTATAACATTAACAATTTCTTTAATTATAAAACCTATTTATAAAATTAACCGGGTCCGATTGGCTTTCTTTTCGCTCTTAAATAAGGATGCACTAAAAATTATAAAATAAGACCACGTCCTTATATAAAAGCTAATTGCGGATGTCACAAAATAAGAACGTGACCTAAAAAACTACCAACTCCTTTTGTCTATGAAAACAACCTTAAATAAGAGTGTTGTTATATTAAGTTTGACATGTTTTACGTCAAAGTTTTTTAAAATTTATTTACATAGGCTTTGTTGCTTAGCGACCACATCGCCGCCTGTTCGTACTTATTTTACGTTTTTACTTGTGATATCTTTTAATTTGTTTTTATAACATGGAACCAGATTCACATCGAACGGATCAGAATTATCTCTGATATGCCGATATGTAAGATTTGTTTTGTCTGTAAACTAATAAGAAAAGACGCACTTTTTTATAAAGAACAAAGGCATTCAGTTAGGTAATTTTAACACATTTAAACCCTTTTACCGTTGATGTTCTTCATTTAACCTTCTTTGCACAATTATAACACTGATAGGAAACATTTTTGTTACTAAAAATCCAAGAAATACCTATATTTTAAATGAATTAAAATAAGCTCGCACAAAATTTCGAGCGACTTTAATTAAGGCAGTTTTTATACCGCTTCTACTTAAATAAGGTCAGTCAAATGTCAAATAAGACGAAACGCAATCGGAATAAGAAAACTACTATCACTAATTAAGTTTAGGATGGCCCTATTTTAGTGTATGTTCTTATTTAAAGGAAAGGTAATACCCATGTGTACTAAAAATTTAAGTTTACATTTAAGTTCATTTTGTTGTTCTTAATTAAAGTCAATTGAGAAACGCAATCGGACCCAATAACTGTTAATTTAAGAATGAAACATGTTATCAATAAGACAAGTTTACGAATTCTAAAATGTATGACTCCAAAAGAAGTAGTATTTAGGCGAATTTCATCAATTTTTTGCTGTAATTGACGACTTAGTAAAAATCTGTACACTCACTACAAGTTTTAATATAATTTCGAATACCATCCTACTTCCTACTCCTACTAATACTACTAGTTTGATATAGGTAGGTATATATGATAGATACCCAGTATAATATTATAAATGCAAAAGTTTGTGAGGATGTATGGATGGATAACTATAGATAACTCTTTCACGCAAAAACTACTGGTCGAATTTTGATGAAATTTGAAATATTTCATAAACGATAACACGAGCACTAGGAATGATGTCCTGTGTCGCGGGTACTGTTATAAACATCTATTAAACTGTGTCCGTTAAATTGATGTTTACCAGACTCAGGACAATAATTTGTGAATTATACCTACAAAGAATTAAATTTAATGTCCTGCGTTGAAATCGAACCAGTCCTAGGACACTGCAGTCACTACCGCGAGCGTCACGCCACGGAGGCAGAAGTAATCACCTAACATAAATAAATAAACCACGTTGAATATTAGTACAAAAAAAGTCTTTAGAAATACGCTAATGCCATATTCTCTTAGTCAAATCTTACGCATTCATTTCATAAATGTACAAAAAAAAATACTCAAGACATTATAAAGAAACTGAATTGTAGCTAATTTATATTATACAATTAATTAATTACTTAATACCGCTACCTATTACCTATAATCCTTAAAATCGCACGTGTGGTCGTCTTACATGGCCGGATCGGACTGCATATCGGCGTGCGCTTGTTTTTGCTGACACTGGCTAAATGGCAGGTGCAGGTTGTGGCGCTATATTTTATATATTTTTATATATTTAATATTACAATATTTTTTTTTATCACAAAAATAATTATCTCGCTTGGTATTCGATACTATACCCCTTCCACTATAGAATAGAATAGAATAGAATAGAATATTTATTTATTTTGCAAATATAGGTAGGTATAAAATACATTTAAAGGTATTAAAAATAAACATATAGTTCAGCTATATTTTACCTTTTGTAGGCATGCAAAATTTTACATATTATAGTTAAGAAAATAAATTAAAAAGTTACTTTGCAAAAGTTTTTTTAAAATGTACAGAACCAAAGTCAATTAAGAAGTAAAATAAATTAATAAATAAAATAAAATCAAATAATGGAAACTAATACTAATAGGTTTACTAAACTAATACATTCTTTATTGTAAAAACTTTTTGTCAGTAAGGAATTCGGTGACATTATAATATGCCTTACTTATTAATTCATTCTTTATTACCTTGTTAAAAGATGGCATTGGTAATTCCCTTACACTCTTTGGTAAATTATTATACATAATTGGGGCCATGCAGTATATACTTTTACGGAGTAGGGCAGTTTTAGCAGCCTTCAAACAAAGACGCATGTTGTCTCGTCTTTGGCGTTGCATAACTTCGTCCAAACGTGTAAATCGATTAGGATTTAATTTTACAAATAAAGCAACTTCTAATATGTATAAACAAGGTAGTGTTAAAATTCTATGTTTTTTAAAATATGGCAGGCAACTATCAATCGGTTATATTAAACAACATTTGACAGATTGACGTTAGTGACGTTCAGCAGTATCTCGAATGTAATCCCATTCGATTGTAATGCCCGATTACACATCGACAAGTACAGTAGCGAGTTAACTTGCCTCATTGGCGAGTTAAGTCACTTTATGCGTGTGGACGGCAAAAGCGAGTTAAGTAGTAAGTTGCCGATTATGTTGATTTGAATACAGCTCGATCCTATTTTTTGGCAAGTTAAGTACGAAGTAGCCCCCTCTCTCGCGTCTCCCTCACCCCGCCGGCTCGGTGCTCGCAGCGCCCGCCGTGTAGACGGGCGAGTTTAGTACAGTTCACAAGTTCTAATATGTATTTATTTTTATTTTTGTCTGTTTTTCTCGTATTTACAAAAGTATTTAAGTATATTTATGCGTTGTCTAGTTCCCACAGTACAAGCTCTGGTTAGTTTTTTTTTCTGGTTAGTTTGTGTAAAACTGTGAGGAATATTAATTTTTTTATTAATCTATACTTTTCTATTAAAATTTTATTTTCAGTGTGTTGTGCAAATGTTAATACTATTTCTCGTATAATAGCGCGTAAATTGGTATTTAATTGTTCAATGTCCATTTTATCGATTAAAATAACCGTACCTAAACAATCTCAGGCGATGCACGCCGGCACGCACGACGCGACTGGTCTTTGTCTCTGTTCGGCAACCTAGGAGCTGTACTCGCCTACGTGTGAACTGTACTTACTACTTATTACTTACTACTTAACTGTCTATTTTTTTAACTCGCTACTGTACTTGTCGATGTGTAAATCGGGCATTATAGTACCGATGCGATAATTAATAATATATATGTCGCAGGGAAATGAGGAAACCAGGGATTTCACGAAATCACTAGGGATACACCCGGTAAATGTCGAAAATGCTTTGCACTTCGGCGGCCGCTGCCGCGGCACGCTCGCTTCGCTCGCGCGCCTCGTGCGTTATGGTCACAGTTCTAACCTAACCTAACCTACAGAAGAAAGAATTTTCGTGTTTTTTAACAAAGAAACAAAAATATGAGCATTTCTTTTTTAGTACAAATAAGATTTCGTCATATCCCTAGGGATTTCGTGAAATCCCTGATTTCCTCATTTCCCTGCGACATATACAAATATTATAAAACGGTAAAGTTTGTGTATTTGTGACATTGTAGGGGGTAATCTCTGGATCTAATGAACCGATTTAAAAAATTCCTTTTGTGTTGAATAGTCCATTTATCAAGGAGTGTCATAGGCTATTTAGTATAACGCTATGACTAATAACGCTAAAAACGCTATGCTCCAGTGTATGAGGATTGCCGTAGGGGAGCGTACCGATGATAAAGAAGTGGGCCTGAGCTTTTATTATATCAAACAATTTTTTCGTCCGGTGGTAGTTGAACAGAGTAGACGTGTACACTGTTTCTTATAATAATCTTTTGTGTTTACCAAAGCAAATTACTACTTAAGTTAATATTTGTTAGTTCGAAAATCGAATGTGCTGACTTATTTTTCTTACGACCTTTGGCATTGTATTGGAGTGTGAACAAGAAACGTGCGCCCGCGCAGCACCCCCGCGGGAAAGAAAAGGAGCTTATCACTTGACTTCAACGGTCAAACAAGAAAAGTGTGTAAGTGCATTTTTTATAACACAAAGCAAAATGACACAACGCTCCCCCACAAAGTTAAATTCTCCATTCACAAGTAGTTCATTAACAAATCTATCATCTATTGAACCAGAAAACATTACTCAGAGAAAAAGAAAACAACCTGATGATAATTGTAACTGTAAATCGGAAATGCAAGGTCTCCGTCAAGAACTAAGTCAAATAACTAAACTACTTGAAAAAATGAATGAGAAGCAAGACACTACGATGGAAAACATGAGGCAAAATTTAAACGATATCAAAACTCAGGTACAAGATATAAAAGAGGCAACTTCTACTCTATCGTCGGAACAAAATAGTATTAAATTGGAACTATTAAAGATAAATAAGCAAGTTAACATGGGAGACAATAAAATACAGAACATCGAATTCAATTTCACGGAAATATCACACAAGCTAGTAGCTGCCGAAGGTAAGATTCAATCACTAGAATCCAATCTATCGCAAACACATCCATCAACACCACCTTTAAATCCCACGCATGAGGAGTTTTATATGGAAATGCAAGATAGGATCAACAGAATGAAAAATCTTATAATTACCGGGATATCAGAGCCATACAATATAGATCCTAAACACAGAAGTCTAAAAGATCAAGATGAGATTAACAAAATTCTCAATACCATGATCGACAACTGTCCAAAACCGATTAAATTAATCAGAATTGGCAAATATAACAAGGATAGAATTCGTAATATCAAGATCTGTTTCGCCGATTCAAATACACCCAGGCAGCTACTGCAAAATAAAGCGAAACTGGATAAAGGCCTTAATATCTTTCCGGATCAAACGCCAGCCCAACAAAAGCTGTACAAGCAAACGAAAATGGAGCTTAACCACCGTATATCAAATGGAGAAACTAACCTCAAAATAAAATATATAAAAGGAATGCCAAAAATAGTCGACAAAGACCTTCAAAAAAACTAAATTGCATAGTCACTCATGATGAAGCACCCGGAATTATGACGTACCAAGTGCTAGATGACTATGAGAATCTTACGTCCTCAAAACATCGGCTAAATTTTCTTTACGCAAACGTAAGAAGTATTCGGAAACCTGGTAAATTTGATGAGCTTCAATGTACTTTAAAATCATTGCCTTACACCGTCTATGTCATACTTATCACTGAAACATGGATTAAAACAAAAGAAGAGGCAAAAAACTATGAACTCAGTAATTACACACACTATTACAACCTAAGGAACGATAAAAGAGGTGGAGGTGTCTCAATTTATGTTCATAGCAGTCTTAGCCATAGTAGTCTTCACGAATCGTATGTAGGAGGAAACAACTATCTATGGATTCACCTGGACAGACTTCAATTGGACGTTGGATTAATATATAACCCTGGAGATACTAATTTCCCCGATTTTCTGCATGTCCTTGGTCAACAATTTCAGCAACACAAAAGGAGTATAATCTTTGGCGACTTCAACGTAGACCTTCTCGATAAGTCAAACCGTAAAACAAAAAGATACAGAGCCTTCCTACATGAATCTGGATATCGAATTCTTAACCGCATTGCAAAAAAATATGCCACTAGAGTAACAGCAACAACAAAAACATTAATTGACCACGCTCTAACGAACCTACCAGAAACTAGTATTCATCTGGCAACAGTTGACTCCAGTCTATCAGACCACAAGCAACTTTATCTCGAAATAAAAAAACAACGTGTTCCAAAATTAAAAAAGACACAATACTTATCAACAAACTACGAAAAACTTCAGGAATATACACAGGAAACATGAACCTCAAAATTACGAAGAATTAGAAAAATATTTATTAGTCTCAATTAAACAATGTCAACAAATTAAGATTAAAATTGAGAACTTGCCACAGAAAGACTGGATTAATAAAGCAATCTTAGATTTAATAACTCAGAAAAATATACTATGGAGTGAACTAAAAAAGGAGCCAGATAATACAGTAAAACAAAAAGAATTTAATACATTGCGAAATAAAGTAAGAAGTGAGATTAAGAGAACCAAAGACACCTATTTTTTAGATAAGTTTCGTGGAGTAGAACAGAATCCTAAAAAAATGTGGTCACTGATCAATACACTTTCTAATAATAAAAACAAAATTAGTTGTGTTCCTCTAAAGTTAAAAACATCAACTGGCGAAATCACCGACTCCAAAATGGTATGTGAAGTATTTAATGACTTTTTCTCTTCTATAGGTCCAAAACTAGCTAGCGAAATACCTGCTAAATTCCACCAATCTAGTTACTCCTTGCCATGTTTTAATACTAATAATAATTTAAAGTCATTTACACCCAGTAATGTAGCGGAAATTGTTAAGATAATTAACGGTCTTGATGTAAATTCTAGCGCTGGACTAGACGGCATCACTACCAAACACATTAAGTGTATTAGTACACAAATGGCCCCAACAATTACTAACTGTATTAATTCTCTTCTTTGTGAAGGATCATTTCCAGATTCTCTCAAGATAGCTAAAGTATGTCCTATTCATAAGTCGGGTCCTAAAAATGACCCAAATAACTATCGTCCTATATCTGTGTTACCGGTTATGTCAAAAATACTAGAGAAAGTAATTGTTACACGCTTGAACGAGTACTTTAATTCAATAAACTTTCTTACAGACTGTCAATATGGCTTTAGACCACTGTCAAGTACTCTTACAGCTACTCTAGATTTAATCACAGATATTAGAACAAATGTAGACAACAGAAAGCTTGCCTTGGGAGTCTTTATTGACCTGAAAAAGGCCTTTGACACTGTCAGTCATAATTTGTTACTTCAAAAACTTGAAAAGTGTGGCATATCTGGCACAGTGTTTAAAATGCTTTCATGCTATCTAAGCAATAGGTTTCAAATTACTAAAATTAATGATACTCAAAGTAACGCTAAACTTATCAAATGTGGAGTGCCACAAGGCTCTATTCTTGGGCCATTATTATTTCTGACGTACATAAACAATTTAACAGAATGTAAATTAAACGGAAAACTAACTTTGTATGCAGACGACACATGTTTATTCTATTTCGGAAATTCCATAAATGAAATAATTAGTAATGCACAAGAGGACTTAAATACTATTTCTAACTGGTTTCAATATAATTTATTGACTATAAATATCTCAAAAACATACTATTGCATCTTTAAACCTAAAAATAAAAAAATTGACAAGTTCACAAAACTAACGATTGATGGTCAGGTTATCACAGAACAAAACGAAATTAATTATCTTGGGTTAAGAATGGATAGTCAACTGATATGGACATCTCAAATCGATTACGTTAAATCAAAACTTTCATCGTTTCTTGGTTCTGTACGACATAGCATTGGCTGTTTTCCTCGAAAAGTCCGACTGATGCTCTATAATTCATTTGTTAAATCTCACTTAAATTACCTAATTGAAGTATGGGGAACGGCATCTAAATCAAAATTGAAAGAAATACAAGTTTTGCAAAATAAAATAATTAAAATTCTTTTCAACTATAATTTCAGAACTAGCTCGGAAATAATATACAAAGAAACCAAAATTATGAATATCAATCAATTATATACATTCCGAACACTCATACTCATCTTTAAAATACTCCGAAATAAAATTCAAACTAAAATAAAATTCAATATAAATGATACATCTCCTAAATACAGCCAGAGACGACCTAGGAAGTTCTTACTAATGCCAGATGTAAGAACTAAATATGGTCAAAAGGTAATAACTTATGAAGGAGCACAACTGTTTAACACATTGCCTGATACTTTGAGAAATTCTGAAACAGTAAACATATTTAAATCAAAACTTAAGAAATACATTTTAGAGGATTCTGCCTTCTTATCTAGTTAACCAAAATTTTGCATGTACCTACCTATTACAGTTTATGTTAGTTTGTTTCAAACAAACAATTTATATGTATTTTTGAATTTGTATAATTTTGAAGTATTTACAATTAGCTTCCATAGTATTTAATATTTATTCACTTGAAATTTGCATGTACCTATAATAAGTTATGTAGTAGAACTGTACCTATCAATTAGCCTCAAACAAGTTCTATGCACTTGCCGTATTTTAGATTTATATAATTTTAAAGTACCTATTTACAATTAGTTAACTTAGGATTATTTATTTAAAATTTGCATGCACACCCTTTTGCGGGAATAGTCCCGGCCTGATATGGTTGTGGGTCCGCGGCCCGCCATTGGCTGCCGCGCTGCGAGCGCCATATCGCGGCCTGTGTTAGTCGCTGGCGCACCTAGCTTCTTGCTACACGTGATACGTACGCGTTACCTAACAATTGCAACTTTGTTTTTTGCGGAACAAATACGAAATTTAATTTAAATGTGATTTAGTATGAGCTATGATGCAATGTGTAAGTACCTACACCGGCCTGGACTGTTCCCAATTAGTTAATAAGTAAGATTATTATTTATATCTACCTACTGGACACAATATTTTTACTTTATGTATTTTGTGTTTCTCATGTAAGTGACTGTAATGGTTTTTTATGAGAAAATAAATATTCTTTAACCAGAATTCTTCACAAACACATTCCATTATTATATCGACGGGTCCTACGTAGACTAGTATAAGTGCAAAAACACAAGTTTACAGGAGAGCAATTTAAAGGTTCAAAAGCTTATACCTTTATCAAAGTTCTACAGAAATTACTGAAATTTTGATAGGTTATACCTGGAAATGAAAGGAAAAAACCGGACTAAATATATTTTTATATATCTTTGTATTTTAGAAAATAGCTGTACTTGCATTTGTTTAGCTTGTTTTGATCAAAGTATCCAAACAAGTAAACTGTTACAAGTAACCACTTGTACTAGTTTACGAAGTTCTGACTTAGTTTTTAAATAATGAAAATAAAAGAAATACACATTATTAGTCATACATATGAGTGTAATTTGTAAATCATGAAACCTCGAAATATGGGAAAATAATTTTATTTATATACTTTTAGCACTTGCACTACTTTACAAGCTACTAAGAAACTAGTTATACCAGTAATTTATGTAGTTTTGTGTTCATGAACCTGATTTTTTTATGGAAAAATGAAACAAACAAACGTACAAAATAGTAAAACACGTTTATTGTGTAACATTAAATATGTAAAAATAAACGTATTTACTATTTTTATAATGACTTCAAATTTTAAAGTATTTTCCATTTAATTTTAAAATGTTAAAAATATAACATGATTCTCGCTCAGATAGTAAATATCATCTTTAATAGGTTAAGGAGATATTAAATTATTAAAACAGTCTTTAACAAGCTATAAACTTTAATAAAATATATACTTGGATTCGTCTTTTTATTAATATAACAACAACAATCTACTAAGTGGTAAAAATAACTTTCAAAATAAGACTTCTATTAAAATAAAAACCTAGTCGTACGTATATATAAAACGTACTAGCGTTTTATTTTATTACAAGAAGGCGTGGAGGATGGCCACCTTTTTGTTTAGTGGAAACATTGTTGTACCTCCAAGTGGATGTACTGGGAAGAGTTGTCAGATACTAATTCTCCCGTGATAACTTCTCACTCTTTCACAAGATCGATTGAATTGCATAATGTCACGTATTATTCACGGCTGTGCTAATACACAAGTGGTTACAAGTGTTGACAAATTTATGAAAGTGAGATTTTTTTTATGTATTGAACAAAAATGTCTTAGCTATATGGCTCTGTAAAATTATAATATCTATAAAGAAACGTTGCCTTATTGTGGTAGCTATAGCTGCAAGCAATTTAAGCCCTAACTTGTAAATAATGCAAAAACTAACTTTTTTATGTTAGAAAAGTTAAGTGTATTTGCTCCCTAAGAGTTCTTTTATTGCACAACTAACGTAAATTTTAGCTGCTTATTTACCCACAATTTATTAAAATATGTAAAAAACCAGCAAAGATTTAAAAATCAATAAAGTGTAAAATTTTATTCAAAATATTCCACATAGTTCTCTACTAGCAATATGCTACCCATTCTCCTACCAGGTGTTATAACACCGATCATTTTCCAGATTTCCCAGAGGACCAGGATTACTTTTTATGTAGTTTTTCTAAAACGTTAGTGACACAAATACCAACATATCAAAATTTTTTAAAGATCTGAGACCCTTAATAGTTTCAGGCGTATCTGGGTTAATTGACTCCGAGAACGCTTCATACTTATTATTATTTTTATTTTCACTGATCTCATACACTCAAAACGTCGAAAAAATATGAATAATTTTTAGAAATTCAATACATAAAGTAAAATTCGTTGCAGTTACACCCGTATTGTACGTACGGGCTGTATCGTCGCCGCGCGTATACTGGTGCAACGGTCACTTACACTCACGCGTTACGTAGATCGTAACTACGTAAACTATTGCAAGTAACTTATATCAGTTTTGACCGTATCCTTGCATTAAATTGTGTTACTTACATCAGTTTACGGGTTTGTATCGCCGAAACTAAAAGAAATTTTAATTTTTTTCTTACTGATTTGAGAAGAATAGGTTTTTTTAAGGCCATTCAAGCAAAAAAGTCATTTTCGTCAATTTGCGGGTTACACCAGTATACGTAGGACCCGTCGATATAGGCGGTAGAAGACATAATATATCTCTCCTAAGATTTAGAGGTTTGATACCGCTTTTAAGTACAATATTGTTAAAGAGTCTCACAGCGCGCCTTTGAACCGAAACCAAAGGTCCAAACCGGTATACAGATGCTCCTGCCCCCAGATGACAGCAGTATGGGGTGGGAGCACCGGCTTATATAGCAGTAGTCTTTGCCAGGTGTGAAGTATTTCATCATAACAGCCCATTAATGTCCCACTGCAGGGACGGGCCTACTCCCGGTATGGAGGGATACTTGGCCTACTAACACCACGCTGGCCAGACGGATTGGTATAGGATTTAATTTCAAGTTTTCCTTCTTTTTATTTCGTAAAGATAATATTCACGAATAGTCCCTTAGTCGGTTTTTACGACGCCCATGGGATGAGATGGGGTGGTGACATATTGTATTCTTACTCCGTCACCACACGGAGAGTAAAGTATTTGCTTTGCACACTTTTTTATTTAGCAAACTCGTTTTTGGTATGCCATCATCATCATCATATCAGCCAATGACGTGCTGGACATAGGACTCCTCCAAATACTGCCACCTTGTCCGGTCTGTGCCTCCCTCATCCATCCGCTTCCCGCCGTCCTAACTTAGAGGTTAGCCTTATCTTCTAAGTAACTTTGGAAGTGAACGTCACTGGATATGTAGACACCAAGGATCACAAAACTCAAAATAGTAATCGAAATGAAAATAAAACAAATGTATTGCGATCAAAAATATATAATTTTGCGTTTGAAGCCACAAATTCAAAACCGTATCTTTTAATAGCCACATCCGCATCCACAAGAGCATTGTCCAGAGATAGAGACACAACCTGAAGCTGGCACGCAACCGTCGAACCTCACAGCGCCCAAGATAGGCACCTGACCGATGACAGCTGTGTTACCTGCGACTGGCAGCTCACCGATAGCAGCTACGTTACCTTCACCGACACCACCATACCCGCCGATACCTGCTGCTTCATAACCAAGAGCACCGGAGTAGCCGAGTCCTCCAGCTAACAGTCCTGATCCTAGAGCTCCACCATAGCCAAGAGCGCCTGTTCCGCAGCCGACAGCAGCGGGAGCGATACTTCCACCACAGCCAGAGCGAATGCACTGACTTAAGACTCCCTGATAAATAAAAATTACTAATATGAACATTTAGGGCGCCTTCAAATTTGCCGCAAAGTGTCGCGCGGAGGCAGCGCGACTGCAGCGCTGCGGTCGCGCTGCCGTCGCTAGGTTTGAGAATGGTAGTGTTGTGTTTTAGTTTTACGATGGATTCAGACGAAATTACACTGCTCTTAGTGTTACTATTAAAAAGAAAAAGTATTCTAAACAACACTAGTTGATCGATGAACGAATGCGGGGACGCAGCGCGGGCGTAGCGCTGCAGTCGCGCGTTTTTTACCTCTATGAATTTACAAAACAGCGCGACGGCAGCGCTGCAGTCGCGCTGCCTCCGCGCGACACTTAGCGGCAAATTTGAAGGCGCCCTTAGTTATTCAGAGAATAATGCTTAATTGTATTTTGAAACCATAAGTTTGAAAAATCCTACAGTACTGAGCTGGGCACATTTGTAGTATTCCTGTGTCAGAATAACCACACAATGGTACTCGATACGATGAGTTAATTTTTTTTTTTTTTTTTTTTTTGTTTTTTTTTATTTATTTAGGAAAACACACAGTCATTTATAAATAATATTACAACAATTTAAACAAAAAGACCAAATAGTTCCATTACATACATACAATAACACACATACTTAATCAATTAATTTGTAGATGAACATATACTAAATAAGTATAAGACAAGCGTCTAACTTAGGAAAAATTATACAAAGCAGAAAATTATATGTTACAGCCAAAGCAATCAAATAGATACTATACATAAGGACTGGTCATTATAAACAATATCCAAATTGACTAGACAATGTGATAAATTAATCACATCATCTAGATATTATTTATAATAGCTGATCAAAGTTAGTCAAAGTAATAAATATGGTATAACCAACTCATTATTACCTTAATTATTATAAGTATTACTATATTCTAGCACTCGCCGGCCGCTACCGCGGCACGCTCGCTTCGCCATCAACCATAGACAAGACATTTTAAAGTACAGGGTGTAAAAAAATATCAGTACAAATAATTTGAAGAAATACAAAAACAAAGAAGTTACAAAACTCACCTGCATGAAGCAAACTTGTGCGCAGAGTAACAGAAGAGCGAAAGTATTCATGTTTGTTGTTTGTTTGTGTTTAACGAACAGCTGAAGACTGAATGGTGAACTGTCTCTGTCCTCACACTTTTATATTTGGCACAGTTATTGATACTAGGTACGTCTTATCGCTCTACGTGAGTTATAATATTTTGCTACAAAACTGCAACATTTATCGCAAATTACACAAACAGTATTTCATAGAGGCGTGTAACTGATGATAACACAGTTTAGTATAAAACCAGCAGCAGTGGTACTGAGCAACATTCTCGTATCAACACTCTCACAGTACCTAGTACACTAACTAACATGGCTGCCAAGATTGTGTTCGTGTTCTGCGCTCAGGCGATCCTCGCCCATGTAAGTTTCTTTAATACTTTTTGTAAATATTTACTTTATTGCTGTTTGCCTCGACTTTTGATACGATGTGGCAGGCTCGTCTACCTCCTATCTAAACTAGATCATCTCACTGTATTGCACTTATTAAACTCCGAGAAATATTGTTGATGATGGAGAAGCTTTTAAAAAGACCTAGCTAGGAATTAAAATAGGCCTTGTTTTCGGAAACTGGACATTTTAGGACATTTCAAAATCATTTAATCTTTGTTCCAGGTAACATTAAGTCAGTGTGTATATCCTGGAGGAGAGTACCTACGTGCGTTTGTTGCTCAACCTGTTGCTTCTGCGTGTGGATGTGGTGGTCTCGGTATTGGAGCTGGCTTTGGAAACAGTTTCGCTGGAGCTGGCTTAAGTTTGCCAAATATTGAAGTGATTCCTACAAGCGGTGGCGCTCTGCCTGTCTCCAGTTATTCCTCCATCGCTCCCACCGGTATATCTGTAGCATCTGAGAACGCTTATGAGGGTACTCTGCTTATAGCTGGTGAGCTGCCATTCTTAGGTACCGTAGCTTTGGAAGGCGCGATGCCTTCTGCTGGTGCAGGTGTCGTCAGCTACGGTTGTGGTAATGGTGTCACAGCTATATCTGACTACGCTCGTAATGCTGGCGGTGTTGTTGGTCTTGGAGCAGCAGGTATTGGTGCGAATGCTATCGGTTATGGAGCTGGTATAGGCGGTATTTCACCTGGAGCTGGTTTAGGTCTAGCAAGAAGCTGTGGATGCGGTTGTGGTATTCATTAAAGATAACATACTTTTTTTCCACTCACCCTTCTCCTTTAACTGACTAATTAAAAATAAATGTATTTTACTGGATATAATATTGTTTTTCAAACTATAAACTTACATATAAATATACAAATACGTACTAATCTAATGGCATCACCAAGTAAACAATCTGACAAGCCATTTTTTGCAACAAGAGTAGTCAATAAACTGCCATGTTGACAGTTTACGGCAGCTGTACTTCTTTTTTTGCTGTCGTTACATAACATGTGGCACTTCGGGAATTAATAAGAAACTAATTGTCCCCTTAGGACTCCCCCCAAATTGACGTCAGCGTTTCTCGGGCGTATGACCGACGCTTACGCTGCGTCGACGCCGCGAGCGCGCACCTGAATCTCATGCCAATGTTATCTTTGCCATTATTTTGTATTATTACCTATACACTGTTACCAAAAAGACAGTGCTAGACAAATAAAGTCTTGGTTTAGAATTTCTTTCTGCCTCTGTCATAAAGCTGAAGGTTCTTCAAAGGTTGAAACTTGACGGTTAATTTCTAGCAGAATTTAGTATAAGGGATATAGTTTGAGCTACGCGGAATAAAATTAAGTGATATAGTTTAAGCTACGCGGAATAAAACAACAAAATAATGCTTCAGTTTCACTTGTAATTGTATTTCGTTGTTGCTAAGACCTTAGTATAGGTAAGGACCAACGCCGCAACCGCATGCGCACTGTCCAGTGATGGAGACGGCACCAGCGGCAGCTACAGGACCGGCGAAGTTAACAGCGCCCATGATCGGTACTTGACCAGCGACAGCAGTGTTGCCTGCTACTGGGAGCTCACCGGCGACAGCAACGTTACCTTCACCAGCACCACCGTAAGCAGCAGCTGCGTAGGGAGCGAGAGCTGCAGCGGGAGCAATAGCGGCGTTCCATGGAGAAAGACCAGCGGCTCCGAGAGCTCCCCAAGGAGCGATACCAGCAGCGGGAGAGAGGGCAGCGCCACAGGGGGTGATGGCTGCAGCGGGAGACAGAGCGCCTAAGCACTGCCCGAATACATTCTGTAAGGACAAGAGCATATTGAGTTATTTTATTTCAAGAAAGTTATATAACTAAAAAAAAGGTTTTGAAGTAGTAAGAGTTCAAGTGCATTTCTAACCCAGCAGTAGAATATTAATGTCTGATGATACCAAAACAAGTAAATCTTACTTTACTTGAGGCATATAAAAGTTGAATTCTTTTTTTTTTAATAAGAGTACAAACATCCAATTTCAATAGAAACACGCCACGTCTAATAAATCAACAAAACTGACCTGTACCAAGCAAGCTTGGATGCAGAGGAAGAGTACGGTGAAGCTGTTCATGTTTGATATTAGTTCAACGAGGAGCTGAATACTGAATGTCTGTGCTATATTTTATACCACTTTTTATATAAAACGTTTGTATTGATATCGTTTACATAAATTCAATGTCGAAATAAAACATTACAATAATTTTGACTTATTGCACGTATAATTGTTGGTAAATTTTAGATTTATCAATATTATTTCAACATTTTAAAATGTCCAGTTACCTATATTAAATGAATAAAATATTGCTTTATGTATTTGATAACAAAATTATATATAAACAACATTATTAAAGCATAACATCATATTCTACTTAGTAATTGTAGAAAAATCAACATGTCTGCCAAGACCGTCATTGTCCTCTGCGCTCAGGCGCTCTTCGTACAGGTAAGCTAAGATCTAATAAAATATTTGAAATATTTTCACATGTTGTTTTTATAACAACCTTTAATGTCCCACTGCAGGGACAGGCCTCCCATGACGGAGGGATACTTGGCCTACTAATACCACGCTGGCCAGACGGATTGGTATAGTTTATATTCCTATAGTTTATATGGTTTAATTTCAAGTTTTCCTTCTTTTTATTTCGTAAAGATAATATTCATGGATAGTCCCTTAGTCGGTTTTTACGGCACCCGTGGGATGAGATGGGGTGGTGACATATTGTATTCTTACTCCGTCACCACACGGAGAATGTTGTTTAGAATGAGAGTAATATAATATAGTGGTTTGCACTTCCAGTGTGTACTTAGCCAGTGCACCAGCCGTGCTGCGATCGCCGCTGGTCCAGGTATTGGTGCTCCTGCCTTGGGCTTAGCCGCTCCTTGCGGTTTGGCTTCTCCTTATGGTCTAGCTGCCCCTGCTCTGGCTGCTCCTTGTGGCTGGGCTGCCCCTGCTCTGGACTTCACTCCAACCAGCGGTGGTTTGTTACCAGTCACCAGTGGCTCCGCTATCGCTCCTGTCGGTATCTCCGTGGCATCTGAGAACGTTTACGAGGGAGCTCTGGCTGTAGCTGGTGAGCTGCCGTTCGTCGGTACTGTAGGTCTAGAGGGTGTGCTGCCTACTGCTGGTGCTGGTGTTGTGAACCACGCTTGCGGTAACGGTATCAACGCTATGATCAGCGAGGGTGCTGCCTTCGCTCCTGGATACCCCGGTGCCTATGCTGCTGGATACCCCGGTGCCTATGCTGCTGGATATCCTGGTGCTATCGCTCCCGCTGCTGCGATCGCCACTGGATTAGCTGCACCAGGTCTAGGTCTCGCTGGTCCCTTCGGCTACCGCGCTGGATGTGGTTGTGGTATCTAAGTGTCCCTATCACCAATGAATTATAAAATAAAAGATGAGAGCATGATATTTTGTTGTATTATTTATTTTAACCAACTTAGTAAAGATTTCAGTTCTCTATTTCTCTTTTCAAGTGTACACCAATTTGAAAAAAACTTTTTTCATTTGAATACATTTTCCACAGTACGACCTCAGTGGCTTAGTCTTTATATACAAGGCTGCTACGCTGAGGTCTCCATTTCGATTCCCGCGCAATGCAAATTTTCGTCTGAAGAACATCGATACTCAGGACAATAATATAATTTGTGGATCGCGCTACTTCTGTCCCATGTGGCAGTCTGCGACACTTGTCGCGTGTAGGATCGCGTCGAGTAGCATTTGTCGCCCACGTAGGACAGTACGTTAGATAATTTGAAATAAAGCTCTACATCCAGGAACACATTTTATTCAAAGTAATGTTTTACAGAATGACTAAAAAAGGATTGTCTTATATCATTCATAGTTACATCCACATAGTCCGACAAAACCAAGGTCTTCAAGAGCTTTTGAGACCTTTAAAGGCCTACGCAGACCGAGACGGCATGGCAAGGGATTTTAAATTTTACTAATGGACATTCAACCGTACTATTACAGAAATACGACATAAATTGCTTTGCTTTAAAATGAAAAATGCCGTGCGATAAAATCCCTTTCAATGCCGCGGCATCATTTTAAAGCATAGCAATTTATGTCGTATTTCTGTAATAGTACGGTTGAATTTCCATTAGTAAAAATTGAAATCCCTTGCCATGCCGTCCCGGTCTGCGTAGGCCTTAAATCTCTATGACTGGAGCTAATAGAGACAGAGGGCATGCCAGGGATTATAGTATACTACCATTTTGGTCCGCGTCAGTTTTAGGAACGCCAAAATCTCACTATATTATCTACTTTCAGAAGAAAGAAAAGGTAAATTGTTTAAGTTGCAGTATACTTTATTTTTAAATTTATTAAGTAAAATCTTTTTAAAAGTAGGGTGATGCTACCAATTATCAGCACTTTAAGAGTTAGTCCTACTTTAACATCGTTTATCACAGTGATGATAATGATAACAACTAAAACAATATGCTTTCTTGGTTCATTATTTAATAAATAATTGATTTTTGTTATAAAAAATAGTTATTATTCATACACATTTTATTTAGATGAGTCTGACTAAATAATGACCCTGGCGCCAATTATTGGCACCATCATCGCCAATTATTGGCATTGACTGAGCCAATTATCAGCACCTTAAAATTAGACATAAAATTAGGTAGATAAATGAAATAATCCAATGTTTATAGCAAAATCTCTTTTATTTATACCTAGCCTAACAACCGAAGTTTCAGAAAAATAATCACATAAATATAAAAAATTCCAAAAAATAATAGACATTTTTTTGATCATAATATCAACACTATGAAAATAACTAGCAATGTTAGTTTCAGCACCATGCCAGGATATGAAATCCGAAATCATAGAGTACTTTTTCCAAGAATATTGAATTCTAGGCATAAAATAATCACGCTTTACAATAAAATATGTGGATTAACAATTTTACATACCACTTTGTCATAATGTAACAGTACCAGTGCCGATAATTAGCAATTCACAAAAAAAATTAACCCAGATGTCAGCACCTCATTTATGAACATAAAATCAAGATAACGTTCATTTCCATTGTCAGATAAGCCTTATAAAACATTTTATACATGAATAAAACCTAAAGGTTCAGTAAAAAATATCTAAAAGATCTAAAATAAAGTAAAATAAAAAAACCTGAACTTACCTACGATCATAAGAAACTGTCAAAACAAAGTAATGTGAAGGACATGTTCCCGCGTTTTTAAAAATATCGCTTTTTTTTTTTCAAAAAGTGTCGTGTTTGGATCAGTTTATAATTCCAAAAGGATCTTATTTTAATGTTTGTTAAATGGTAGCCGAAATTAATTAATAGAAAGCTTATAATTTGAGTTTTTGTTGGGGGTGCTGATAATCTGGTGCAGTGCCAACATTAGGACGCGTGCCCCTACTCGAAATAAATAATATTAATATGCTCCACAACCGCATCCACATTTTCCTGCTTGACCAAGTCCTGCTGCAGGTGAAATAGCGCCTAAGCCAGCACCGTATCCAATACAACCTGGGCCGATACCAGCACCATAACCGATAGCATTCGCACCAATACCTGCTGCTCCAAGACCAACAACACCGGCAGCATTACCAGCGTAGTCAGATATAGCTGTGACACCATTACCACAACCGTAGCTGACGACACCTGCACCAGCAGAAGGCATCGCGCCTTCCAAAGCTACGGTACCTAAGAATGGCAGCTCACCAGCTATAAGCAGAGTACCCTCATAAGCGTTCTCAGATGCTACAGATATACCGGTGGGAGCGATGGAGGAATAACTGGAGACAGGCAGAGCGCCACCGCTTGTAGGAATCACTTCAATATTTGGCAAACTTAAGCCAGCTCCAGCGAAACTGTTTCCAAAGCCAGCTCCAATACCGAGACCACCACATCCACACGCAGGAGCAACAGGTTGAGCTGCAAACGTACGTAGGTACTCTCCTCCAGGATATACACACTGACTTAATTTACTTAATGTGAATAGATATTCTTTCAAGCTTCTTTCAAATTTACCTCCTTAATAATAATAATGTTACTTAATGTCAATCTTTTATACTTATGGCTGTTGGCTGACTAGATACAAATGCTGTGTAAATCTGCAAATATTTCGTTTTTATTATGTAAAAACAAGATGGTTTATTATGTAAAAACTAGATATCTTAATGTATAACATATAGCATATAATATATAACACTGTCTGTAACTGTAGACTTGATCTGCCTCATTTCGTCCACTGCTTACGCCGCTACTATTCCTTTCGCTGAGTATGGCACATACACGAAATGTTGCAGTCAAGTCGCCGAAGTCGGGCGATATGTAAATTGTCTGGATTGTTTTTCCAGGGTCCTTATACTAGGGTAGTGGCTTACCCAACCAACGGAACCTTTCCATCGGGCCTGGAGCACACTCTGCTGTCCTCTACTCAACTGAAGACCTGCACCTTCAAGACCTCGGCTCTCAGGATAGTAGCGTTTGTACTGTGTGCCAGATTTACTCAGTGTGTGAACCCGGACTTTTACTTTTATTAAACCTTCTTGTACACTTGATAAACTTTTTATTTATCTCTCTAAAGATAGTGTTACAATGGCATACCAAAATCGAGTTTGATAAATAAAGCAAAGCAAATACTTCACTCTCCGTGTGGTGACGGAGTAAGAATACCAATATGCCACCACTCCATCTCATCCCATGGGTGTGGGTATGGGTGTCGTAAAAACCGACTAAGGGACTATCCGTGAATATTAACTTTACGAAATAAAAAGAAGGAAAACTTGAAATTAAACCCTATACCAATCCGTCTGGCCAGCGTGGTATTAATAGGCCAAGTATCCCTTCGTCACGGAATGAGACCCATCCCTGCAGTGGGGCATTAACGGACTGTAATGATGAAATACTTCACACCAGGCAAAGTCGACTGCTGTATAAGTCGGTGCTCCGACCCCATAGTCAAAGTCAAAGTCAAAAGCGCTTTAATCAAGATAAATACAATTCTCATTATATATTTCTTGACGTCCTTTAAACTACTTAATCAAAGTTTAAATACATTTAAAAGTTAGAAAACTTTACCACCGCCTCCAAAGCGCTAGTAGAGAAGAAGCGGCGCAACAACCTCTACTGCAGCATTTTTTGACGTCATATTTTTTTACATAGAAAACTGTTATTAGGCGCTGCAACCATTGTATACCATACATAACCATACAACTAAGGATTTTATTATTCAATGATAAAGGTAACATCATGCAGGTAGTACATAAAAGAGGGAGCACCAAATCACATCCATACAATTCAGTAATAAAGACGTCGCTCAGCCAAATAACCCTTTAGATAAATTATCAGATACTGCTATCATCTGGGGGCAGGAGCATCTGGATACCGGTTTCGACTTCTGGTTTCGGTTCAAAGGCGTGCTGTGAGACTCTTCAACGATCATGTACTTGAAAGCGGTATCAAGCCTCTGAACCTTAGGCGAGATATATTATGTCTTCTACGGCATATACAGTAGAACCTCGATAAGTAAAAGTCCAAGGGAAACACAAAATATTTTGAGTTATCAAGGTTTTTAGTTATCGAGGTTTTTAGTTAACAAGGGTTTAGGTTAATATGTATAGAGGTAGGTATGTACATGTGTATGTATGACCCCTTGTTCCTATTTTCCGCCACCGCAAAGCTTTAAGAATTTCGAAGAAGCAAACAATAATGGGCAAGTATAATGGGTTGTGTTTGTGAAGAATTGTTTGATATAATAGAAGCCAATTTAAAAATGAAAACAAAATTTTAACATTAAGTAGCTCGAGGAAAAGTTTTTTTGCATTTGTACAAAAAGTTAAGATATGTCATTCAAAATCAATTTCCATTTATTTACAACTAGCTGTGGCCCGCCACTTTGTTCGCGTCTCTGATTACTTAGAGTTACTCCTCAAATCTAAAAGATACGGTATGACAGTTCTGACAAATTGAATAATAACGTTGGGATAAAAAAATCGATTACTATAATATCCGAAATTTAAGACACTTTAATAATTGATCTCATTATTAGTAAAGGGTATTGATCCTTACTTGATTAAGTTTGAAAAAAAAAACTACATATTGCAAATTCTCTAGTTTTTACACATCAATCGCACACTTTGATATGGATGAAAATTTCTGGAAAATAGCATTAACCTATGCAATAGAAAACAACTTTGATTTAACCACTATCTTTCTTAAATTATAAATAAATGTAATTTTTCCAACGTCAAATTTCACAGATATAAACTAATTTCACCATTTGACATAATTTGTAGATTCTAAAATTTTGTCCTTGATTCCTATACATTTCTAAAAGGTCAAATACTAAAGTCTTTAGTCTGTGGTTGACACGACCCCATAGTTGTTTACCTTTATATTCAAGTCGTAATAAATAAACAGTAGTATTAGATCTAGTACTTGTAGAGAATAAAAAAAAATTCTAAACATTACTTTATATGAAAAATATGGGCCTTCGGGTAGTGACAATAACGTAGTTCACGAGCCGAAAAAACGAAAAAGAACTAAACCTGTGACAGGTAGCGATAAATTCAATAGTCATGCTATTTGGAATCATATATATGGCATAACTTTAAAGGCTGTACAAGGAAGGCGTAGAGTCGTTGAGAACGATAATAAGAGGAATTGGCTTCAGATAAAAAAGAGTTGAAAAACGAAAAATTGTTAAGGAGAAACATAACATAATTATGCAGCGACTTACATTCCTGCGCGAAATGAAACAAATTGTAAACTGGGAAAATATAATATTTTTGGATGAAACCTGGCCAAATTCCAACCATTCTGTACCGAAAACATGGACTGATGATTCTGAAGCTTCGTGCTCGAAGGTGCCGATAGGAAAAGGTGGACGCCTCATAATATGCCGTGCTGGGTCAGCGTCTACAGGCTTCGTGGAAAATTCTTTATTAGCTTTCCAGTCCAAAAGCACGAAAGAGTATCATGAAGAAATGGACGCGGTTAAGTTCCGAGAGTGGTTTTTAAATTTATTACAGAATAATTATTAAAACAAATATTTTAGGGTACCTATGTATTAAGTGATTTATGCGGTCGCGCAATAACGTGTCTAACGATAATAACGATTTTTCGTATAATGTAAACGATTTTTTTGCATACAAGTGTATCCGAAGAGTCGCAACACTACGAGCAGTGACCTAACTACGTGACTTGGAATGAGTTCAAGAATAGAACTATTAGATATTATTTACTATGTAAATATGTGTTATTTTGATTTGTTTGAACGTTTTCAATTAAATTTATATATTAAGAATTGTACATTTTTAGATACAATAATAAAATCTTTCTAAATTCATGGTTTTACGAAAAAGGTTTTCGAAACTGAATAATGTACGCATGAACAAAGTTGTTTCAGTTTGAAAAATATGAAACGTCATACTGTAGCTTTTAAATTTGTTGAACTAATTTGTGGGGAACATTTTTATTTTTTTTAAACATAATTTTAGAAAGCAAATACCTACGTACATTTAAAGAACGTATTTACTTCTAACAACTTTATAAGTACTTTTTTTATGTATTGTGTGAACTGATGGCCCAATTTTTAATTCTATCATCTTTTGCTTGAGAAATTACGTGACTAATTTGTCAAAAAAATAAAAACTTCGATTCCTTATTTTATTTTAGGTATAAAAAGTATATTATAACCTGCCCATGAATAGGAATTACCTTATATCGTAAAAAAATCAGTTCATTTGACGTTTTAATCGGTCGGTAAAGTAAAATTTAAATTGCAAAATAATTCAAACATACTTGAATATATTTTACGCCTAGCTGATGCCTGCGGCCGCGGCTTTACTCGAGTTGTACAGGTACATTAAATGATATTCAGAGTGTACAGATTTTTCCTAAGTCGTCAATTACAACAACAATTTGATGAAATTCACCTGATTATTTAAAGTCAAAAATTTTTGGAATTCGAAAACTTGTCTTATTGATACATGTTTTATTCTTTAAATTGACAGTTATTGGGTAATTTTATAAAAAGGGTATAATTATAAGTAAAGAAATTGTTAATGTTATACATTTATTTATTGCATCAATTTACAAATCATAAAATATACTTATTCAAGTAACTGAGAAAAAAATATTTTTAATGTAATCCACAACCACATCCGCATCTTCCTGCTTGACCAAGTCCTGCTGCAGGTGAAATAGCGCCTAAGCCAGCACCGTATCCAATACAACCTGGGCCGGTACCAGCACCATAACCGATAGCATTCGCACCAATACCTGCTGCTCCAAGACCAACAACACCGGCAGCATTACCAGCGTAGTCAGATATAGCTGTGACACCATTACCACAACCGTAGCTGACGACACCTGCACCAGCAGAAGGCATCGCGCCTTCCAAAGCTACGGTACCTAAGAATGGCAGCTCACCAGCTATAAGCAGAGTACCCTCATAAGCGTTCTCAGATGCTACAGATATACCGGTGGGAGCGATGGAGGAATAACTGGAGACAGGCAGAGCGCCACCGCTTGTAGGAATCACTTCAATATTTGGCAAACTTAAGCCAGCTCCAGCGAAACTGTTTCCAAAGCCAGCTCCAATACCGAGACCAGCACATCCACACGCAGGAGCAACAGGTTGAGCAACAAACGCACGTAGGTACTCTGCTCCAGGATATACACACTGACTTAATGTTACCTGGAACAATTATTAAATGATTTTTAAATGTCCTAAAATGTCCAATGTCTGAAAAATAAGACTGCATGTCGTGTGAGCAAGTGGCCTACCACATTGTATGAATAAGTGTAAGCAAACAGCAAAATATGGCAAAAATAAATATAAGTAATACAGTATTAAACTTACATGAGCGAGGATCGCCTGAGCGCAGAACACGAACACAATCTTGGCAGCCATGTTAGTTAGTGTACTAGGTACTGTGAGAGTGTTGATACGAGAATGTTGTTCAGTACCACTGCTGCTGGTTTTATACTAAACTGTGTTATCATCAGTGACACGCCTCTATGATATACTGTTTGTGTAATTTGCGATAAATGTTGCAGTTTTGTAGCAAAATATTATAACTCACGTAGAGCGATAAGACGTACCTAGTATCTATAACTGTGCCAAATATAAAAGTGTGAGGACAGAGACAGTTCAGCATTCAGTCTTCAGCTGTTCGTTGAACACAAACAAACAACAAACATGAATTCTTTCGCTCTTCTGTTACTCTGCGCACAAGTTTGCTTCATGCAGGTGAGTCATGTTATAATTTCTATTTATTTTTGTGTTGTACTTCGAAATAACAATTCCAGACTTAAACGTGTGTTGATAAAACACAGAGCTAATGAAGTGGCCGCTGAAAGTAATAAAATATATATTGAGAGCGTCATTAAAGGTGACTAAAAAGTGACTAAAACACTAAAGTTTCTGTAAGGTTGTCCTGATGTTTCGTTATATTCCCCACTGCCGAAGAATTTTTGTCTATGACCGATTAATCCTAGACTTCGAATATTATTTCATGATTCCGATTATATTTCTGTACATAAGTAAGTTTTTATAAAAAATCTACTTTTAATTTATCAGGGAGTCTTAAGTCAGTGCATTCGCTCTGGCTGTGGTGGAAGTATCGCTCCCGCTGCTGTCGGCTGCGGAACAGGCGCTCTTGGCTATGGTGGAGCTCTAGGATCAGGACTGTTACCTGGAGGACTCGGCTACTCCGGTGCTCTTGGTTATGAAGCAGCAGGTATCGGCGGGTATGGTGGTGTCGGTGAAGGTAACGTAGCTGCTATCGGTGAGCTGCCAGTCGCAGGTAACACAGCTGTCATCGGTCAGGTGCCTATCTTGGGCGCTGTGAGGTTCGACGGTTGCGTGCCAGCTTCAGGTTGTGTCTCTATCACTGGACAATGCTCTTGTGGATGCGGATGTGGCTATTAAAAAAAACCGTTTTGAATTTGTGTCTTCAAACGCAAAATTATATATTTTTGATCGCAATACATCTGTTTTATTTTCATTTCGATTACTATTTTAAGTTTTGTAATCCTTGGTGTCCAGTGACGTTCAATTCCAAGGTTACTTAGAAGATAAGGCTAACCTCTAGGTTAGGACGGCGGAAAGCGGATAGATGAGGGAGGCACAGGACCGCACAAGGTGGCAGTATTATTAGAAGTCCTATGTCTAGCAGTGGACGTCATTGGCTGATAATATGATGGTGATGATTATAGTTGCAAAACTTCTTAATAATACGGAATAATACCGGAATATTCCGGGAAAATTTCATCAAAATCGGATTTATTCAAAATTGATTTAATTAATATTTTTATGTTTTATTTGCTGAAAAATTGTATTTTGCATCGATCGTCGATCGCCGCCGCCGCGCCGCACTGTGCAACGTGTTCATATAAACCGTTGGACGTGTAGTGAAAGTACTGAATGTGGATATACCTGCATCTAATATGTGTTTCACATAGAAGACACTCCAAACTTCTGAGTTATTATAGTTTAAGAATGGGGTGACATGGGATCTGGGTGGCACTTTATTTATTTATTTATTTATGATAGGTACACAAACAGATTACAGTCCTTACATGAGATATTTAAGTGCGGCTTTATTATATAGACTAGACAGTAATCCTAAGGCAGTGTACACAACATGATAGTATTAACAACGAATACGCAATAAAATGCATCGTTACGTGTAAACGTTAGGTAAATATGTAACAATGCATTTTCAAGCGTGTAAACTAATAAAGTAAAACAAAATTACAACTACATATACTTTCACGCACAACAGAGAATCATGGAATATAATGAAATATAATGACTATGGTTGAAAATTACTCGGGAACTTCTGAGAATTGAGTGCATCTGTAATGATCTTTTTGTATCTTGAAAATTTGACATTAAAAACATCGACCTCTGCATTCCAGCGTGCAATACCATTATACGATCTGCACATTCTAACAATCGGATTATAAAATGATGTATTGTTCTTGTATACTTGAATTGCAAATACATTAGGAAAAAAACAAAAACAAAAATACATTAAATAATATAAATACAACTTAATATTAATAAATATATTAATATTATATTCTTCTATAATTAATACATTTAAAACCAAACCTGGCACATGCGTTTTGAACTCTCTGTATCTGCCTTACTGTCCTGTTCAACAAGCATGGCCCATACACCGTCTAATAAAAAAAACAAGACAAATAGTTTTGGTAGTCTCTTAATGCTAACTTTACAGAACTAAAACATGATAATAATGAGTTGTTTTGTATTTATTATATAAAATTAAATGAAACTAGAATGCGATATATATATTATTTCACAATAAACGTCTTTAAAATATTGGTATATTTCAGATTTTTTTATTAGGTTGTCACATTTATTATTAATTTTTTTTTTTAAATTTATTTACGAGTAAGAATACAATATGTCACCACCCCATCTCATGCCATGGGTGTCGTAAAAACCGACTAAAGGGACTATCCGTTAATATTATCTTTACGAAATAAAAAGAAGGAAAACTTGAAATTAAACCCTATAACAATCCATCTGGCCAGCGTGGTAGGTATTTGTAGGCCAAGTATCCTTCCGTCACGGGAGGAGGCTGTCTCTGCAGTGGGACATTAATGGACTGTTTCGGTTCAAAGGCGCGCTGTGAGACTCTTCAACGATCCTGTACTTAAAAGCGGTATCAAGCCTCTAAACCTTAGGAGAGATATATTAATATTATGTCTTCTACCGCCTATATAATGGGTTGTGTTTATGAAGAATGGTTTGATATTAATAGAATCAAATTTTAAAATGAAAACAACATTTTAACATTAAGTAGCTCGGGGAAAAGTTTTTTTGCATTTTTTAATAAAAAGTCAAAATTAATTTCCATTTATTTACAATTAGCTGTGCCCCGCCACTTTGTTCGCGTAGACTGACGACTTAAGAAACATTTTTTTTTTAAATTTTGAACATGCGTACAGTTAAAGAACGTAATTACTGTTAATACCTTTAAAAAAAAATAAAAACTTCGATTCTTAATTTTATTATAGGTATAAAAAGTATCTTATAACCTGCCCAGGATTAGGAATAATCTTATACCGTAAAAAAACAGTTCATTCGACGTTTTATTCGGTTGGTAAAGTAAAACATAAACTGCAAAATAAGTCAAACATACTTGAATATATTTTACGCTTAGCTGATGCCCTCGGCTTCACGTGCATGGTATGGATAGCTTAAATCTTATTCTACACCCTAAGCTAGCTATCTATATTCTTAATTTCATCAAAATCCGTCCAGTAGTTTTTGCGTGAAAGAGTAACAAAATCCATCAATCCATACATCCTCAAAAACTTTTGCATTTATAACATTAGTACCTAAGTAGTATTAAGTAGAAGTAGGACGTAGGATAGTATTCAAAATTATTTTAAAACTAGTAATAAGTGTACTGATTTTTCCTAAGTCGTCAATTACAACAACAATTTGATGAAATTCGCCTGATTATTACTTCTTTTGGAGTCAAACATTTTTGGAAAACTACGTAAACGTACGTTCGTAAACTTGTCTTATTGATGCATTTCATAATTAAATTCACAGTTATTGGTTAATTTTATACATAGGGTTTAAGTATAATGAAAGAGATTGTTAATGTTATACATTTATTTATTGCTTCGCATCAATTAACATATCATAAAATATATTCAAGTAACTGAGAGGAAACTCTTTTTAATGTAATCCACAACCACATCCGCATCTTCCTGCTTGACCAAGTCCTGCTGCAGGTGAAATAGCGCCTAAGCCAGCACCGTATCCAATACAACCTGGGCCGATACCAGCACCATAACCGATAGCATTCGCACCAATACCTGCTGCTCCAAGACCAACAACACCGGCAGCATTACCAGTGTAGTCAGATATAGCTGTGACACCATTACCACAACCGTAGCTGACGACACCTGCACCAGCAGAAGGCATCGCGCCTTCCAAAGCTACGGTACCTAAGAATGGCAGCTCACCAGCTATAAGCAGAGAACCCTCATAAGCGTTCTCAGATGCTACAGATATACCGGTGGGAGCGATGGAGGAATAACTGGAGACAGGCAGAGCGCCACCGCTTGTAGGAATCACTTCAATATTTGGCAAACTTAAGCCAGCTCCAGCGAAACTGTTTCCAAAGCCAGCTCCAATACCGAGACCACCACATCCACACGCAGGAGCAACAGGTTGAGCAACAAACGCACGTAGGTACTCTCCTCCAGGATATACACACTGACTTAATGTTACCTGGAACAATTATTAAATGATTTTTAAATGTCCTAAAATGTCCAATGTCTGAAAAATAAGACTGCATGTCGTGTGAGCAAGTGGCCTACCACATTGTATGAATAAGTGTAAGCAAACAGCAAAATATGGCAAAAATAAATATAAGTAATACAGTATTAAACTTACATGAGCAAGGATCGCCTGAGCGCAGAACACGAACACAATCTTGACAGCCATGTTAGTTAGTGTACTAGGTACTGTGAGAGTGTTGATACGAGAATGTTGTTCAGTACCACTGCTGCTGGTTTTATACTAAACTGTGTTATCATCAGTTACACGCCTCTATGAAATACTGTTTGTGTAATTTGCGATAAATGTTGCAGTTTTGTAGCAAAATATTATAACTCACGTAGAGCGATAAGACGTACCTAGTATCAATAACTGTGCCAAATATAAAAGTGTGAGGACAGAGACAGTTCAGCATTCAGTCTTCAGCTGTTCGTTGAACACAAACAAACAACAAACATGAATTCTTTCGCTCTTCTGTTACTCTGCGCACAAGTTTGCTTCATGCAGGTGAGTCATGTTATAATTTCTATTTATTTTTGTGTTGTACTTCGAAATAACAATTCCCGACTTAAACGTGTGTTGATAAAAAACAGAGCTAATGAAGTGGCCGCTGAAAGTAATAAAATATATACTGAGAGCGTCATTATAGGTGACTAAAAAGTGACTAAAACACTAAAGTTTCTGTAAGGTTGTCCTGATGTTTCGTTATATTCCCTACTGCCGAAGAATTTTTGTCTATGACCGATTAACCCTAGACTTCGAATATTATTTCATGATTCCGATTATATTTCTGTACATAAGTAAGTTTTTATAAAAAATCTACTTTTAATTTATCAGGGAGTCTTAAGTCAGTGCATTCGCTCTGGCTGTGGTGGAAGTATCGCTCCCGCTGCTGTCGGCTGCGGAACAGGCGCTCTTGGCTATGGTGGAGCTCTAGGATCAGGACTGTTAGCTGGAGGACTCGGCTACTCCGGTGCTCTTGGTTATGAAGCAGCAGGTATCGGCGGGTATGGTGGTGTCGGTGAAGGTAACGTAGCTGCTATCGGTGAGCTGCCAGTCGCAGGTAACACAGCTGTCATCGGTCAGGTGCCTATCTTGGGCGCTGTGAGGTTCGACGGTTGCGTGCCAGCTTCAGGTTGTGTCTCTATCACTGGACAATGCTCTTGTGGATGCGGATGTGGCTATTAAAAAAAACCGTTTTGAATTTGTGTCTTCAAACGCAAAATTATATATTTTTGATCGCAATACATCTGTTTTATTTTCATTTCGATTACTATTTTAAGTTTTGTAATCCTTGGTGTCCAGTGACGTTCAATTCCAAGGTTACTTAGAAGATAAGGCTAACCTCTAGGTTAGGACGGCGGAAAGCGGATAGATGAGGGAGGCACAGGACCGCACAAGGTGGCAGTATTATTAGAAGTCCTATGTCTAGCAGTGGACGTCATTGGCTGATAATATGATGGTGATGATTATAGTTGCAAAACTTCTTAATAATACGGAATAATACCGGAATATTCCGGGAAAATTTCATCAAAATCGGATTTATTCAAAATTGATTTAATTAATATTTTTATGTTTTATTTGCTGAAAAATTGTATTTTGCATCGATCGTCGATCGCCGCCGCCGCGCCGCACTGTGCAACGTGTTCATATAAACCGTTGGACGTGTAGTGAAAGTACTGAATGTGGATATACCTGCATCTAATATGTGTTTCACATAGAAGACACTCCAAACTTCTGGGTTATTATAGTTTTAACCCCTAAAACTCTTGTGTATAGTATATACAAAGCTCGAAAGATTAAATTTTAAACTCTTCTCAAAATGACATCTGTCTTTGTAAATAATATTTGTAATGTTTGTGTTGATTTGAAGAAATAGTTTTCACAAAAACTGATTCATTACAGTATATTTATGTTTACGCGTCAATAATTTTTTGATAAGGAAAATAAATATGTTGCCATTACAGCCTTGTTTAAAAAAGTAATGGAAACGTTTGATAAAATTAGTGTTATAATTAAAACCCGGGGAAACCCCGGACTAATAGTACCTACAGTTAATAGTTAAAAGTACATTAAATATTTCCCTAGAACATTATAGATCCACATTCTTCCCCGTTTTGTTAAAAAACTAAAATTAAGTTTAACGTCTGTTCAATTTCTGAGCGCAAGTCTCTGTCTGTATTACTCTGCCTCAGCTGTTATGCTGGTACGGCATAGTTTTATGTCGCACCAGCGCTGGTATTCTGGCAGAGCCCTCCCCTTCTTTTGGCTGACACCACAATTACTTTTTTAAAATATAAAATATAGCAACATACACATTACACAAAACAACACAAAAAAAAAAGAAAATAAGATAATAAAAAAAGAAAAACAAAGCGAAACAAAGAGAAGAGAAACATACAGTGGTAACAAAACGCTAGATTGACAGTAACAATGACATGACAATTGACAACTTATGTATGACATTGAATTGTCACGTGTTCGCACGTGTCAACCATGCCACGTTTCCGAAAACACGTATTAATTTTTAACTTAAATGATTATGTATTTATGAAAGATTACACAGCAACAAGTATATAGCACATTGAAATAAGGAAGGGAATAGTTGGAGATCCCATGGAACATAAATTACCTACCATGCCGCCACACACGTATGCGTAACGTATTATGTATTTTGTTTTTGCATACTTAAGAACATAGCTTTTAATTTTCGTTTAAATGTATCTTTACTTTTCAGGGCACGCAAAGGCGGTGGTATGTCGTTCCAGATTTTGGCTGCGCTGAATTTAAAGGATCCCCTGAAAGTGGTGGTACGATGCTTGGGAAGAGTTAGAACGTGGGTACATTGTCTCCTTTGATATTTATAATGGTCCTGAGTCCAAACTAGTTTTTCATACAAATATCTCGGTTTCCTATTTTTAATTATACCAAAAAGTAAGGTTGCAAAATGTATTTTCCGTCGGGCCTCCATTTTTATCATGTTAGCATTGTTTAAGAATGGGGTGACATGGGATCTGGGTGGCACTTTAAAACCAAACCTGGCACATGCGTTTTGAACTCTCTGTATCTGCCTTACTGTCCTGTTCAACAAGCATGGCCCATACACCGTCTAATAAAAAAAACAAGACAAATAGTTTTGGTAGTCTCTTAATGCTAACTTTACAGAACCGAAAGAATTCTGAAGAGACCAAAACAGTTGAAAATCTGAATGTGCAAGGTCAGGGCTTTATGGTGGATGCACCTCGTAACCTCGTAGTCAAACTCTCTTAATTCTTGCTGAGTGGCCAAAGATGTGTGTGGTGACCATTATATAAGTAGGTATTTATTTACTAAGGTGTTATACATAATTATATATAATATGTATTATGTATAAAGAATTCCACCTAGTTCTCTAGATTGATAATGTAACTTAGATCTCATTAATACATTACTTTTACTTTCTGATCCAGTCTTGTCTTCAAAAAATAAAAGTAAGTACTTACTGAAATACTAACTTTTTTGTCAGACGCAAAATCTTTAATACTGAGTATGTAGTGATCTTTCATTAAAATTCATTGATGATGTCGAAGATGAATAAGTTATTAAAATATTTTAATCAAAATGTAGCGTCATCGTAATTCCTAGATATTTGGCAATTTCTTTCTCAGGCTATTTTATTATTATTTTTAGTTTAAAACATGATAATAATGAGTTGTTTTGTATTTATTATATAAAATTAAATGAAACTAGAATGCGATATATATATTATTTCACAATAAACGTCTTTAAAATATTGGTATATTTCAGATTTTTTTATTAGGTTGTCACATTTATTATTAATATTTTTTTTTAAGAAATAAGAAGGTTGCTCTTTAATATTATACAGTCAAAATTTGAAGTCTCTACGTTGACTCTATTTGGAGTTATCTTTAAATACTTAATTGAAAGAGGTAACGATGTCCAACGGTTTCTATGAAGGCGATCTACAGTGCGCCGCTACAACTATTAAAATATAGCAAATATACTATACTATATACAAATATTCAACCTGAAATATTCTGATTTTTTCACGCTAGCATCTATAGTGATGATGGCATACCAAAACGAGTTTGCTAAATAAAGCAAAGCAAATAATTCACTCTCCGTGTGGTGACGAGTAAGAATACAATACGTCACCATCCCATCTCATCCCATGGGTGTCGTAAAAACCGACTAAAGGGACTATCCGTTAATATTATCTTTACGAATTATCTTTACGAATAAAAAGAAGGAAAACTTGAAATTAAACCCTATAACAATCCATTTGGCCAGCGTGGTAGGTATTTGTAGACCAAGTATCCTTCCGTCACGGAAGGAGGCTGTCTCTGTAGTGGGACATTAATGGGCTGTTTCGGTTCAAAGGCGCGCTGTGAGACTCTTCAACGATCCTGTACCTAAAAGCGGCATCAAGCCTCTAAACCTTAGGAGAGATATATTATTATTATGTCTTCTACCGCCTATATAATGGGTTGTGTTTATGAAGAATGGTTTGATATTAATAGAATCAAATTTTAAAATGAAAACAACATTTTAACATTAAGTAGCTCGGGGAAAAGTTTTTTTGCATTTTTTAATAAAAAGTCAAAATTAATTTCCATTTATTTACAATTAGCTGTGCCCCGCCACTTTGTTCGCGTAGACTGACGACTTAAGAAACATTTTTTTTTTTAAATTTTGAACATGCGTACAGTTAAAGAACGTAATTACTGTTAATACCTTTAAAAAAAAAAAAAAAACTTCGATTCTTAATTTTATTATAGGTATAAAAAGTATCTTATAACCTGCCCAGGATTAGGAATAATCTTATACCGTAAAAAAACAGTTCATTCGACGTTTTATTCGGTTGGTAAAGTAAAACATAAACTGCAAAATAAGTCAAACATACTTGAATATATTTTACGCTTAGCTGATGCCTGCGGCTTCACGTGCGTGGCATGGGTAGCTTAAATGTTATTCTACACCCTAAGCCATCTATATTCTTAATTTCATCAAAATCCGTCCAGTAGTTTTTGCGTGAAAGAGTAACAAAATTCATCCATACATCCTCACAAACTTTTGCATTTATAACATTAGTACCTAAGTAGTATTAAGTAGAAGTAGGACGTAGGATAGTATTCAAAATTATTTTAAAACTAGTAATAAGTGTACTGATTTTTCCTAAGTCGTCAATTACAACAACAATTTGATGAAATTCGCCTGATTATTACTTCTTTTGGAGTCAAACATTTTTGGAAAACTACGTAAACGTACGTTCGTAAACTTGTCTTATTGATGCATTTCATAATTAAATTCACAGTTATCGATTAATTTTATACATAGGGTTTAAGTATAATGAAAGAGATTGTTAATGTTATACATTTATTTATTGCTTCGCATCAATTAACATATCATAAAATATATTCAAGTAACTGAGAGGAAAATCTTTTTAATGTAATCCACAACCACATCCGCATCTTCCTGCTTGACCAAGTCCTGCTGCAGGTGAAATAGCGCCTAAGCCAGCACCGTATCCAATACAACCTGGGCCGATACCAGCACCATAACCTATAGCATTCGCACCAATACCTGCTGCTCCAAGACCAACAACACCGGCAGCATTACCAGTGTAGTCAGATATAGCTGTGACACCATTACCACAACCGTAGCTGACGACACCTGCACCAGCAGAAGGCATCGCGCCTTCCAAAGCTACGGTACCTAAGAATGGCAGCTCACCAGCTATAAGCAGAGTACCCTCATAAGCGTTCTCAGATGCTACAGATATACCGGTGGGAGCGATGGAGGAATAACTGGAGACAGGCAGAGCGCCACCGCTTGTAGGAATCACTTCAATATTTGGCAAACTTAAGCCTGCTCCAGCGAAACTGTTTCCAAAGCCAGCTCCAATACCGAGACCACCACATCCACACGCAGGAGCAACAGGTTGAGCAACAAACGCACGTAGGTACTCTGCTCCAGTATATACACACTGACTTAATGTTACCTGGAACAATTATTAAATGATTTTTAAATGTCCTAAAATGTCCAATGTCTGAAAAATAAGACTGCATGTCGTGTGAGCAAGTGGCCTACCACATTGTATGAATAAGTGTAAGCAAACAGCAAAATATGGCAAAAATAAATATAAGTAATACAGTATTCAACTTACATGAGCGAGGATCACCTGAGCGCAGAACACGAACACAATCTTGGCAGCCATGTTAGTTAGTGTACTAGGTACTGTGAGAGTGTTGATACGAGAATGTTGTTCAGTACCACTGCTGCTGGTTTTATACTAAACTGTGTTATCATCAGTTACACGCCTCTATGAAATACTGTTTGTGTAATTTGCGATAAATGTTGCAGTTTTGTAGCAAAATATTATAACTCACGTAGAGCGATAAGACGTACCTAGTATCAATAACTGTGCCAAATATAAAAGGGTGAGGACAGAGACAGTTCATCATTCAGTCTTCAGCTGTTCGTTGAACACAAACAAACAACAAACATGAATACTTTCGCTCTTCTGTTACTCTGCGCACAAGTTTGCTTCATGCAGGTGAGTTATGTTTACTTTTTAATTTCTATTTTGATTTGTATTGTACCTACTTCAAAATAAGTTTCACGTGTGTTGGTAAAAATACAATTTATAAAGTGTCCGCTGAAAGTCGTAGAATAAACTAAAACCGTCATTAAAGGTGACTAAAAAGTGACTAAAACACTTTAAAGTTTCTGTAAGGTTGTCCTGGTTTTTCGTTATATTCCCCACTGCCGAAGAATTTTTGTCTATGACCGATTAATCCTAGACTTGGAATATTATTTCATGATTCCGATTAAATTTCTGTACATAAGTAATTTAAAAAAAAAAATATACTTTTAATTTATCAGGGAGTCTTAAGTCAGTGCATTCGCTCTGGCTGTGGTGGAAGTATCGCTCCCGCTGCTGTCGGCTGCGGAACAGGCGCTCTCGGCTATGGTGGAGCTCTAGGATCAGGACTGTTAGCTGGAGGACTCAGCTACTCCGGTGCTCTTGGTTATGAAGCAGCAGGTATCGGCGCGTATGGTGGTGTCGGTGAAGGTAACGTAGCTGCTATCGGTGAGCTGCCAGTCGCAGGTAACACAGCTGTCATCGGTCAGGTGCCTATCTTGGGCGCTGTGAGGTTCGACGGTTGCGTGCCAGCTTCAGGTTGTGTCTCTATCACTGGACAATGCTCTTGTGGATGCGGATGTTATTGATAGAATGAATTTGATTTGTAAATGAAACGAAATAATAAATAAAACTGTTTTGCAACTTTGAACATTATTTTATTCTGTATTTTATTGTAAAATGTTTTAATACTCGCACGAAAATTAATGAATTTAATTATACACACATCAAAAAAGTCTAAGCAACATGCATGATATTACAAATTTACCATTTATATTAATTTATTTTACCATTTATTTTAATTATAACGTTGTATTTTATTTTTAAAATAATATTTTTAGGGTTCTATGATGTAAAAATAACAGCTGTTTTCTTTATAAGTTCTTTTAATAACAGAAATTAACAATATTAGAATATACAGGTACATAAGAAACTAAACTTTTTTTTTCTAAATTGAAATTTCTTAAGAAAATGAATTTATTGTGAAAGAATAGGACAATTTAATACAAAGTATGGCCTCCTCTGCTATTCAGAACTTGTCGGCAACGATTATTCATTGAATTAATGAGACTGTTTATGTCATCTTGCGGTATTCGCTCCCAATGGAATTGTAGCAAATCCTTCAGCTGTTGGGTTGTTGTCACTCCGTCCAAGTCCTTCAAAACACGTCTCTGGAGCATGTCCCATGCGTGCTCGATGGGGTTGAGGTCTGGCGATTGTGCAGGCCAGGGCAATACCTGGATGTTCTCCGTTGCCAAGTATTCACTGGTTCGCCGAGCTGTATGTGAACGCGCATTGTCATGCATTAACGTAAAATCGGAGCCAAAGGTTTGTGCAAATGGATGGACATAAGGTCTGAGAATATCCTCAACGTAATTTTCAGCGTTCATGTTTCCATTTACAAAAACGAGCTCAGTTCGCCTGTTCTTCATAATACCCGCCCATACCATAACTGTTGAGCCGCTGTATGGATGAACTTCCTGAACGCACCTGAGTCTTTCAGTATTTCCGGGTCGACGGTACACTCGCACCCTTCTTGTATCAGGCCTAAACCCGAATCGCGACTCATCGGAAAACATAATTTTATCCCATTGTTCCTGGGTCCATGTTATGCGTTCTCTACACCATTCATTTCGACGAGCGCGATTCCCGTGACGTATCGGTGGGCACCTGATAGGGCGTCGAGCTCGTAGGCCGTACTCATGCAGTCGATTTCGCACAGTTTGGGGACTTACATCAACACCACTTGAATTTTGTAGCCTCAAACGTATCTCTCGAGCGGTTAACATCGGCTGGCGTCTTGCAGTCAGTTGTATGTACCGGTCTTGCCGAGTGGTTGTACTCCTTTTACGGCCTGGATGCTGTTCAGCGGGTTCCCCTGTATTATTGTAGCGCTGCCAAAGACGACAAATAACACTTCTATGAATACCAAAATGTCGAGATACCTGAGATTGATTACTTCCCGCTTGCAACATCCCTACAGCTCTTTGCATTTCATCTGCCGTCAAATGACGTCGCTCCATGACGTAAAGAATATCTAACAATTCAATTTTGTCGCCAACTGTATTTAAATGGTTGGTAAAATTATAAAATCAAGACTAAAACGTAGCAATTAACATGCACTCAAATTCAAACAAATTCGCAGTCATTTGAATTTTATGAAAAAAAACAAAACATAATCGAAATTTTTTTTTTACAACAAAAAGTTTACTTACCTATACACTTTGAGTGAGTAAATACTTAGAAATTAATTAATATAAATGGTAAATTTGTAATATCATGCATGTTGCTTAGACTTTTTTGATGTGTGTAGTTCTTATAATTGACTTCAGCTTATCGCCGCTATGTTGGACTACCAAATGCTTCTTCACGTTACGTATCCCAGAAAATGTGCATGTAGAGTATTATTCCACTTTCTTTTTTACACTGTGGTAACCACTCAAACGTCCAAGCCACTATAGTGGCTTCAAAAATTTTCCTGTTGTACGTCCAAGCCACTATAGTGGCCTCTATGACTTGGTTGCTAGAAACGAGTTTTTACCTATGTTAACATTGTTAAAGTTACGTAGACTTGCTACTAGATGGTTCTATGACAAATTATCGATTTATGGATATTTTTTCTTTATGGTCATATTAAAAAAAAAAGTTATTGACAGTTGAAAACTACTTTGCCAGTTTTTTCTAGTGCTCTGTGTTAAAATGTAAGTATTGTTTTATTTTATTATTATAATGCATTAGTGTTATACATAAAAATAATCCTCAAGATTATTGCTTAAAGAATATCTAAAAATGCAATGGTTGCGAGTCTTTTGTTATATTTTTACTGGACTTGAAATGGACATGTAAAAATTTTTAATGTTGTGTTCAATTTCACAATAAATTACGTTATTTTACTAAGTGTATTGCTAAAATATTTGTTGTAATAGGTAGTACAGTTAATTATTACTATTATTGTGTTCTTACCTGAAGAAAATGAAAATGAAAAAATCTTTATTGAACACAACAATATACAAATAATAGTACCCTAGATCCCACACTGGGATACCCCGTGTTGTGGAAACTAGTCTCTTTACGTCCTTGTACAGTTTGTTGTGATAATTAACATAGTTAAGTTTTTAAATGAGAGAAAATAATGAGTGTTTGTAGGAATGTAATGTGTGTGGTAGTGTAAATAGTGTAATGTATTGGGTAGGTTGTGTGTGCGTGTGCGAGCCTGTGTGTGTGTGTATGTGTGTGTATGTATGCATGGGCAAGTGTGCGTGTGTGTGCAAGTGTATGTGTGTATAATGTGCATGTGTCTGTGTGTCAGTGTTAGTGAATGTGTGTCTTAATGTGTGTAGGTGTTTCGAAGTAGAATTAAAATGCGAGTGTGCTATCATCTAAATTAACATAATATTAATATTTACTCGTTATTGCGGGATATTTAAGAAATTTTCTGTTTGAATGTAAGTTAGTTTTAGGAGCCACATTGTAATCCGTTTTTTACAAGCACCTCTTGTTAACGAAACTATATTCAATAACGCGTTAAGTTTTCCATAAATATGTGGTCCCATAAATAGGAATGAGTTTCTACCAAAAGACTTGTGGCATCTAATTTTAGTCCATTTTAGATGTCGCTTGGACCGTAAAACCACCAGGTTGTTAAGACTAGACTTATGGAATCGTAAAGTACAGGCTAAAATGTACAGTTGTCTAACCCTAAGGACACTAGTCTCCGGATAAAGCAAGTCAGTGGGAAACCTGAATGGTAGACCATAAGCAGTCTTTAAGATGATACGTTGTGCGCGTTCAATTCTAAGAAAGTATGTCCTACCAGCATGTCCCCAAGAGACAATACAATAGCCGAGTACAGATTGACACAGAGTTAGATAAAGTATTTTTAGTATTTTATCTGTGGCTAATTTTGCCAATTTTTTGAATATGTGCAGTAGTTTTCTAATCCTAGCTGAAAGAATATCAATGTGTCTATGCCAATTCAAGTGACTATCAAGGTAAACGCCAAGGTATCTTATATTTTCTGTCTGTTGCACAGGGGGGCAGTCACAATCATTAAAATTTAAACACGAATGTAGTCTGATGGTTAACGGTTGTTTGGGACGCGTCCGCTCAGATACACTAAAATAAACGGCTTTAGTTTTTTCAATGTTTAAGGTGAGAAATATGACGAATACAATTAATATTTTTGTTGTTTTAAATTTACGGTCGGCCATATTGCTTGTGGGAATTGGGTGCTTACGTGTGGGAATGGGTAGATTGTTTAGGATAATTAAGCAACATTGTGCGACCCATTTATTATCTATTTGGTATCAAAATAAAGCTTATATAACCTACTATAATATGGCAGTAATGATTTAATAGAAATATGATACCATAGATTCGGAAATACTTGTTAAACAAATTTTTTGCCTAAATTTATCGTAGTTTTGCAACTTTATATTTTTTTTTTGAGTTTCGGGCTGATGGGTCTACTTTAATTTAAATATACCTAGATGCCTTATAGTTTTAGCTTTATAGTGGTTTTTTTATTTTGCTGTAGTTGTAGTAGTTTAGGAGTAATTACATTTTATATCGGCAACGGCATGACGCGCGGAACGCAGTTACGGCCCGGACGTTTGACGCTCTAGCGGGCCGCGAGCTCGGACGTTTGAGTGGGTAAAAAACTGATTTTATGGACGAAATATTACCACTTCAAGAAGACGGGCGGGAAGCCGATGAATGAGGTAGGCGCAGGGCCGCACAAAGTGGCAATATTTGGAGAGGCCTTTGTCCAGCAGTGGACGTCAATTGGCTGAGATGATGATGAAGATGATTACCACTTCAGTATCAAATAAAATGCAAGTTCCGGTACGAGAGCTGGTTATGAACCATCTCCAGACTGATACCTATCATCGTGCAGCAGTATGTAGCTTGCAGCTGTAACTATTTAGCTTGGTAACCAGTAAGCTACGTAATAACAAAGTGATCACTTACACTCAGTAACCCTGACCTACACAATACAGCTTATAAGAGCAGCGTCATCACAACAACGTAATGTAGATCAAGTACAAGTTGTTCAACTCTCATTATTATTAATCACGTTTGTATCAGATATCACAATTACGACGACTCAGCTACATCAACGACCTCTGTGGCGTAGTGGTTATATAACATGACTGCTACGCAGAGGTCTCGGGTTCGATTCCCGCTCAATGAAAATCTTTGTGTGCTTGAATACGATTGTTTGCATTGGTCCGTGTGTTTTCTATGTATAATATGTAAGTCTTTACTAAAAAAAAAGGAATTAAAGTATATTTAACAGTTGTCGATTACCTACCCATAGTACAAGCTTTCCTTAGTTTGGGTCTAGATGGCGTTGTGTGATGAATATATCAAACATTTATATTAACACATGTGTATTGTTGCTTTATCATACTACTCAAAAGACGATCACTGCTGGGCATAGGTTTGAATAAATGATTCCACAGCGCCTCTCTTGTACTCGTTTATCATCGATAGACCGCGTCAATAATCTGCCTACCCTGAATTTTCTATTTTTCTTAATAAATATCGCTGGTCCGAATGAACAGGGTATTAACTCAAAAAACCATGTTTTTCAGGAGGGCGATTTGAAGTTTTCAAATCGATATATCTTTATATCTATGAATAATTCTTTGATATTTTAAAAACCAATTTTAAAATGAAAACAACATTTTAACAAGTAGCTCGTAGAAAAAAAAATTTTAAAAATTTTTGTAAAAAAAATCAAAAGTCTTTAAAAATTACTTAGCTGTGCCCCGCCACTTTGTTGATGACTTAAGTACCATTAATTTTGTACCATTGAATTTTTTTACACATAATTTTAAAAGCTAATACCTACATTTACAGGATATATTATTTACTGTTAATACCTTTTTAAGTACATTTCTATGCACGACGTTTTTAGTTCTTGCTTTGCTTGAAAAATTACATGACGTCTTGGTAAAAAATAATTTAAACTGCAAAATAAGTCAAACATACTTGCATATATTTTACGCTTAGCTAATGCCTGCGGCTTCACTTGTGTATTCCAAATTTCATCAAAGTCAGTCAAGTAGTTTCTGCATGAAAGAGTAAAAAACATCAATCCATCTATTTATCCATACATCCTCACAAACTTTTGCATTTATAATATTAGTAGGAGTACGAAGTAGGATAGTATTCGAAATTAAATAAATAAACAATAAAAATTCCTCACTCATTCACACAACGCCATCTAGTCCCAAACTAAGCAAAGCTTGTACTATGGGTACTACACAACGGATAAACATACTTAAATACTTCTTTTTCTTTTTGTAAAAACATACATAAATATTATACATAGGAAAACTTAAATTATTTTAAAACTTGTAGTGAGTGTTCAGATTTTTCCTAAGTCGTCAATTAGGTACAACAACAATTTGATGAAATTCACCTGTTTATTACTTCTTTTGGAGTCAAACATTTTTGGAATTCGTTAACTTATCTTATTGATTCTGTTTCATAAATTAAAGAAATTGTTAATGTTATACATTTATTTATTGCTTCGCATCAATTAACAAATCATAAAATATATTCAAGTAACTGAGAGGAAAATCTTTTTAATGTAACCCACAACCACATCCGCATCTTCCTGCTTGACCAAGTCCTGCTGCAGGTGAAATAGCGCCTAAGCCAGCACCGTATCCAATACAACCTGGGCCGATACCAGCACCATAACCGATAGCATTCGCACCAATACCTGCTGCTCCAAGACCAACAACACCGGCAGCATTACCAGCGTAGTCAGATATAGCTGTGACACCATTACCACAACCGTAGCTGACGACACCTGCACCAGCAGAAGGCATCGCGCCTTCCAAAGCTACGGTACCTAAGAATGGCAGCTCACCAGCTATAAGCAGAGTACCCTCATAAGCGTTCTCAGATGCTACAGATATACCGGTGGGAGCGATGGAGGAATAACTGGAGACAGGCAGAGCGCCACCGCTTGTAGGAATCACTTCAATATTTGGCAAACTTAAGCCAGCTCCAGCGAAACTGTTTCCAAAGCCAGCTCCAATACCGAGACCACCACATCCACACGCAGGAGCAACAGGTTGAGCAACAAACGCACGTAGGTACTCTCCTCCAGGATATACACACTGACTTAATGTTACCTGGAACATTAATTAAATGATTTATAATGTCTCAAAATGTCCAACTTCTGTAAAGAAGGCATTTTAACGTTTTAACCTGTTTCAATAACCAGCTAGGTCTTTTTAAAAGCTTCTCCATCATCAACAATATTTCTCGGAGTTTAATAAGTGAAATACAGTTAGATGATCTAGTTAAGATTACTTAAAAGAGGCGGACGAGCAAGTGACATGCCACATTGTATGAATAGTAGAAACAAACAGCATAATATGGCAAATTCAAAGTAAATATTTATAAATAGTATTAAAGAAACTTACATGAGCGAGGATCGCCTGAGCGCAGAACACGAACACAATCTTGGCAGCCATGTTAGTTAGTGTACTAGGTACTGTGAGAGTGTTGATACGAGAATGTTGTTCAGTACCACTGCTGCTGGTTTTATACTAAACTGTGTTATTATCAGTTACACGCCTCTATGAAATACTGTTTGTGTAATTTGCGATAAATGTTGCAGTTTTGTAGCAAAATATTTAACTCACGTAGAGCGATAAGACGTACCTAGTATCAATAACTGTGCCAAATATAAAAGTGTGAGGACAGGGACAGTTCATCATTCAGTCTTCAGCTGTTCGTTGAACACAAACAAACAACAAACATGAATACTTTAGCTCTTCTGTTACTCTGCGCACAAGTTTGCTTCATGCAAGTGAGTCATGTTTACTTTTTAATTTCTATTTACTTTTGTGTTGTACTTCGAAATAAATTTCACGTGTGTTGTTAAAAGTACAACTTATAAAGTGGCCGCTGTAAATCGTAAAATATATACTAAAAGCGTCATTAAAGACTAAAAAGTGATTTAGACCCTTCAATTTCTTTACGGTTGTCCACTGCCAAAGAAAGGCCCCCTTAACTTTTGTTACATGTTTTGTCTATGAACTATTAATCCTAGGTTGCGAGTACCATTTATTTCATGATTTAGGCACGATGGCCTACGACAAAGTGGTTTCTAAAATACTACTTCGACCGGGATTCTGTAAATCAGTAAATGTTATAATAGTACTTTTTGTTTATCAGGGAGTGTTAAGTCAGTGCATTCGCTCTGGCTGTGGTGGACGTATCGCTCCCGCTGCTGTCGGCTGCGGAACAGGCGCTCCCGGCTATGGTGGAGCTCTAGGATCAGGACTGTTAGCTGGAGGACTCGGCTACTCCGGTGCTCTTGGTTATGAAGCAGCAGGTATCGGCGCGTATGGTGGTGTCGGTGAAGGTAACGTAGCTGCTATCGGTGAGCTGCCAGTCGCAGGTAACACAGCTGTCATCGGTCAGGTGCCTATCTTGGGCGCTGTGAGGTTCGACGGTTGCGTGCCAGCTTCAGGTTGTGTCTCTATCACTGGACAATGCTCTTGTGGATGCGGATGTTATTGATAGAATGAATTTGATTTGTAAATGAAACGAAATAATAAAAAAACTGTTTTGCAACTTTGAACATTATTTATTTTTATTTGTTTTCCGCGAAAGATGTAAAATGTTTTAATACTTCCTCGTAAAAAATTTAATGAATTTAATTATAGTTCTTATAACTGACTTCAGCTTATCGCCCCTATGTTGGCAACAAATGCTTCTTCACGTTACGTATCCCAGAAAATGCGCATATAGAGTATTATTTGAAAGATAGAAAGAAAAGAAAAACAATTTATTTACAGTAAAGCCAGACAATAACACATTTACAAAAAGAAAAAACACAATAACTTGTAACTAACTTTACCGCAAAACAGTCTCAAGTCAGCATGATGCTAGTTAATAAACTAGCGCTGGTCTTCCCTTGAGACTGATTGGTAAGTGACGTACAGTCAGCCCCAAAAGTCGCTAAAAACACATTTTAAATTCCAAAACTGCTGAACACTAAAAGTGGCATAAGTCAGTGTCGCAACAAGAGTACAAAATAAGCTAAACGTACAAAACGACCATAACACGCTGCACACGGTTATTCCAAAAGTAGCTGCACAAGGGTATTTCAGAAGTATCTGAACACTAGTATTTCAAAAGTATCAGCACACGGGTATTTCAGAAGTATCGATGTTGCCAACTCGTGCAGTATACGGGAGCCGCGCATGACTGAACGGCAACGTCGCCCGCTGCGTCGCTCATCTGCGGTCGAGTTTCAGTGTAGTTGTAGTGAGTGATTTTGACAGTAGACAAAAGTCAAGCCAATTTCTGGTTCGATCCTGAGGAACGGATTACTTTTTGTGTTTTTTTATTTTTTCTTATTTTGTTTTCTACTATTATTATTCAATACAAGCTGTAACCCGCGACTTCGTTTACGAAAAAAATGTATATTCGACAATTAAATTAAATAATTTAATTAATTAAATGGCTTTATCACCTGTAGAGTTAATTTTAGTTGCATGTCATAAAACTATTAAGTTCAATGTCGCACAACAGGGAGTGCTTCTTCTTACATAACATTTCAACTCATATCATCGAATCTCCGAAAATGTTTCTCATACAATTTAAAGTCATAATGATCAATGTTTTCTTTACTTCGAATTATGTATTACACATGTTTTGTAGAAAAACTATTTACTATTTTATAACATGTTTTATACCAATGGAAAGAGGATAAAGAAAGGCATTTATTCAGAAAATGGAAGTACTTTCTCTCTTTTATTTATTTTTAGGGTTCCGTACCAGTTTTGAAAAAACGGAACCCTTATAGGATCACTTTGTTGTCCGTCTGTCCGTCTGTCCGTCTGTCCGTCTGTCCGTCTGTCTGTCAAGACCATTTATCTCAGGAACGCGTGAAGGTATCTAGCTGAAATTTTCACCAAATACTAAGGCTTGTTGCCTCTTAGTGCTGTAAAAAATTTAAAGTGCTAATCCAACGCAATCAAGAGATATAGCCGTTTTTGTTGCAAAATTTAGAGGGGTAAGGGCAAAAACCTACAGGGTACTTCCAGTCTACCTACAAACTTGAAATTTGGCATGGAGCAAGGTCTTGTAGTACATGTAATGGGAAAATTCCGAAAACCTTAAATTTTTACTACAATCACATTATATTTTGATTTCATAGAATTTTGGCGGGTAAGCTGAGTCACGTGACCTGTGACGTCATAGAATTTTGACAGCTGTCAAAGTGACAGCTGTCACTTTTGACAGATGTGACGTGACGTCATAGAATTTTTGACAGATGGGTCGTGACGTCACAGAATTTTGGCGGGAAAACATTTTGTGACAGTTGAGTCATGACGTCATTGAATTTTTGACAGATGAGTCGTGACGACACATAATTTTTGACAGATGAGTTGTGACGTCATAATATTTTGGCGGGAAAATATTTTAGACACCAGTCACTTTGACAGCTATCACTTTTGACAGATGTGCGTGACGTCATAGAATTTTTGACAGATGAGTCGTGACGTCACAGAATTTTGGCGGGAAAATATATTTTGACAGATGAGTCGTGACGTCACAGTTTTTTTGACAGATGAGTTGTGACGTCATATTATTTTGGCGGGAAAATATTTTAGACACCCGTCACTATGACAGCTGTCACTTTTGACAGATGTGCGTGACGTCATAGAATTTTTAACAGATGAGTCGTGAAGTTACAGAATTTTGGCGGAAAAATATATTATGACAGCTGAGTCGTGACGTCATTGAATTTTTGACACATGAGTCGTGACGTCACATAATTTTTGACAGATGAGTTGTGACGTCATAGTAATTTGGCGGGAAAATATTTTTTAACAGAGCTGAGTCGTGCCGTCATTGAATTTTGGCTACAGAATATCCTTAAATAACTTTTAAGTACAGCTTCATTAGAAATCTCTAAATTTATATGGGTTTCTCCACTATATTATGGCATGTGATTTACATAATAAACCTTCCTCGTAAATCACTCTATCTATTAAAAATAAAACCGGTCAAGTGCGAGTCTGACTCGCGCACCGAGGGTTCCGTACAAACCTATTTGCCAATTGGGATAACGTCAGGACTCGGCTGTTTAAATATTAATATTAATAAAATACTTATTTAAACAGCCGAGTCCTGACGTTATTCCAATTGGCAAATAGGTTTGTACGGAACCCTCTGTACCTCTACCTCTATTTACTATTTTATAACATGTTTTATACCAATGGAAAGAGGATAAAGAAAGGCATTTATTCAGAAAATGGAAGTACTTTCTCTCTTTTATTTATTTTTTTATTGTACCGTGAAGTTGATCATATCTTTAAATTTTACCTGTCTTAATAGTTATAATAAGTCAATAAACAAAAAGTTGACGTTTTAGGTGAGCTATTATGAATTTATTTGATGCTCCTAGTATTAAACTTTAAAACAAAACATAATTATGAGGCCTCACGGAAGAATTTTTTTTTTAAATTTAAGTGTTCGTGGTAATTATTGGGTTTTTCTTTTAAAAATAGCTTTACGTCGATATCTAAAATATGTTGAGGTTAAAACCGGCTAGGTGAGTGAGGAAAGACGGGTAATGACCTCTGCTATTAGCTATTTCAATTTGGCAAACGATGTACCAAACACCCTGTATATTTATTTCTATCTACATCTTACACTGTGGTAAAAAACTGATTTTTTGGACAAAATATTACCACTTCAGTATCAAATAAAATGCTTCTTCCGCTACGAGAGCTGGTTATGAACCATCTCCAGACTGATACCTATCACCGTGCAGCAGTATGTAGCTTGCACAGCTGTAACTATTTAGCTTGGTAACCAGTAAGCTACGCAATAACAAAGTGATCACTTACACTCAGTAACCCTGACCTACACAATACAGCTTATATAAGCAGCGTCATCACAACAACGTAATGTAGATCAAGTACAACTCATTCAACTCTCATTATTATTAATCACGTTTGTATCAGATATCACAATTACGACGACTCAGCTACATCAACGACCTCTGTGGCGTAGTGGTTATATAACATGACTGCTACGCAGAGGTCTCGGGTTCGATTCCCGCTCAATGAAAATCTTTGTGTGCTTGAATACGATTGTTTGCATTGGTCTGGGTGTTTTCTATGTATAATGTGTGTGTATTTACAAGAAAGTATTTAAGTATGTTTATCCGTCGTCTAGTTCCCTTAACAAACGTTGCTTAGTTTGGGACTAGATGACGTTGTGTGAATGTGTGAGTAATATTTATTTATGTTAACACATGTGTATTGTTGCTTTATCATATCACTCAAAAGACTAAGGCCTTGTTTACAGAGACGCGGGGCGTCGGGCGTTGCGTTGGCGGGGCGGCTTGCACAGAATTTAAATATATGGCGTTGTATGAGTGCGTTTACGGCGAAGTGATTTTTGACACATTTCTTTGAAATAGAGCGTTTTTTGCGGCGGAGCCCGCGGATGGCACTGACGCGTCCCACGGGGTGTTTATCGCGGCGGCGCACTGCGGCGGCGCACGCAGCGTCAATTCTCGATGAAGCTGTGCCGTACTAGATTTGATCTAGACGAGCGTGCGCCGCGCCGCCGCGATGCCCACGTGTGCTTTGCTATACACTTGACGTGTCGCCGCGGGCACCGCCACGCTTCCCGTCTCGCTTCTCTATGAACAACGTCATATATTGCTATAAGTTTGTGTTTACGCGTGCAATGATGCGTGCCGCTTCACGCGCCGCCCCTAAGTAAACAGAAGAAACGTCCGACGCGCCGCAAAACGTCACGCCACACGCAACGCCCGACGCCCTGCGTCTCTGTAAATGAGGCCTAAGATATGTATAAATAAATGATTCCACAGTGCCTCTCTTGTACTCGTATATCATCGATAGACCACGTGAGATGTCTGCCTACCCTGAATTTTCTATTATTCTTAAAAAATATCGCTGGTCTGAATGAACAGTGTTTTAATTAACTCAAAAAGCTTATGTTTTTCAGGAGGGCGATTTGAAGTTTTCAAATCGATATATTTATATATCTGTGAATAATTCTTTGATATGCCTAGAAAAAGTATTTTTTGCATTTTTGTGTAAAAAGTCAAGATATTTCTTTAAAAATTAATTTCCATTTATTTACAACAATTTAGCTGTGCCCCGCCACTTTGTTGATGACTTAAGTACCATTGATTTTTTTTTACACATAATTTTGAAAAGCAAATACAATACGTACCTACATTTACAGGATGTATTTACACTTTTAATACCTTTTTTAAGTACATTTTTATGCACGACGTTTTTAGTTCTTGCTTGAAAAATTACATGACGTCATAATTAGTCAAAAAAAAATTAAACTGCAAAATAAGTCAAACATATTTGCATATATTTTACGCTTAGCTGATGCCTGCGGCTTCACTTGTGTTGTATAAGTAGCTCAAATGTTATTCTACACCCTAAACTACCTATTTCTAAATTTCATCAAAGTCAGTCAAGTAGTTTATGCGTGAAAGAGTAACATACATCAATACATACATCCTCACAAACTCTTGCATTTTTATTTTTTATTTTATTTTATTTAAAATTGGAACAACAAACAGCTACATTATAGATATACACATTAAAAATAATAAAAAATCTTATAAACAATAATGCAGCCCACAGCGCTGCTCACAGATTACCATAAATATATAATATATATGCTGTATGTTGACTCTTAGAATAATATGTTACTGTTTTATTTCAAGTAAAGAATGCATCCAAATTTTTCTTACATTTGCATATACTTATATTGAATTAAAAAAAAAAATATATATATTATGTAACTGAACTTCAGTTGACAGGTCTCAGGGTGTCAAACAGAAGAACCCTAAACTTTGCTTCGGAACTGTTAAAAATATCAATGTGCTCAAATGCCTCATTGTATTTAGTAAAAAACCATTAGAACATTCCCGCCCTAATTTAACATGTAATTCTATACAACCCATTGACTCTACTATTTTCTTAATGCCGGTAACATACAATGAAATTTTCAAAAGTATACAAAATTTAAAAAAATCCAATTCTGTAGGGTACGATAACCTACCGACACATATACTGAAATATTGTGCAGGCATCATAGCGGAGCCTCTATGTTACCTTATAAATTTATCGTTTGTTCAGGGTACCTTCCCAAACTGTTTAAAAATATCAGTAGTCAAACCAATATTTAAGAAAGGTAACAAAAGTGACCCTAATAATTATAGACCCATCTCGCTAATTCCTGTATTGAGCAAAGTAGTCGAGAAAGTTATGCACAAAAGGTTAACAGGCTTTTTTGAAAAACACGAGATCATAAACTCTAATCAATACGGATTTCAAAAAGGAAAATCCACTACACTCGCTACTTTTAAGCTTATTAGTAAAATTTCCGAAAACCTTAACCAAAAAATTTATACTTGTGCTATATTCTTCGATATGAGCAAGGCTTTTGATTATGTGAAACATGACATACTGCTGGAAAAATGTAGAGCTTATGGGATACGAGGCGTAGCACAAGAATGGTTGCGAAGTTATCTTTTGGATAGAAAACAATATGTTATTTTAAGCAGCATAAATTCGGAAAATATAGAGGTAGAGTATAAATCTGAATTGACTTGCTCTACTATAGGAGTCCCACAAGGTAGCATACTGAGTCCTTTGCTGTTTCTCCTGTACATTAACGACCTCCCGAAGGCTACCACACATAGCTGTACCCTATATGCCGACGATGTGTCTTTAATAGTATCGCAAAAACTATCAACTACTGCAAAACAATTTAATGATGTGCTAAACGAAGCAATTGCAGATATAGTGGTATGGCTGAAAAACAATAATCTTCAGGTAAACATAGCTAAGTCAACTTATATCAATTTTTATAATAGAAAAGATAATAATTGCAATTTAAACTTGACTTACGAGAATAATAATATATTAATAGAGTCTAATAATGTAAATTTTTTGGGAATTTGCCTTGATAATCAGTTATTATGGAAACAACACATGGATAAAGTATGCTTAAAAATCAACCGATATGTGCACGTGCTATGGCGACTTACCAAAATTTCAAGCCGTCAGACGGCTTTACAAGCTTACCATGGTTACGTAGCATCTAACATTAGGTACGGAATATTGTTGTGGGGTGGATCGGTAGACTTTGAACGTGTATTCTTGTCGCAGAAACAGTGTATTAGAGCTTTATTTAATGTAGATCAGTTAACATCATGTAAACCACTATTTAAACAACTAAAACTATTAACGGCACCATGTATTTATATATTTGAATGTTGTATCTTTGTAACATCTAATAAACACTTGTACAAAACATTTGGTGACCATTGTAATTTTAATACACGGTATCCTGATCGCTTGTTATTACCCAGTATACATACTTCACAATATATGAGAAATTGTTATCCAATGTCTATAAAAATTTATAATAAACTGCCTAATGAATTCAAGGACTTACCTTTGAATATATTTCTAAAACAAATATATGATTGGTTGACAGAACAATGTTATTATTCCATACAGGAATACTTAAAGTAGTTATTATTCGATGTGATTTTTTTGGGTCCATATTGGCTCACCTAAAGTTCTTCTTCCGAAAATGTTCTTCCTAACGATTTGTAATCCGAATGATCACTCTTCCTAAAATTTTTAATCCTAAAGTTTTCATTCATACTATTTGTATTGCTACCGGCGATGTTCATAACACTCATGTTTCCGAAAGTCGTTATTAATAATATCGTTATGTAAATATATTTAAACTCCTAATGTTTTTTATCATAACGCTTTTATCCCTAAACATTTTCACCATAATATTTTCTCTCATACTTAGAAAGAAATATTTACCAAGTAAAAGTAATAAAAAGTTTTGTTTTTATACTATTTCTTGTGATAACAAAACAACATTAAACCATTTTAAAAAAATTAAGTATTGTTTATTAAAATTATTAGAATATTTTTGTCTTAAATGAATGAAATCCATAAAACAGGACTCGTTCACGGTTATGCTTGTGGCCTGAGAGTTTACCGTAACCGTAACTAAACCAGTAAGTACCTAAAGGACCAATTCGGTTCTGGCACTTCGCCGGCCGCTGCCGCGGCACGCTCGCTGCGCTCGCTCGGCTCGTGCATTGGGGTCACAGTTCTACCATAACCTAATACAATAATTATAAATAGGACCCATTTCTTTTTAGGATCTTGACTGAATGATTGGAGAGGGACTCTGGTCTTTGGTATATTATGTTATACGTAGGTATAACATATATATGTTGTCAACAAAGTTACGCAAAATTAATGTATATAATATTGATTATTATGAATAAAAAGAAATCTAAACAAAAAAGATATGACTTTAAATTATAGTATAAACAATGGTTATGTTGAGAAAATATAGGAAAAGAAATAATAGTATAATAGATGTTTATTGCTACTGAAATTATGAAGTTGAATGCTTCGGATTATTAACATTAGGAACAAAAAAATTAGGAATTGCGATTGTTAGGATGAAAAATGTTAGGAAGAACATTTTCGGACTTCCAATTTTAGGAGTTGAAATTTTAGGTGAACTTTGGCGCACCCGATTTTTTTTTAATGCAATATTTTATTATTAGTTTTTTTTTTTTTTGACATGTTTGATTAATTTGCTATTTTATTTTACAATTTTAGGAAAACTTACAGCTATACTAAAACATATGCAGTGGTTTTAATTTTAATTTTATTCGACATTTATTTTTAGTATTTTATTGGTTAATGTGTTGTTATGTTTAATTCGGTTGATTAAAGTATGTTTAAAATTGTATTGATTAATTTAATGTTATTTTAGTTTAATAATATAATTTAAGTTATATGTAATAATATTGCATGCCAGAAATGGTCAATATGTGGATCAAAGCAGACTGTACCAACTTATCTGTATTTTTTACCAACCCATATTTGTGATTAAATGATTATGATTATGCAGTTGTCATGCGTCGAATAGGTGATCGAAGACCAGTGTTGGTTCGACAGGTGTTTGTAGTAAACAATGCAAATGCATTTATAATATTAGTAGGATTAGTAGGAGTAGGAAGTAGGATGGTATTCGAAATTATTTTAAAACTTGTAGTGAGTGTTCAGATTTTTCCTAAGTCGTCAATTACAACAACAATTTGATGAAATTCGTCTGATTATTACTTCTTGTGGAGTCAAACATTTTTGGAATTTGTAAACTTGTCTTATTGATTCATGTTTCAAATTTAAATTAACAATTATTGGTTAATTTATAAATAGGGTTTATAATTAAAGCAATAGTTAATGTTATACATTTATTTAATGCTTCGCATCAATTAACAAATCATAAAAGGTATTCAAGTACCCGAGAAGACAATATTTTTAATGTAATCCACAACCACATCCGCATCTTCCTGCTTGACCAAGTCCTGCTGCAGGTGAAATAGCGCCTAAGCCAGCACCGTATCCAATACAACCTGGGCCGATACCAGCTCCATAACCGATAGCATTCGCACCAATACCTGCTGCTCCAAGACCAACAACACCGCCAGCATTACCAGCGTAGTCAGATATAGCTGTGACACCATTACCACAACCGTAGCTGACGACACCTGCACCAGCAGAAGGCATCGCGCCTTCCAAAGCTACGGTACCTAAGAATGGCAGCTCACCAGCTATAAGCAGAGTACCCTCATAAGCGTTCTCAGATGCTACAGATATACCGGTGGGAGCGATGGAGGAATAACTGGAGACAGGCAGAGCGCCACCGCTTGTAGGAATCACTTCAATATTTGGCAAACTTAAGCCAGCTCCAGCGAAACTGTTTCCAAAGCCAGCTCCAATACCGAGACCAGCACATCCACACGCAGGAGCAACAGGTTGAGCAACAAACGCACGTAGGTACTCTCCTCCAGGATATACACACTGACTTAATGTTACCTGGAACAATAATTAAATGGTTTTTAAATGTCTCAAAATGTCAAACTTGTGAAAAGAAGGCAGCATATGTCTCTTTAATCTATTTTAATTACCAGCTTGGTCTTTTTTAAAGCTTCTCCATCATCAACAATATTGCTCGGAATTTAATAAGTGAAATACAGTGAGATGATCTAGTTTAGATTACTTAAAGGCGGTAAACGAGCAAGTGGCCTGCCACATCGTATGACTAGTAGAGGCAAACAACATAATGAGGCAAATATAAAGTAAATATTTATAAATAGTATTAAAGAAACTTACATGAGCGAGGATCGCCTGAGCGCAGAACACGAACACAATCTTGGCAGCCATGTTAGTTAGTGTACTAGGTACTGTGAGAGTGTTGATACGAGAATGTTGTTCAGTACCACTGCTGCTGGTTTTATACTAAACTGTGTTATCATCAGTTACACGCCTCTATGAAATACTGTTTGTGTAATTTGCGATAAATGTTGCAGTTTTGTAGCAAAATATAATAACTCACGTAGAGCGATAAGACGTACCTAGTATCAATAACTGTGCCAAATATAAAAGTGTGAGGACAGAGACAGTTCATTATTCAGTCTTCAGCTGTTCGTTGAACACAAACAAACAACAAACATGAATACTTTCCCTCTTCTGTTACTCTGCGCACAAGTTTGCTTCATGCAGGTGAGTTATGTTTACTTAATAATTTCTATTTACTCGTATTTTTGTGTTGTACTTCAAAACAACAGTTCTTGACTTTCACGTGTGTTTGTAAAAACACAACTTATGAAGTGGCCGCTGAAATCAATAAAATATTTAGGCGACACAAAGGTAATCAATAATATGTAATTGAATAAAACACTTGAGTATCTTTAAGGTTTTCCTGATTTTTGTGAGATTCCCGAAATACCGAAGAAAGACCCCTTAAGTTTTGTTAAATGTATTGTCTATGACTGATCAATCCTAGGTTTCGAGTACCATAACATGATTTCGGCACAAAGGCTTACGACAAAATGGTTTCTATTAAAATTATTAATAATACTTTTTATTTTTTAGGGAGCGTTAAGTGAATGCATTCGCTCTGGCTGTGGTGGACGTATCGCTCCCGCTGCTGTCGGAACAGGCGCTCTCGGCTATGGTGGAGCTCTAGGATCAGGACTGTTAGCTGGAGGACTCGGCTACTCCGGTGCTCTTGGTTATGAAGTAGCAGGTATCGGCGCATATGGTGGTGTCGGTGAAGGTAACGTAGCTGCTATCGGTGAGCTGCCAGTCGCAGGTAACACAGCTGTCATCGGTCAGGTGCCTATCTTGGGCGCTGTGAGGTTCGACGGTTGCGTGCCAGCTTCAGGTTGTGTCTCTATCACTGGACAATGCTCTTGTGGATGTGGCTATTAAAACAAACGGTATTTAATTTGTGACTTCAAACGAAAAATTATATATTTTTGATCGCAATACATTTGTTTTATTTTCATTTTGATTATTATTTTGAGTTTAGTGATCCTTGGTGTCTACATATCCAGTGACGTTCACTTTCAAGGTTACTTAGAAGATAAGGCTAACTCCTAGGTTAGGACGGCGTAAAGCGGATGGATGAGGGAGGCACAGGACTGTACAAGGTGGCAGTATTTGGAGGAGTCCAATGTCCAGCAGTGGACGTCATTGGCTGATATGATGATGATGATGATGGCATACCAAAAACGAGTTTGCTAAATAAAGCAAAGCAAATACTTCACACCTGGCAAAGACTATTGCTGTCATCTGGGGGCGGGAGCATCTGGATACCGGTTTGGATCTCTGGTTTCTGTTCAAAGGGGTGCTGTGAGGCTCTTCAACGGTCCTATACTTAAAAGCGGTATCAAGCCTCTAAACCTTAGGAAATATATAGGAAGTCCCAAAACCCGACGCCAACCCGAAACCGGGTGGTAAGGCAAGTCACGTTGGTTATACAGCCTACCTAACTACTAAGCCGTTTAAATTATTCAGCCTTGGAATCGGCTTCTAAATTTTACCTAAAAGCATTTTTTTTGTCCATGATAGCAGCAATAATTTGCCAAGGATTAAGTATACCATTTTAAAATTCTTACTAAATGCCTCAACTTTTGGCATAACTTGCCAAAACCGCGTAGTAATTTTTTTTTACTACAGTCAGTTAAAACAGGGCATTTTTGCCATCATAAATTATATTCTAAGAAATAATTTATATTGTTATGAAAGCTAGAGCAGCAGGTATTAAAATTTTTACTAGAGTTCAAAGAAGCGTTATTTATGGTAACACAGCAAAAAAATAATTGTAAAAAGTTAAGATTTGTGGCAACAGGATTGAAAAGACTGTCACAGGGTGTGAAATTTAGCGGTTTTTTTAAAATGCCTTTAACTTTAATACCATGCAGCTTAGATTTTTTTTATTTTTCGGATAACCAGCGTGAATTGCCTTCTCACCCGGTTTTGGGATGGCATCGGGTTTTGGGACACCCTCTATATTATGTCTTCTACCGCCTATCATGGGTTGTGTTTGTGAAAAAAATGTCTAATATAATAGAACTATTTAATTGGTTTATACGTTTACTTTATCTATAAGGTCTGTATTTTGTTATTATGTTAGCGTATAACTGTTAAATGTTCCTTATAAAATAAATAAAGAAGCCAATATTAAAATGAAAACAACATTTTAACATTAAGTAGCTCGGGGAAAAGTTATTTTGCATTTCTGTATAAAAAGTCAAGATATTACTTTGATAATTAATTTCAATTTATTTACAACTAACTAGCTGTGCCCCGTCATTTGGTCGCGTAGACTGATGACTTAAGGAACATTTGATTTTTTTTAACATAATTTTGGAAAGCAAATACATACGTACATTTAAAAAAATGTATTTAATGTTAATACCTTTTTATAAAATGTATATTTTTATGCACGACGTTTTTAGTTCTTGCTTTGCTAGAGAAATTACATGACGTCATGACTCATTTTGTCAAAAAAATAAAAACTTCGATTCCTAATTTCATTTAAGGTATAAAAAGTATCTTTAAACCAGCCCAGAGATAGGAATTATCTTATATCGTAAAAAAATCAGTTTATTTGACGTTTTATACGGCCGGTAAAGTAAAATTTAAACTGCAACAAACATTCTTTCATATATTTTACTGCGGCTTCTCCCGCGTTGTATAGGTAGCTTAAATGTTATTCTACACCCTAAGCCACCTATATTCCAAATTTCATCAAAATCCATTCGGTAGTTTTTGCGTGTAAGAGTAACAAACATCAACCCATTATTCCATCCATACATCCTCACAAACTTTTGCATTTATAATATTAGTAGGATTAGTTGGAGTGGAAGTAGGATGGTATTCTAAATTATTTTAAAACTTGTAGTGAGTGTACACTTATGACTTAGGAAATATCTGTACAGATACACACATCAAAAAAGTCTAAGCAACATGCATGATATTACAAATTTACCATTTATATTAATTTATTTTACCATTTATTTTAATTATAACGTTGTATTTTATTTTTAAAATAATATTTTTAGGGTTCTATGATGTAAAAATAACAGCTGTTTTCTTTATAAGTTCTTTTAATAACAGAAATTAACAATATTAGAATATACAGGTAATAAGAAACTAAACTTTTTTTTTACAAATTGAAATTTCTTAAGAAAATGAATTTATTGTGAAAGAATAGGACAATTTAATACAAAGTATGGCCTCCTCTGCTATTCAGAACTTGTCGGCAACGATTATTCATTGAATTAATGAGACTGTTTATGTCATCTTGCGGTATTCGCTCCCAATGGAATTGTAGCAAATCCTTCAGCTGTTGGGTTGTTGTCACTCCGTCCAAGTCCTTCAAAACACGTCTCTGGAGCATGTCCCATGCGTGCTCGATGGGGTTGAGGTCTGGCGATTGTGCAGGCCAGGGCAATACCTGGATGTTCTCCGTTGCCAAGTATTCACTGGTTCGCCGAGCTGTATGTCGCGCATTGTCATGCATTAACGTAAAATCGGAGCCAAAGGTTTGTGCAAATGGATGGACATAAGGTCTGAGAATATCCTCAACGTAATTTTCAGCGTTCATGTTTCCATTTACAAAAACGAGCTCAGTTCGCCTGTTCTTCATAATACCCGCCCATACCATAACTGTTGAGCCGCTGTATGGATGAACTTCCTGAACGCACCTGAGTCTTTCAGTATTTCCGGGTCGACGGTACACTCGCACCCTTCTTGTATCAGGCCTAAACCCGAATCGCGACTCATCGGAAAACATAATTTTATCCCATTGTTCCTGGGTCCATGTTATGCGTTCTCTACACCATTCATTTCGACGAGCGCGATTCCCGTGACGTATCGGTGGGCACCTGATAGGGCGTCGAGCTCGTAGGCCGTACTCATGCAGTCGATTTCGCACAGTTTGGGGACTTACATCAACACCACTTGAATTTTGTAGCCTCAAACTTATCTCTCGAGCGGTTAACATCGGCTGGCGTCTTGCAGTCAGTTGTATGTACCGGTCTTGCCGAGTGGTTGTACTCCTTTTACGGCCTGGATGCTGTTCAGCGGGTTCCCCTGTATTATTGTAGCGCTGCCAAAGACGACAAATAACACTTCTATGAATACCAAAATGTCGAGATACCTGAGATTGATTACTTCCCGCTTGCAACATCCCTACAGCTCTTTGCATTTCATCTGCCGTCAAATGACGTCGCTCCATGACGATGACGTAAAGAATATCTAACAATTCAATTTTGTCGCCAACTGTATTTAAATGGTTGGTAAAATTATAAAATTAAGACTAAAACGTAGCAATTAACATGCACTCAAATTCAAACAAATTCGCAGTCATTTGAATTTTATGAAAAAAAACAAAACATAATCGAATTTTTTTTTTTACAACCAGCCAGTATGTCATCATCAATAACAAAAAAGTTTACTTACCTATACACTTTGAGTGAGTAAATACTTAGAAATTAATTAATATAAATGGTAAATTTGTAATATCATGCATGTTGCTTAGACTTTTTTGATGTGTGTATTTCCTAAGTCGTCAATTACAACAACAATTTGATGAATTTCGTCTGATTATTACTTCTTTTGGAGTCAAACATTTTTGGAATTCGTAAACTTGTCTTATTGATACATGTTTCATTCTTAAATTAACAGTTATTAGTTAATTTTTTAAATAGGGTTTATAATAAAATAAATTGTTAATATTATACATTTATTTAATGCTTCGCATCAATTAACAAATCATAAATAGGTATATTCAAGTAACTGAGAGGAAAATCTTTTTAATATAATCCACAACCACATCCGCATCTTCCTGCTTGACCAAGTCCTGCTGCAGGTGAAATAGCGCCTAAGCCAGCACCGTATCCAATACAACCTGGGCCGATACCAGCACCATAACCGATAGCATTCGCACCAATACCTGCTGCTCCAAGACCAACAACACCGCCAGCATTACCAGCGTAGTCAGATATAGCTGTGACACCATTACCACAACCGTAGCTGACGACACCTGCACCAGCAGAAGGCATCGCGCCTTCCAAAGCTACGGTACCTAAGAATGGCAGCTCACCAGCTATAAGCAGAGTACCCTCATAAGCGTTCTCAGATGCTACAGATATACCGGTGGGAGCGATGGAGGAATAACTGGAGACAGGCAGAGCGCCACCGCTTGAAGGAATCACTTCAATATTTGGCAAACTTAAGCCAGCTCCAGCGAAACTGTTTCCAAAGCCAGCTCCAATACCGAGACCAGCACATCCACACGCAGGAGCAACAGGTTGAGCAACAAACGCACGTAGGTACTCTCCTCCAGGATATACACACTGACTTAATGTTACCTGGAACAATAATTAAATGATTTTTAAATGTCCTGGAATGTCAAATTTCTGCAAGCAAGGCAGCATGTGCCCCTATAATCTGTTTTAATTCCCAACTTGGTCTTTTTAAAAGCTTCTCCATCATCAACAATATTTCTCGGAGTTAAATAAGTAAAATACAGTGAGATGATCTATTTTAGATTAGGTACTTAAAGGAGGTAGACGAGCAAGTGGCCTGCCACATCGTATGACTAGTAGAGGCAAACAACATAATATGGCAAATATAAAGTAAATATTTATAAATAGTATTAAAGAAACTTACATGAGCGAGGATCGCCTGAGCGCAAAACACGAACACAACCTTGGCAGCCATGTTAGTTAGTGTACTAGGTACTGTGAGAGTGTTGATACGAGAATGTTGTTCAGTACCACTGCTGCTAGTTTTATACTAAACTGTGTTATCATCAGTTACACGCCTCTATGAAATACTGTTTGTGTAATTTGCGATAAATGTTGCAGTTTTGTAGCAAAATATTATAACTCACGTAGAGCGATAAGACGTACCTAGTATCAATAACTGTGCCAAATATAAAAGGGTGAGGACAGAGACAGTTCATCATTCAGTCTTCAGCTGTCCGTTGAACACAAACAAACAACAAACATGAATACTTTCGCTCTTCTGTTACTCTGCGCACAAGTTTGCTTCATGCAGGTGAGTTATCTAACTTCTTTATTTTTATATTTCGTCAATTTTATTTGTGCACATTTTTTTTACACCCTGTACTTTAAAATGTCTTGTCTATGATTGATTAACCCATCGTATCGAGTATCTTTCTGTGGTTATTCTGACACAGCTATACTGAAAATGAGCCCAGTACAGTACAGTAGGATTTTTCAATCTTATGGTTTTAAAATATAATCATGATTCTCTGAATAACTAAATGTTCATATTAGTAATTTTTATTTATCAGGGAGCGTTAAGTGAATGCATTCGCTCTGGCTGTGGTGGACGTATCGCTCCCGCTGCTGTCGGCTGCGGAACAGGCGCTCTCGGCTATGGTGGATCTCTAGGATCAGGACTGTTAGCTGGAGGACTCGGCTACTCCGGTGCTCTTGGTTATGAAGCAGCAGGTATCGGTGCGTATGGTGGTGTCGGTGAAGGTAACGTAGCTGCTATCGGTGAGCTGCCAGTCGCAGGTAACACAGCTGTCATCGGTCAGGTGCCTATCTTGGGCGCTGTGAGGTTCGACGGTTGCGTGCCAGCTTCAGGTTGTGTCTCTATCTCTGGACAGTGCTCTTGTGGATGCGGATGTGGCTATTAAAAAAAACGGTTTTGAATTTGTGACCCCAAACGCAAAATTATATATTTTTTTCGCTATACATTTGTTTTATTTTCATTTCGATTACTATTTTGAGTTTTGTAATCCTTGGTGTCCAGTGACGTTCAATTCCAAGGTTACTTAGAAGATTAGGCTAACCCCTAGGCTAGGAAGGCGGGAAGCGGATGGATGAGGGAGGCACAGACCGGACAAGGTGGCAGTATTTGGAGGAGTCCAATGTCCAGCAGTGGACGTCATTGGCTGATATGATGATGATGATGATGGCATACCAAAAACGAGTTTGCTAAATAAAGCAAATCAAATTCTTCACACCTGGCAAAGACTACTGCTATATAGGTCGGTGCTCCCACCCCATACTGCTGGGGGCAGGAGCATCTGGTTACCGGTTTGGACCTATGGTTTCGGTTCAAAGGCGCGCTGTGAGACTCTTCAACGATCCTGTACTTAAAAGCGGTATCAAGCCTCTAAACCTTAGGAGAGATATATTTATGTCTTCTACCGCCTACGTAATGGGTTGTGTTTGTGAAGAATTGTTTGATATTATAATAGAAGCCAATTTTAACAACATTTTAACATTAAGTAAGTCACTCGGGGAATTTTCCATTTATTTACAACTAGCTGTGCCCCGCCACTTTGTTCGCGTAGGCTGATTACTTATGGAACATTTAATTTTATTCGTTTGCCTGAGAAATTATATGACACCAGGACTCATTTGTCAAAAAAATAAACTTCGATTCCTAATTTTGTTTTAGGTATAAAAAGTATCTTATAACCTGCCCAGGAATAGGAATAATCTTATATCTTAAAAAATCAGTTCATTCGAAGTTTTATTCGGTCAGTAAAGTAAAATTTAAACTGCAAAATAAGTCAAACATACTTGCATATATTGTACACCTAGCTGATGTCTGATGCGGCTTCACCGCGTTGTATAGGTAGCTTAAATGTTATTCTACACCCTAAGTTACTTACCTATATTCGAAATTTCATCAAAATCGGAACAGTACTTTTTGCGTGAAAGAGTAACAAACATCCATCCATCCTTCCATCCATACATCCCTACTTCACTTTACTCAACTTTTGGATTTATGGGTAGATCTCCAGAGGCATTTTTTATCGTGTCGGAGTGGAGAAACCCATTTTGAAATCGATAAACGTTTTCATTACATTTTTTTATGTACACTTTGGTGTCTAATCTATGTGGTGCAGGGCTGAAATTATGAATTAGTTTATTAGAAATATTAAAAAAAAAATCATAAACCCTAAAATCCTGATTGCTCTGGGTTGACCTAACTCCCGATTGAATGAGAAAACATTGTGTAACTTTTTCTTGAGAAGGTTCATATGTCCGGTGTTATTTTATATAACATAACAAACAGTTAATCTTCATTGTAATATTTTTTTTTTAAATTATATTATCAATATTTTTGGCACAATTTAAATTTATCGTCATGACCTGCCATTTTATCTCATCGCTCTGCGCTGGAGTAAAACATCGCGCTCATCCCTCGTTTTACAAAATAGAAACTCTATTCCCCTCCCCCGGGGTAGTGGCTGTAGTGGTCTAACCGCCGAGGAAGATACATTTGTGCCACGGTCCCCCACTCCAACATTACGAGGGTAAGTTTATGATTTATCTGGGTTTGGTTCTCGAATTTGATGATTGATATGGCATGTTTTTAAAATTAAGTAGTAAGGTTGTGAATGTGCTTATTAAGTGAATTAAGTGATAGTAATGATGTTCTTTATGAGACGTAAACACAACTTTCTACTGTTTTTATTTTGGGCTATATTAATGCGTTTATGACTTTTTTTGATCGCTATGGCTATGATTGCTCTGTCAAAAAGACCAGAGCGATGATATTTTGAAATAATTGTACGTTATAAACCTACTTTAAGTAATAATACCAGATTGCTACAACGACAAATGTCACGACACAGCTGTCAAAAATTATGTGACGTCACGACTCATCTGTCAAAAATTTTATAACGTCACGACTCCCCTGCAAAATATTTTCCCGCCAATATTCTATGACGTGACGACTCATCAGTCAAAATTCTATGACGTCACGACTCATTCATTCAGTCACGTGACTCAGCTGTCAAAATTATTATGACTATGACGAAATTATCAAAATATAATATGATGGAAGTCAAAATTTCAAGTTTTCGGAAGTTTTCCTTTACATGCACTATAAGACCTTGCTTCATGCCAAATTTCAAGTTTGTATGTAGACTGGAAGTACCCTGTAGCTTTTTGCGTTTGCTCATCGAAAATTTGCTACATAAATATGTCTTGATTTCGTTAGATTAGAAGTTTGATTTTTTTACAGCACTAAAAGGCAACAGACCTTAGTATTTGGTAAAAATTTCAGCTTGATACCTCTACGCGTTCCTGAGATAAATGGTCTTGATAGAGAGACGGACAACAAAGGGTTCCGTTTTTCCAAAATCGGTACGGAACCCTTATAAAACCGGTCAAGTGCGAGTCTCACTCGCGCACCGAGGGTTCCGTACAAACCTATTTACTTTCTCGCCAAATTGTAATGACGTCAGGACTCAGCTGTCTAAATATCATCTGTCAAAGATTCTGTAATGTCACGACACATCTGTCAAAAATTCAATGACGTCACGACTCAGCTGTCAAAAAATATTTTCCTGCCAAAATTATGTGCCGTCACGACTTACTTATCTGTCAAAAATTCTATGACGTCACGTGTCATCACTAATAATATTTGTTGAAAATTTTAGCTTGATACTTCTACGCGTTCCTGAGATAAATGCTCTTGACAGACAGACAGACAGACGGACAGACGGACACCGAAGTGATCCTATAAGGGTTCCGATGTTTCAAAATCGGTACGCTGCCCTAAAAATGAACAAGTTTCCAACTGATGAGCTCTCAAAAAGCTCTAGATATATCCCCTAAACATAAAATCATAAAATTTTGTAACATGCAAGACTAAAAATGACTAAATAAATAATATATTACCAATTTTATTATTTTTTGTTTCACCATTTATGATCGCTCTAGCGCCTATCATGATTGCTCTGGACGCGAAAATGTTTGAACTTAAATATTTCCATAACCGCTTGTCAAAAATGAAGGCCAATAGTAAAAATGTAGTATTTTAATATCATTATTTTCAATGAGATACATAATTACTAAAAAATATCAAGATCTAAAAAGCACCAGAGCGATCACACGAATACGCCCGATTTGGAGATTGACCCTTATAATATTAGTAGTATTAGTAGGAGTAGAATGTTATTCTAAATTATTTTAAATCTTGTAGTGAGTCTACAGATTTTTACTAAGTCATCAATTACAACACCTCATCATAACATTATTAGGATTCGTAAACTTGTCTTATTGATACATGTTTCATTCTTAAATTAACAGTTATTGGTTTATTGTATAAATAGGGTTTATAATTAAAGAAATTGTCATTGTTATACATTTATTTATTGCTTCGTATCAATTTACAAATCAGAAAAAGTATTAAAGTATCCGAGATGACAATATTTTTAATGTAATCCACATCCACATCTTCCTGCTTGACCAAGTCCTGCTGCAGGTGAAATAGCACCTAAGCCAGCACCGTATCCAATACAACCTGGGCCGATACCAGCACCATAACCGATAGCATTCGCACCAATACCTGCTGCTCCAAGACCAACAACACCGGCAGCATTACCAGCGTAGTCAGATATAGCTGTGACACCATTACCACAACCGTAGCTGACGACACCTGCACCAGCAGAAGGCATCGCGCCTTCCAAAGCTACGGTACCTAAGAATGGCAGCTCACCAGCTATAAGCAGAGTACCCTCATAAGTGTTCTCAGATGCTACAGATATACCGGTGGGAGCGATGGAGGAATAACTGGAGACAGGCAGAGCGCCACCGCTTGTAGGAATCACTTCAATATTTGGCAAACTTAAGCCAGCTCCAGCGAAACTGTTTCCAAAGCCAGCTCCAATACCGAGACCACCACATCCACACGCAGGAGCAACAGGTTGAGCAGCAAAAGCACGTAGGTACTCTCCTCCAGGATATACACACTGACTTAATGTAACCTGGAACAAAGATAAAATGCTTAACCTATAGTTTAGTGTCCTGTTTACTTTATTAATTAAAAGTTGCTTCTGCACTTCACCAGTAGAATTTGAATAATTGCCTTATGGAATAAAGAAGTAAAAAAAAATAAACTTACATGAGCGAGGATCGCCTGAGCGCAGAACACGAACACAATCTTGGCAGCCATGTTAGTTAGTGTACTAGGTACTGTGAGAGTGTTGATACGAGAATGTTGTTCAGTACCACTGCTGCTGGTTTTATACTAAACTGTGTTATCATCAGTTACACGCCTCTATGAAATACTGTTTGTGTAATTTGTGATAAATGTTGCAGTTTTGTAGCAAAATATTATAACTCACGTAGAGCGATAAGACGTACCTAGTATCAATAACTGTGCCAAATATAAAAGTGTGAGGACAGAGACAGTTCATCATTCAGTCTTCAGCTGTTCGTTGAACACAAACAAACAACAAACATGAATACTTTCGCTCTTCTGTTACTCTGCGCACAAGTTTGCTTCATGCAGGTGAATCATGTTTACTTTTTAATTTCTAATTTAATTTGTGTTATACTTTGAAATAAGTTTCACGTGTGTTGGTAAAAATACAACTTATAAAGTGGCTGCTTAAAGTCGTAAAATATATATTAAAAGCGTCGTTAAAGGTGACTAAAAAGTGACTTAAACACTTGAATTTCTTAACGGTTGTCCACTGCCGAAGAAAGGCCCCCTTAACTTTTGTTACATGTTTTGTCTATGAACTATTAATCCTAGGTTGCGAGTACCATTTCATGATTTCGGCACGATGGCCTACGACAAAGTGGTTTCTCAAATACTATTTCAATTAGGATTCTGTAAATAAGTAAATGTTTTAATAGTACTTTTTTGTTTATCAGGGAGTGTTAAGTGAGTGCATTCGCTCTGGTTGTGGTGGACGTATCGCTCCCGCTGCTGTCGGCTGCGGAACAGGCGCTCTCGGATCAGGACTGTTAGCTGGAGGACTCGGCTACTCCGGTGCTCTTGGTTATGAAGCAGCAGGAATCGGCGCGTATGGTGGTGTCGGTGAAGGTAACGTAGCTGCTATCGGTGAGCTGCCAGTCGCAGGTAACACAGCTGTCATCGGTCAGGTGCCTATCTTGGGCGCTGTGAGGTTCGACGGTTGCGTGCCAGCTTCAGGTTGTGTCTCTATCTCTGGACAATGCTCTTGTGGATGCGGATGTGGATACTAAATTTGACACGTTTGAAACATTAATCTCCAAACAATAAATAATAATTATATTTTTTATGACAGTATGTTTTTGTTTTATTTTGAACTAGCTGTACCCCGCGACTTCGCTCACGCAAAAAATATTTTTGTTCAATTTTTTTTGCAGAACCCTATAAAAAGCCTATGACGTAGCTTAACGACTTTGTCATAACAACGATAGCCGGGATCAACGTTTTACTTGCCATCCAAAGCACGGCGATGCTTAGATGAAATAAACTGAGTGGTCACCCATACATAGAATGACCTTGCCGACATTACTTAACCACCGTTATTGTTTCTGAATCAGTGATTGCAACTGGCTGAGAGTGGCTGCCAGTGAAAATTTATTAAAATAAAAAAAAACGGTCAAGTGCGAGTCTGACTCTCGCGCACCGAGAGTTTCGTACAAGCTTATTTATTTTTCCACCAAAATTCTATGAGGATCCGATGACGTCACGACGCCTCTGTCAAAAATCCTTTAAAGTCACAGCTCGTCTGTCAAAAATTCTATAACGTCACGACACAGATATGAAAAAATATTTTCTCGCAATAGTTCTATGACGTTACGACTCAGCTGTCGAAATTCTATGATGTCACGACAGATCTGTCAAAACTCCTAAGACTAAAAATCTATGACGTCACGAATCATCTGTCAATAACTATATGACGTCATAACTCATCTGTCATAAATTAATTCTATGACATAACGACATACCCGTCAAAAATTAATTTCCACGACTAAATTTTTCCCGTTTTACCAACATTTTACTTCACTGCTCTGGTCCCATTGATCGTAGCGTGATGAAAAGTATACAATAACCTGAAAAGGAGTATGGATAAAAATTGTACTAAGTTTCATCAATATCTGTTGAGTAGTTTTTGTTTCTATAACGAAGATAAAGACAGATATCTCCGTGTGGTGACGCAGGAAGAATACAGTGTGTACCTACTCCATCTCATCCCATGGGTGTCGTAAAAACCGACTAATGGACTATCCGTGAATATTATTTTTATCAAAATAAAAGAAGGAAAACTTGAAATTAAACCCTATACCAATCCGTCTGGCCAGCGTGGTGTTAGTAGGCCAAGTATCCCTCGGTCACGGGAGGAGGCCCGTCACTGCAGTTGGACATTAATGGGCTGTTATGATGATCGTTCAGTAACCCTGACCTACACAAGTTTATAAAAGCTGCGTCAGCAAAACGATGTATTGTAGACCGAGTGTAAGTCGCTGACCTCTAATTTATTGATGACGTGTGTAATATTATACACACATCAACTTTGTCTAGGGATCCATGTTAATATTATAAATGGGAAAGTGTGTCTGTATGTCTTTCTTTCACGGCAAAACGGAGCGACAAATTGACGTGATTTTTAAGTGGAGATAGTTGAAGGGATGGAGAGTAACAACGCGAGCAATAGCTACTATTTCATAATTACTCAAATACTTAACTCAAAAATTATTGAAGATAACATACAATGTTTATATTTTTATAAAGGCAATCTATCAGGCTACAATCCAAAATTAAATTAAACTACACTGGCGGACAAAAAAATCGACTCACTTCATACTTTCTCATTTAAAGTGCCCTAATTTCAAAATTAAGACCTAAATTCTAATTTAGATCTTAAATTCTTTAAGTTCTAGGTGTTAGCTTTAAAATGAGTACAAATAATGTTAACTTGCACTCATTTTCCTTAAAAGAAAATGGGGATAAACTTTATGAGTCCTAAAACTTGAAGAATTCAGTGGGAAAATTTTTAACAAAAAACAACATAACATTTAATAAAATCTTTATTACAGAATAAAAATCATTTTAATACCTAGTGTTACCCCCCCTAGCCCTTATAACTGCTTCCAATCGGTTCTTCATGGATCCAATAAGGTGCTTTACCCTTTCCTGCGGGATGCCATTCCATTCTTCTGTTAAGGCTGCTTGAAGGTCATCTCTTGACCCTGGTGCAGGATTTCTAGCCCGGACTCTTCTCTTCAGCTCATCCCATAAATGCTCAATGGGATTCAAGTCCGGACTACGCGCTGGCCAGTCCATAACAGTTATACCCACGTCTTGTAGGTACTGCCGTACAGCATTTGAGCTGTGTGGACGGGCATTATCCTACATCAGGATGAAGTTATCGCCAACGAAACCAGCATATGGAACTACGTGGTCCCCCAGGATTTCTCCGATGTACCGATCTGCAGTCAATCCTCCTACATGGCGGCCGGTTTCAATGAAAACCAAGTCGGTTTTTGCTTCCAATGAAATACCAGCCCACACCATGCAGGAACCACCACCATATGCAACAGTTTCTGCTATGCAGCATTGTGCGTATCGCTCCCCCGGCCTTCTGTACACTCTTCTTCTTCTGTCACTTGCATGTAGACATACTCTGCTTTCATCGGAGAAGAGAACAGAGCGCCACTGATCTTCTGTCCAATCAACGTGTTCTCTCGCAAAACGAATACGGGCTGCTCGGTGCGCTGGAGTCAATTTAGGTCCTGTTGCTGGTCTTTTTGGAGTCAGGGTAGCTGCCTTGAGTCTTCTTCTCACCGTCCGGGAACTGACAGCTACTCCACGCGTTTCTCGGAGCTCCCGTTGGATTTGAACCCCGTCGAGTGAACGATTTCTTAGTGAAGTGCTGACGATGAAGCGATCGTCTCTCTCTGAAGTGGATCGTTTCCTACCGGAACCTCTTCTTCGTTCAAAGCCATCAGTCTCCTGGTACCTTCGGTATATTCTTAACACCGCTGACTGGCTCATATTCAGAGTACGAGCCACTTGACGTTGACTCATGCCCTGTTCCAACAGGGTAACAGTTTGAGCCGCTACTTCTGGTCTTGTGTCCATATCTGGGAAGTCTTCTTGCTTGGAAATTCTGGAGATGTGTACCTGTTGACGTTTCAAGGTCGACTGATAAAGCTCATAGGGGTGGGTCGCTTTTTATACCCCCTGAAGTCGCGCAAAATCAACTGAGTATACGAGCATAAAATTATACAGTTAACGTTCATAGACTACTGTTAGGTTATTTGAGAGTTAAAACTGCGATTATTGCTCTTTTTTTTAAGTTTAGACCTAGAACTTAAATAATTTAAGACCTAAATTAGACTTTAGGTCTTAATTTTAAAATATTTAACTTAATTAACTTTGAATGAGAAGATATGAAGTGAGTCGTTTTTTTTGTCCGCCAGTGTATTATTGTTGCGTAAATATTTTATAATTCAAATGAAAATCTTGGAAAATTAGTAAAACTAACAATGAATGTGTTTCTTAAGAAAACGTGAAAAAAGCGAATTGTTATATGTTTTTAACTGTAATGTATATTGTATGTAATGTATATGTTTTTAAATGTAATAATCAGAAGTCAGTACACCCAAAAAACTGTAAATAACGGTCCTGCAACGGTTTTTCATGCTTGAATTAAGTTATCCAGGTCTTGGTGTGGTACATTGTTCCAGGTCCAACTAGGACGCAAAAAAAATTGCTCTTCCATCGCAGTTTTATGCAGGAAAATTCATCAAAGCCCTTCTTTGTTTCTTTTCAAAACGTAGTCTGTTCATCGACCGACACGAATTCCCGTCCAAACCATAATTTTGCATCGTGATATAAATAGATTTCTTGAGGATGTTGTAGTCGGCTATCACAACCAGGAATTAGCCAAAAACGTTCTCTACTAATCGGCACTCATGTGTAAACACCACTGCAGATAACAGGTTATCTTTCCAGAGCAAATGTTCAAGAGCCCACTCTAGCCGCAGTTCCCATTCCAGAACTTTTCGGCAATCAGTTATGTGTGCTATATGTCCAGCATATTGATTCTTATTTCGGCATCTTAGCGCTTTGTCCATTACCTTGGTTTTCCTGTAAATATCCTCAATTGTTATGACACTTGAATATGCATTCAAGTGTCGTCCATTGCCAGGATGGATGGTCTATCACAAACAGATGGTTGAAAATGAGTATGTGAGGATGAACTGCTTGCCCATGGCAAGCAGTGTGATGATACAAAGTGGTCTTGGGCATATACTCTTATCGAACAATTCTTCAGAAGACAACCAATTAATTATACAGGCGGTAGAAGACATAAAGGGAGGTGATATCTCTCATAAGGCATAAGGTTCGATACCATTGGTGATTTCAGGATAGTCGGAAAATCTCACAGCGCGCCTTTGTACTAGACCAGATGTCCAAGCTGGTACCCAAGTTCTTCTGCCAACAGATGACAGCTGTAGTACTCCGTATGGGGTTGGAATAGCAAATTGTACTAAAATTGTAAATTGTTTTTTGTATTCTGTCTTCGCCCTATCGTAATCATAATAAAAAAGTGACCTCAGAATTGAACGTCACCAAATGTTCCGATGCCAAGGATCCTAAGACTAAAAGTGATGATCGAGATGAAAAATAAAACAATTTTATACTTACTACGATCAAAAAATATTTAATTTTGGGTTTGAAGTCACAATTAAAAACAATTCCTTTTAATAGCCACATCCGCATCCACAAGAGCATTGTCCAGTGATAGAAACACAACCTGAAGCTGGCACGCAACCGTCGAACCTCACAGCGCCCAAGATAGGCACCTGACCGATGACAGCTGTGTTACCTGCGACTGGCAGCTCACCGATAGCAGCTACGTTACCTTCACCGACACCACCATACGCGCCGATACCTGCTGCTTCATAACCAAGAGCACCGGAGTAGCCGATTCCTCCAGCTAACAGTCTTGATCCTAGAGCTCCAACATAGCCGAGAGCGCCTGTTCCGCAGCCGACAGTAGCGGGAGCGATACGTCCACCACAGCCAGAGCATTCGCTCTGGCTGTGGCATTGACTTAATACTCCCTGATAAATTAAAAGTACTATTATTATATCTACTAAACAAATGGCCAAGCTACATTTTGATGTATGACTTGTATAAGCTGTGGACCAGAATCATCATAAAATGGTAGGTAAAACTAAAAGTCAAAGAGGCCTTTCTTCAGCAGGGAAACTTGCGAAAAATCAGAATACCATTAAAAAGAAACTTAGTCTTTGACTCAACACCTTTTTCGACGCCCTGGTTTTAATTTTCATTATTTACCGCGGCCAATTCATGAGTTTTTACTGACATAAATGAAATTCGTGATCTGTTATTTTAAAATAAAACACAACACAAACAAAAAAAATATTCAAAAAATCTCACCTGCATGAAGCAAACTTGTGCGCAGAGTAACAGAAGAGCGATAGTATTCATGTTTGTTGTTTGTTTGTGTTCAACGAACAGCTGAAGACTGAATGATGAACTGTCTCTGTCCGCACACTTTTATATTTGGCACAGTTTTTGATACTAGGTACGTCTTATCGCTCTACGTGAGTTATAATATTTTGCTACAAAACTGCAACATTTATCGCAAATTACACAAACAGTATTTCATAGAGGCGTGTAACTGATGATAACACAGTTTAGTATAAAACCAGCAGCAGTGGTACTGAACAACATTCTCGTATCAACACTCTCACAGTACCTAGTACACTAACTAACATGGCTGCCAAGATTGTGTTCGTGTTCTGCGCTCAGGCGATCCTCGCTCATGTATGTAAAAAAGCTTTGTTTCGTTATTATACCTTTTACTGTAAGAACGTGTGACTTTAGAATTTTTGATGTGACCACCGCTTCTTGTGGAAGATCAAGTAAATAGTTTGAGGATTGCCCAAATAAATGCCCTGCATGAGAAGGATACGCATCTGCTGCGCCACTAGTTGTACATGTCACTGAGAATGTTAGGTTACGCAGTAAGCGCCTGTTAAAACTTTAATGGCAATAACTTATATAGTCGCATGTTTTAGGCGCTTGAACAGTAACAATGCAAAAGAAGAAAATCTCAGTACAAACTAATAGCTTAATTGTCCCGTCTGGCTTTCCATAAAGGGCACTTTTATGTACGTGTGCATCATCTTAAGTTTTCTTGCAATAAATGTATGAAAAACAATTTGAACACGATGGATGACTCCAACTCGTATTGAGTGAATTACAACTTGGTAGTTAGACGACCCGGAAAACTGTCTCTGTATGCAAAATATGCCACTGCTTCCCCGAAGTCTTAAAGCGCAGCCTTGCATAAAAATTAACAATCACTTCAAAGAAATTTTTGATTTTGAATTTATACTTTATTTCAGGTAACATTAAGTCAGTGTGTATATCCGGGAGGAGAGTACCTACGTGCTTTTGCTGCTCAACCTGTTGCTTCTGCGTGTGGATGTGGTGGTCTCGGTATTGGAGCTGGCTTTGGAAACAGTTTCGCTGGAGCTGGCTTAAGTTTGCCAAATATTGAAGTGATTCCTACAAGCGGTGGCGCTCTGCCTGTCTCCAGTTATTCCTCCATCGCTCCCACCGGTATATCTGTAGCATCTGAGAACGCTTATGAGGGAACTCTGCTTATAGCTGGTGAGCTGCCATTCTTAGGTACCGTAGCTTTGGAAGGCGCGATGCCTTCTGCTGGTGCAGGTGTCGTCAGCTACGGTTGTGGTAATGGTGTCACAGCTATATCTGACTACGCTGGTAATGCTGGCGGTGTTGTTGGTCTTGGAGCAGCAGGTATTGGTGCGAATGCTATCGGTTATGGTGCTGGTATCGGCCCAGGTTGTATTGGATACGGTGCTAGCTTAGGCGCTATTTCACCTGCAGCAGGACTTGGTCAAGCAGGAAGATGCGGATGTGGTTGTGGGTTACATTGAAAAGATTGTCTTCTCTGTTACTTGAATACCTTTTCTGATTTTTAAATTGATGCAAAGCAATAAATAAATGTATAATATTAACAATGTCTTTCAATAAACCCAAGTTATGAATTTAACAAATAACTGTTATTTTAAGAATGTAGCAAGTTATTAAGGAGACAAGTTTAAGAATTCCAAGAGTGTTTCTACTGACCCTAAAAAAATATTATTAGGCAAAGGTAAACTGTCAAAATGGAAGGTTAAAATGGACCACATTTATAAACTGAACGGATTAATTATTTGGTTTCGAAATGCCTTTACAATAAGTTTTAATGAAAAACAATAAAAGACATTCTAGTTACACGAATTTTTCGTGTAGTGGCTGTAAGAATATAATAGTAAATACCATCCCATCCCTTCAAATTGCTGTTGTTATAGACCACAAGAAAAATCGGTACAGCCACTCAAAGTTTTTCAAGTTGAAAAATAATTTTGAATCAATCAATTACCAATTAGCCCATTGCAGTCCAGTGCTGGACATAGGCCTCTCCCAATACACGCCACAGAACTCGGTCCTGCGCCTTCCGCATCCAGTCCGACCCAGAGACCTTTATGAGATCGGCGCTGCACCTAGCTATGGGGGGGGGGGGGGGGATTTGTCGTTTGGGCATCCTACACTACGTAAATTTCGAATACCGTCGTAAAATATATGAAAATAATATCTTTAAGACTTATTTTGCAGTTAAAATTAAACCTTTTATTATTATACAAAAAGAATGAACTGAATACTGAATATGTTATAGGACATAGAATAACCAGACGCGTTAAGGTCATCAGTATGCTTTTATTAGTCTATTTGTAACTCTTTTGTAAAGAGAACCTATAAATGCTGAGAGTTAGGTCCAATTTTAAATACATTCATGTTGTTGCGCCTGACAATATTTTGAACTGAGTATATATAATTTTCTAATTAAAAAACCGACTTCAACAGGAGTCGGTTAAAAACCATGCTGATAACAATTTCTAAGATTAGTATTAAATAAATTTCTGCAGTTGTCTTCATCATAAGATCATGTTTGTGTAAAGTTTTTATTCATACGAATAAAATAAGCCCAAACACTAGGTAGCTGCTATATACCGTTGAAAAGTTTCCTCGACCCTCAGTCGTCTTCATCATCAGATCATGTTTGTGTAAAGTTGTGTAAAGTTTTCATCAATAGGTACAATTAAAATAAGCCCAAACACAAGGTACCTAGCTGCTATATGCCTTTCAGGTGTTCCCTCGACTCTCGGTGGTCTCCAGGATCTGACCAGTTCTAACTCTTGATTATTTGGTAGTGACGTCAGAGATGCACATGTATGACAAGATTTCACACAATGCGTCCCTACAATTTTCAAGAGATGCCCTCGATTTCTCTGGGATCCCGTCATCCAGATCCAGATCTGATGACAATGGGACCAAATGGGAAGCATACCCATACGAACAAAAAAAAATTTTTTCAAATCGGTCAAGCCGTTTTCGAGAAATCAGGTAACAAACACAAAAAAAATATAAAAAAAAAAATACAACCGAATTGAGAACCTCCTCCTTTTTTTGAAGTCGGTTAAAAATTAAGCAAATAATATTTGTTTGCTACGACTTTTTCATCAGGCGCTAAAAACCAAATTACTTAAGATTTGTATTTGTTGTGTTGCACAATAAACGATTATAATTAAGTTCTGGTGGTCCGTTTCAATCGAGCTCGATAAATAAAATACAAAAAAATTCCTCACACTTTTACACAACGCCATCTAGTCCCAAACTAAGCAAAGCTTGTACTATGAATACTAGACAACGGATAAACATACTTTTTTTTTTGTAAATACATACATAATTATTATACATAGAAACACTCAGACCAATGCAAACTATTATGTTCATGCACACAAAGATTTGTATTGAGCGGGAATCAAACCCGAGACCTCTCTCGTTGTCTTCTTCTCACCCTGCACGGGGGTGGGGAACCCATTTGGACCTTGCGTCCTTATGGGGGCCTTCTTCGCAACCCACTACAGTGGGTTGGTCGCTGTATTCCGCCCTCGAGGCGTGCTGGCCGGGTGATTCTCTGTTGGGAGAGGCCCAGTCAGCCGCCTACGAGAGGGTGGTGGTTGTTCACATTCGTCCGGTACTGGTTCCTCCCCGCTCGAGGGAACTGGTATCAGTTCCCGAGACCTCTGCGTAGCAGTCATCTTATATAACCACTACGCCACAGAGGTCGTCCAAGAGGTCGTAATGAGGGATATGCAGAAGGAAAAAGTGTTAGTGGTCATATAATTTGATTTGTGCGCCTAGCGTTTTATTGATGTGACATAAAATAAACAAATATATTATATTTCTTTGCTGCAACTTTTTTATCAGGCGTCAACTATTTAATTACGTAAAACTGGTACTTGTTGTATTGCACAATGAACGATCAACTATAAAGCACTATTGAAAAGGTGACCATGGTGGTATTAGTAGGCCAAGTATCCCTATGTCACGGGAGGAGGACCGTCTATGCAGTTGGCATAGACGGTCTTCCTCCCGTGACATAGGGATACTTGGCCTACTAATACCACCATGGTCACCTTTACAAAATAATAATGTTATAAACATCATACTAACTTATGTTATAACTCAATAGTGATTGGAGCGGACTTAGAGTGCTTCATACGAATTGTTCATTGACTAATACGACATGATAAAAAAATGACGTGATGAAAAAGACATGGTAACGCCTGGTGAATATGTTGTAGCAAACAAATATTTATTGCTTAATTTTATGTTACATAAATAAAGCTTTAGGCGCACGAAATAAACTATACACCTTTCCGAAAAGAAGAAAGACAATGGAAAAAACTGATACTCAAAGCGGGAATTGAACCCGCGTATCTGGACTATACGCGTCCAGCGCCATGACCTCTAGGCCACCCGAGTACCCGTCTCGACTACCAAATTTAATTGCTTTATACGGCGCCGGGCCGCAACTCAGAACTCAACTGTACAACGCCAACTAGGCGCGACAGCCGCAAACTTTCAATGTTGCAATTGAAGAGTTTACGTAATGGTTTTAAGTTTTGTATTAAATAACCTATATAATATAATTTTTTACCTATAAAGCTTAGGTATAACTAGAAAAATCCGAAAAGAAGAAGGACAATGGACTAATACCTGTAATAAAATATAAATCATACATTTTCTCCACATCTCTCGCAATAATAACTTATGTAGTGCTTTATAGTTGATCGTTTATTGTGCAATACAACAAGTACCAGTTTTACGTAATTAAATTGTTGACGCCTGATAAAAAAGTTGCAGCATAGAAATATAATATATTTGTTTATTTTATGTCACATCAATAAAACGCCAGGCGCACAAATCAAATTATATGACCACTAACACTTTTTCCTTCTGCATATCCCTCATTACGACCTCTTGGACGACCTCTGTGGCGTAGTGGTTATATAAGATGACTGCTACGCAGAGGTCTCGGGTTTGATTCCCGCTCAATACAAATCTTTGTGTGCATGAACATAATAGTTTGCATTGGTCTGAGTGTTTCTATGTATAATAATTATGTATGTATTTACAAAAAAAAAATTATGTTTATCCGTTGTCTAGTATTCATAGTACAAGCTTTGCTTAGTTTGGGACTAGATGGCGGTGTGTGAAAGTGTGAGGAATTTTTTTGTATTTTATTTATCGAGCTCGATTGAAACGGACCACCAGAACTTAATTATAATCGTTTATTGTGCAACACAACAAATACAAATCTTAAGTAATTTGGTTTTTAGCGCCTGATGAAAAAGTCGTAGCAAACAAATATTATTTGCTTAATTTTTAACCGACTTCAAAAAAAGGAGGAGGTTCTCAATTCGGTTGTATTTTTTTTTTTATTTTTTTTTTGTGTTTGTTACCTGATTTCTCGAAAACGGCTAGACCGATTTGAACTAAGTAAGGGACTATCCGTGAATATTATCTTTACGAAATAAAAAGAAGGAAAACTTGAAATTAAACCCTATACCAATCCGTCTGGCCAGCGTGGTATTAGTAGGCCAAGTATCCCTATGTCAAGGGAGGAGGACCGTCTATGCCAACTGCATAGACGGTCCTCCTCCCGTGACGGACATACATTAATGGGCTGTTATGATTATGAATAAGAGGGGCGTAAGAGACAACCAAGAGTCTAAAGATCAATTTTTCTTCTTTAGATCCCGGTTGTAAATCAACTAAGGCTTAATCTAATTTGTAACCGAGGCTTAGGTAAAAAAAAGAAAAACTATAACTTAGTAATTCAACAAAACAATTTAATAACTTTTAAATTATAACAACTTAATACACTAATCCTTGACTCCCACAACCAAGGTAACCGAATCTGTTGGCACCCAAACCAGCACCAAGAGGAGATAGTCCAGCAGGAGCGAAGGCAGCAGTCGGAGCAATAGCACCAGCTGGTCCAAAAGTAGCAGCAACAGGCGAAATAGCTGCACCAGGAACAAAAGCAGCACCTTCGCTAACCATTGCAGTATCTCCATTACCGCAACCATGGTTAATAGCACCAGCCCCAGCTGAAGCTAGAACACCTTCCATTCCAGTACTGCCAACGAACGGCAGCTCACCAGCTACTGACAGAATTCCTTCGTAAGCATTTTCAGATACTACTGAAATTCCTGTAGGAGCAATTGCTGAAGAGCTGGTAACTGGTAAACCACCGCCGCTGGTAGGAGTGAATTCCAAAGCTTGTGCCATTGCTGGGTACAATCCACCGCAACCTAAGCCTCTGGCTGCTAAACCTAGACCTTCGTATGCTAATGCTGGAGCAGCTAAGCCATCGTATGCAAGTTTTGGAGCTGCCCAGTTGTAAGGGGTAGCGTATCCTGTAGCGTCAACAGCAGCGCGGCTGGTACATTGGCTGAATGCGGTCTGTAATTAAAATTAAAAAAAAAACTTTATACAAGAGATCCGTGTGGTGACAGAGAAAGTACAATATGTCACGACCCCATCTCATCCCATAGGTGTCGTAAATCCGACTAAGGGACTATCCGTGAATATTATCTTAACGAAATAAAAAGAAGGAAAACTTGAAATTAAACCCTATACCAATCCGTCTGACCAGCGTGGTATTAGTAGGCCAAGTATCTCTCCGTCACAGGAGGAGGCCCGTCCCTGCAGTGGGACATTAATGGGCTGTTATGATGATGATGATATCTTACCTGGATCAAAAGTGCCTGTGCGCAGAACACGAGGACAATCTTGGCAGACATTTTTGAAGTTGTTTTATTTTGCACTAATTGAAATTTTGATACTAGAATGATGACCAAAACATTTGCTAGCAGTTTTATACTTCAATATTAAGAAATAAACATATTTCCATCAAAGTCATCGATACACGAACACCGATAAGATGCTAAAAAAATTACAACAAAAAAAATTGCATCAGTACTTTATTATTAATATTACTAAATATGTTAGATAATATTTATTGTAATATAGATAATGATATTTTGTAATTTTTCTATTATATAAGGCTAGGAGAAGAAGCAGTTCATCATTCAGTCTTCAGCTGTTAGTTAAACACAAACAAACAACAAACATGAATACTTTTGCTTTCGTTGTTCTCTGTGTCCAAGTCTGCTTGGTTCAGGTAAGTCTCTAGTCACCTTATCGTCACTCTAAGTAAGAAATCAGTGTGTTAGGGATGGTGAAAGGTTCATCCTAACTCATCCCTAATATAAAAAACAACTAACCAATCCCGTTTGAAGTAAATCTAAAAACGATGGACACAACTTGAAGCTTGTACCAGGGTTCCAACCTCTTGGTCTTATTTTCTACTCCGAATCAACAACAACCCATTACTGTCCCACTGCAGGGACGGGCCTCCTCCCGTGACGGAGAGATACTTGGCCTATTAATACCACGCTGGCTAGACGGATTGGTATAGGGTTTAATTTCAAGTTTTCTGTCTTTTTACTTCGTAAAGATAATATTCACGGATTGTCCTTTAGTCGGTTTTTACGACACCCATGGGATGAGATGGGGTGGTGACATATTGTATTCTTACTCCGACTCCACATGGAAATTGTTTTTAACATGACTATGTTTTCGTTTTCAGAACGTGTTCAGCCAATGTCTTGGTGCTTTACCAGCCGCTTCCATCGCTCCTTGTGGTTCAGCACTCGCTCCAGGCGCTGCCTTGTCTCCTTGGGGCGCTTATGGACAGACAGCTTTTAATCCCTACAACGCCGGTATCGCCCCAGCTTCCGCTGCTTTTGCTCCATGGAACGCCGCGATTGCTCCCGCTGCAGCTCTCGCTCCCTACGCAGCTGCTGCTTACGGTGGTGCTGGTGAAGGTAACGTTGCCGTTGCTGGTGAACTGCCAGTAGCCGGTAACACTGCTGTCGCTGGTCAAGTACCGATCATGGGCGCTGTTAACTTCGGTGGCGCTGTACCAGCTGCTGGTGCTGTAAATATCGCTGGACAATGCGCCTGTGGATGTGGAGCTCCTGGTCCTTACATGTATTAAAAAGTATTTATTTAGAATATACATGTTATAAATATTATTTTGTTGTTTTACTCTTTATACTACTGCAAAAAGATAATGAACATCTCAATTCGGGGCAGTTTTTTCAATTTGGTGAACCGACCAAAAACTTAGTGCTTCTAAGTTGGTGCCATAAAGATAAAACCAAAATGGTTTAGTATTTTGATGTAAAAATACTTAAATTAAAACCAAACCAATCAAACTATTCCTCTATCACTGAAGGTGGTCTGTACCTGTACTACCAGTTCGATATTATTGAAATTGTCTCCTTTTTTTTGGGTTATAGGGCACTCATTCACTCTGCTTCGCTGACTCTAGTTAGAATTATCATAACAGCCGATAAATGTCCTAATGCAGGGACGGGCCTCCTCCAGTGACGGAGGGATACTTGGCCTACTAATACCACGCTGGCCAAACGGATTGGTATAGGGTTTAATTTCAAGTTTTTCTTCTTTTTATTACGTAAAGCTATTATTCACCTTAGGTTTTTTCGACACCCATGGGATAAGATGGGGTGGTGACATATTGTATTCTTACTCCGTCACCACACGGAGACGAGTTAGAATAACTACAATAATTTTGACGATTAGGTATTTGTCAATCTTTCGATTACATGTCACTTTAACGAATTATTGAAAAGCATTTTTATTTTGCATATTATAGTGGCTACGAGTTTCTAGCGGTTACTTAGATAATAAAAAGGGTTTTTTAACTTTATTAATTTTTTGGGATCCGTACCGATTTTGAATTACTTTGTTGTCCGTTTGTCTATCGAAGAAGAAGAAGTAGCATTGAAGTACCATTTAAGTGCCATTGAAGTGCCATTGAGGTGCCATTGAGGTGCCATTGAAGTGCCATTGAGGTGCCATTGAAGTGCCATTGAGGTGCCATTGAGGTGCCATTGAAGTGCCATTGTAGTACCATTGACGTGCCATTGAAGTGCCATTGTAGTGCCATTGAAGTGCATTGAAGTGCCATTGAGGTGCCATTGAGGTGCCATTGAGGTGCCATTGAAGTGCCATTGAAGTGCCATTGTAGTGCCATTGAAGAGCCATTGTAGTGCCACTGAAGTGCCATTAAAGTGCCATTGAAGTGCCACTGAAGTGCCATTGAAGTGCAATTGAAGTGCCATTGAGGTGCCATTGAGGTGCAATTGAAGTGCCATTGAGGTGCCATTGAGGTGCCATTGAGGTGCCATTGAAGTGCCATTGAAGTGCCATTGTAGTGCCATTGAAGAGCCATTGTAGTGCCACTGAAGTGCCATTAAAGTGCCATTGAAGTGCCACTGAAGTGCCATTGAAGTGCAATTGAAGTGCCATTGAGGTGCCATTGAGGTGCAATTGAAGTGCCATTGAGGTGCCATTGAGGTGCAATTGAAGTACAATTGAAGTGCCATTGAAGTGCCATTGAGGTGCCATTGAGGTGTCATTGAGGTGCCATTGAAGTGCCATTGAAGTGCCATTGAGGTGCCATTGAAGTGCCATTGAAGTACTATTGAAGTACTTTTTTAGAGTACTTTACGTGTACTTCAGTGGTACTTCTTCATAAAAATTGTCCACACACGTTTACGTCCCGTAAACATAAATGAGTGTACGCTATTTTAAAGTAGAACGTATTGTTCAACCTGTCAAATTTCAAATTTTTCAAATTTCAAAATACTTTATTTCATAAAATTTATTACAAATTGTTTGAAATCGTCGTTTACTTAAAATTGAAGCTACAAGTAAAATTATACATCGACACAGACAAACGCTACAGCACTAAAAATGCCGCGTTGTATTGTCAAATGTAAATTAAAGGAGAAAAATAAAACCAATCTACTACTCGAATCTACTTGTCTGTCTGATTTGTCTGTGTTGATCTATAAATTCCGGTTTCCAAATGGTAGGGCCAATGAGAAGAAATCTGGCAAAGAAACTCATGGCAACTCTTTTAAAATTCAGTTGTGTTTACAATTTTTTTTTACATAAATCATATACCCAATCAAGATATTTGACAGTACCAGACAGGATAATACACCATTTATACATCATAAAAAATAATAATCAAAGAAAAGAAAAATAGAAGACAAGCATGAGAACAAGGAAGACAGAAAAAAAGATAGAAAGGATACAATAATACAATAAGAACTTAGAGATAAAACAATTAGCACAAGTAGCACACATAAATAAAAAAAGTGCATAAACTTGCATCATTTGAGACAGCCTGGGGAACAGAAGCAGTTAATCCCAAGCCTTTTTGTCTTTCGTGTAGTCTAGGATAGTATAATATCCCTTTACGATAAGTTTTTGTTTGACTACATACTTAAATTGATTAAAACTTAGATCTTGAATATCTTTCGGAATTTTATTATAAAATCGGACACATTGACCCTGAAATGAACTATGTATTTTTTGGAGCCTAGAATACGGATGAATAATTCTATCTTTATTTCTAGTATTTATACTATGGACATCACTTCTTTTGACAAATTGGTCTTTATTTTTATGAACATAAATTATGTTTTCATAAATGTATTGACTTGCTACAGTTAATATATTGATTTCTTAAATTTTTCTTGAAGTGATTGTCTCCTACCTAAATTATAAATTGCACGAATAGCTCTCTTCTGCAGCACAAAGATAGAATGAATGTCGGCAGCATGTCCCCATAGTAAAATACCGTATGACATTATGCTGTGAAAATAACTAAAATATACTAATCTGGCAGTTTCTATGTCTGTCAGTTCTCGAATTTTCCTAACGCAGCATAAGCTGCAGAACTTAGTCTCTTTACCAAAGTCCTAATATGTGGGCCCCACTGAAGCTTAGAGTCTAGTGTTATACCAAGAAATTTTGTAGTGTCCACAAGGTCTACCTGATCCTCCTTAACTCTTATTGTGGATTTTACTTCTTGTACATTCGGCGTTATAAATCTAACACATTTGGTTTTGCGGCTATTAAGGAGCAAGTTATTAATGTCAAACCAACGAACAACTTTAGAGATAGCCAAGTTCACTTCGTCAGTGCTAGTCTGTTGTCGTTTCACTTTAAATAAAAGCGAAGTGTCATCGGCAAACAAAACTATCTCATGTTGATCTTTAACTAGATGTGGTAAATCATTTATATAGATGAGAAACAAAAGGGGTCCAAGTATGGAACCTTGCGGAACGCCCATTTTTACGACAGGTCCTGGAAATAATTTTCCATTAATATTAACTCTTTGTATTCTATTATTTAAGTAAGACGTGAAAAGATCTAATCCAAGTTTACCTAAACGATAGTGATGTAGTTTCCGTAAAAGTGTATCATGATCGACACAGTCGAAAGCCTTGGACAAGTCACAGAAAATACCTAAAGCATCGTAAGACTTCTCCCAGGCGTCATATATATGTTTTACAAGCTCCACACCAGCATCGGTTGTGGAGCGACCCCTTGTAAAACCAAATTGTTTAATATGTAAAATTTTGTATCTATTTAAATATGTTTGCAGTTGGTCTGCAATAAGTTTTTCAAAAATTTTACTGAAAGTTGGCAGTACTGAAATCGGTCTAAAATTAGTTGGGTCTGATGTACAGCCAGATTTATATAAAGGAACAATTTTGCTGGATTTCATTAAATCAGGAAACACACCACTATCTATCGAATGATTAAATATAAGAGCTAAATGCGTTGCAACTGAGTAAATAATATGTTTAGTAACAACTACAGAATTATCCCATAAATCTGCTGTCTTTTTGACATTAATGGTATTAAAAGCTTTAATTATATCAAAAGGAGTAACATGTTCAAATTTAAAATCATTGTTGAAAATCGGTACGTTATCCTTTTAAATTAATTCTGCGTTTATAGGTGAAGAGTTCAAAGATTGAGTAGCAGTAATTGGAATATCTGTGAAAAATTGTTCAAAAGCAGTGTAGAATAAAAGTTCATAGCAAACTATTTTATTCAACAACTTAGCAGATTCGCGTACGTAAGACTCGGCTATGGCTGTATTCATTACACGAATTTATTCTAATTGCATATTTTTATATGATAATGTATACTTTTTGTAGAGTTTCTTTTGATAGTATTTCTTTTTTACTAAATTAAATGCATTAGCGACTGTTAACACCTGGCGTATTAAAATGTTGAGGTATTTACTACCTACACAAACATTTCAAAACCATTGAGGTGCCATTGAAGTGCCATTGAAGAGCCATTAAAAAGCCATTGAAGTGCCATTGAGGTGCCAATGAAGTGCCATTGAGGGGCCATTGTAGTGCCATTGAGGTGCCTTTGAAGTACTATTGAATTACTTTTTTAGAGTACTTCACGTGTATTTCAGTAGCACTTCTTCATAAAAATTGTCCACACACGTTTACGTCCCGTAAACATAAATGACTGTACGCCATTTTAAAGTAGAACGTATTGTTCATTGAACCTGTAAAATAAAAGTTCATAGCAAACTATTTTATTCAACAATTCAGCAGAGTCGCGTACGTAAGACTCGGCTATGGCTGTATTCATTACACGAATTTATTTTTATATTCAATGTATTGTATACTTTTTGTAGAGTTTCCTTTGATAGTATTTCTTTTTTACTAAATTAAATGCATCAACTATTAACACCTGGCGTATTAAAATGTTGAGGTATTTACTACCTACACAAACATTTCAAAACATACCAGGTACTAAACTTTGGTTGTGGCTACGGTTGTGTTTAGAATATATTAAAGTTATTATCATCAATGTAGTACTTGTTTATTCCATAGCAAGGACTGGATCATTTCTCACACAATTCTAGGGAAAATTGGTTCACTGATTCCACACTAGGCAGAGGTCTTGGTATCCATTTTGTGCCAAGTCTTCTTTCTTTGCTAGAGATAATGAATAAATAAATAATCCTCACACATTCACACATCGCCACCTAGTCCCAAACTAAGCAGAGCTTGTACTATGGGTACTAGACAACGGATACACATGCTTAAATACTTTTTTTTTTGATTTTCAAAAAAAAAAGTATTTAGTTGTCAAATTGTGAAACAATAGGTATTCTTGTATTTATAATTTAAAATCTTGTAATTTTCGCGCTAAAATGAGTATTTTTGTCATTATGAAACGTCAAAACCTTAGCGTTTATTTTAGGAGCGGCAGTGCGCATGCGCGAGGGAAGCGTAACGAGCGGGAAAAACAAGTAAGGGATGTCGCATTATTACATTAAAAAACCCTGATTTTCATATATATTTTATTAGAATAGAAGTTTACGGAACTTATAATATTTTAATTTACCGAAGATAATTTCCTGTAGTTGATTTATATATTAATGTTTTATTTCTGTATAATTATGGAGTCTTAGAAAATCTATTAAAATTTCCAATCTTTTAAATTGTAAACCGTAAACTGGCACCTCTGTTATTTAACTCTTTTTTGCCATTTAACTTATTTTAACTTTTTCTTTACCGGACAAGAATACCACTTTGGATTAATTAAAAATAAAATTTAAAAAAATTATAAATTAAGTTAAATTAAATACTATGTTTCGAGAAATTGGCCTGCTGTTAATAATAATGAAATCTCTTGTAAAAAAAATATTAATAAATTCGTTTAATGAATACAGGCATAGCCGAGTCTTACGTACGCGACTCTGCTAAATTGTTGAATAAAATAGTTTGCTATGAACTTTTATTCCACTGGTTCATTTATTTCTCTTATTTCTCTTTTAAAAAAGACAACTCCCGCACTAGGGATCATGCCCTGTGTCGCGGGGACTTTTTACAAACATCAATTAACGGACACATAGAACACCCAGACTCAGGACAATAATTTGTGGATCTCACAAATTATTGTCCTGCGTGGGGATCGAACCCACAACCTCATGCGCGGCAGCCGCTGGCTCTACCGGCGCGCCACCGAGGTCGTCAATTCACAATACGTCGTCATTGAACAATACGTTCTACTTTAAAATGGCGTACACTCATTTATGTTTACGGGACGTAAACGTGTGTAGACAATTTTTATGAAGAAGTACCACTGAAGTACACGTGAAGTACTCTAAAAAAGTAATTCAATAGTACTTCAAAGGTACTTCAATGGCACTTCAATGTCACCTCAATGGCACCTTAATGGCACTTCAATGGCACTACAATGGCACTTCAATGTCACCTCAATGGCACTTCAATGGGAGTTTAATGGCTCTTCAATAACTCTTCAATGGCACTTCAATTGCACTTCAATGGCACTTCAATGGCTCTTCAATGGCACTTCAGTGGCTCTTCAATGGCACTTCAGTGGCACTACAATGGCTCTTCAATGGCACTTCAGTGGTACTTCAATAGTACTTCAATGCTACTTCTTCTTCTTCTACCATTACCAGCGAAAGAATTACTTATTTTATGAAGCCTAGTGTAGAGAACAGCAAGTTTATTAACATTGTGTATATCACTCATTTTTTTATATTTGTTTATATTTTTGTGTACATACATTAGATTTTCAAATATATACTGGCAATGCACAGTCATAATCTTAATCACTTTAAATTTATCTCTAAGAGACTCTCTTGGGCCCATATTATATATATTATAACGTACCGCTCTTTTTTGCAATACAAATATTGTGTTGATATCAGCCGCACTACCCCACAACAGAATACCATACGACATAACACTATGCAAATAGCTAAAATAAACTAGCCTAGCTGTTTCTATGTCTGTTAACTGACGTATTTTTTTCTATCTATTCTATTTTTGTTCTATCGAAGTACCACTGAAGTGCCATTGAGGTGCCATTGAAGTGCCATTGAAGTGCCATTGAAGTGCCATTGAAGTGCTATTGAAGTGCCATTGAAGTGCTATTGAAGTGCCATTGTAGTGCCATTGAAGTGCCATTGAAGTGCCATTGTAGTCCCATTGAAGTGCTATTGAGGTGCCATTGAAGTGCCATTGAAGTGCCATTGAAGTACTTTTTTTTACTTAACGTGTACTTCAGTGGTGAAGTACCACTGAAGTACACGTTAGATAAAGTTACACGTAAAAAAAAGTCGTTCATAAAAATTGTCCACACACGTTTACGTCCCGTAAACATAAATGAGTGTACGCCATTTTAAAGTAGAACGTATTGTTTAATGAACCAGTAGAATAAAAGTTCATAGCAAACTATTTTATTCAACAATTTAGCAGAGTCGCGTACGTAAGACTCGGCTATGGCTGTATTCATTACACGAATTTATTCTAATTACATATTTTTTTATGACAATGTATATTTATATACTATACTTTTTGTCTCTACAAACTCTACTCTCTAAAGGAAACTCTTTTCCTTTGATAGTATTTCTTTTTTACTAAATTAAATGCATTATACCCCTTCCAGCGTAAGTTTAGCTTTTTGACAGTTCACGTCCATGAAGTTTCGTAATACTTCTGCTTATTTTTCAAACAAATAATATTCTATTTCATGGACGTACCCATGTTTTTTTCAGTTACCATGGTTACTTAGTGATGGACACTCATAACGATTACCACCATTATGAAACAAATTACAAATAATCGGTTCAATGAATAAACCTGAACTCTTCATAATACGTTTATAAAATGTAATATGATATTTTAGATTAGCTATAACCCGCGAATGTGCCACGATAAATTATGTATTTTAAATAATACCTAAGCTAACTATAATTTTATCATTTTAAGCTATAGGCTAATTCTCTTATCATAGATAAAGAAAGAAACATCAATAAAATGATAATGTAATGATGATGGTAAGGATCCAAATGTGTAAAATAAAGTAATATGAAAAATCGAAAAATCGCGAAATCCCTTAAAATCGAATGGCATTGTTACATTCGAGATACTGCTGAACGTCACTAACGTCAACCTGTCAAATGTTGTTAAATATAATGGAAAGGGTATAGCAACTGTTAACACCTGGCGTATTAAAATAGTTAGTTTACCTACACAAACATTTTAAAACATACCAGGTACCAAACTTTGGTTGTGGCTATGGTTGTGTGTGGAGCTATATAGTATCTCGCTATGACTAATAATAGGAGTGGAGCATTAATGAAATATGTTTAAAAAACGGAAACTTTTTTTGGCCACCCAACGAAGTAGGCACGGGTCAGCTAGTTGTTGAATAAAATTGTTAGCTATGAACTTTTATATTCTACAGGTTCATTGAACAATACGTTCTACTTTAAAATGGCGCACACTCATTTAAGTTTACGGGACGTAAACGTGTGTGGACAATTTTTATGAAAAAGTATCACTGAAGTACACGTGAAGTACTACTAAAAAAGTAAGTACTTCAATAGTACTTCAATGGTACTTCAATTGTACTTCAATGGTACTTCAATGATACTTCAATGATACTTCAATGGTACCTTAATGGTACTTCAATGGTACTTCACTGGTACTTCAATGGTACTTCAAATGTACTTCAATGGTACTTCAATGGTCCTTCAATGGTACTTCAATGGTACTTCAATGGTACTTTGATGGTCCTTCAATGGAACTTCGATGGTACTTCAATGGTACTTCAATACTCAATACTCAATATCTTTATTGCACTTCATATGTTACAAATAGGTGTTATGTTTAAGATCACAGATACAATATGGACCCTATTGGGTATGGCACTTTAGAAGAGAGGAGGATGCTAGATTATAATAATATTATTAAATCAAATTAGCAAACTTAGTTGTAAATATGTAATTATTATATAAAAATTTGTGTAATGTTTATTTCAATAAGTGCATATTGTCTTTAAATTCTAGGTATTCTTTAATACTATAATAAGTTATGTTTATTAGTATTTGTTTTGACTTTATAATTTGTTTTAAATATATTATCCTATTTAAGTATTATGTTTAAGCATACAACTGTATTAAATATGTAATTATTAAATGATATTTGTGTAATGTTTATTTCAATAAATGTATATTATTCTTATTTTAGGTCTTTATAGTCTAGATATATTACTTAATACTATAATAAGTTGTGTTTATTAGTATTTAATTTTGTTTTAACTTTATAATTTGGTTTAAATATACTATCCTATTCAGGTACAATGTTTAAGCATACTACTGTATTAAATATGTAATTATTAAATGATATTTGTGTAATGTTTATTTTAATAAATGATTTTTTTTTATTTTATTTTAGGTCTATAAAGTCTAAGTATTTAGTACTATAATAAGTTATGTTTATTAGTATTTGTTTTAACTTTATTGTTTGGTTTAAATATATTATCCTATTTAAGTAAAAATGTTTAGGCATACTACTGTATTAAATATGTAATTATTAAAATTTGTCAGCTGTTGTATTAATTATGTAATTAATACATGGTAATATAATATGTGTAATGTTAATTTTTATATATGTATTTTATTTTTATTTTAGGTCTTCATCGTCTAGGTATTCTTTTATACTATAATAAGTTTTGTTTATTAATATATTTGTTTTAATTTATTTATAAATTTTGTATAATTTGGTTCATTGATAAGGGATTCTGGGAGTTTATTATATATTTTTATTGCCATTGTATATGGGCTTTTAGAGTGAAGGGTTAAATTAAAAGTAGGTAGCATTAGGCGTTCTTTGTGTCTTAGTGATCTACTTGTATGTCTGTCTCCACGTTTAGTAAACAGGGTTGGATTTTTTCTCACAAATTTGGATAGTTCCAGAATGTAGATGCATGGTAAGGTAAGTATTTTGTGTAGGGTTGGCAACTATCTTCTTGATCTATGTTAGTTAGGATACGGATTAGTTTCTTTTGAAGAATAAAAAGGGAGGGTGAGTCAGTACTATTACCCCACATGATAATTCCATAGCTGAACCAGGAATATGCATAGGCATAGTAAGTACTTAATGCTGTTTGGAAGTTAGTAGTGTTTTTTATTTCCCTGAGAGCATAGGCAAAACTAGATATTTTTGAGCGGACCTTTTTTACGTGAGCCTTCTAGTTTAAATTTGTATCTATTGTTATTCCTAGCAATGTATATATATACTTCAATGATACTTCGATGGTACTTCAATTGTACGTCAATGTTACTTCAATGGTACTTTGATGGTACTTCAATAGTACTTCGATGGTCCTTCAATGGAACTTCGATGGTACTTCAATGGTACTTCGATGGTACTTCAATGATGGTACTTCAATTGTACTTCAATTGTACGTCAATGTTACTTCAATGGTACTTCGATGGTACTTCAATAGTACTTCAATGGCACTTCAGTGGTACTTCTTCATAGTTTCAGCAAGAGGTGGCTTAGGTTAGTACCAAAGTTATTGCTTATTGAAATGCTTATTACGCAGTAGGTTAGGTTCAGCGGTGTAGTTACCCACTAAATCCGACTACTTCAAGATTGTGTGAGGAATATGGAGAACTAGAAACAGCATTCGGAAGCTCCTCTCTTGCTGTGCTCTCGCAAGGTTAGTCATGATCTTATAAGTAAGTTTTGTATTTCACAGGTGATTGATGCTGCAGACATCGCACCCTCAGTGGAAAAAAGGCATAAGACGAAAATGCTGATTTTTCAGTAGGGCGAAAAAACTGAATTTATGGGCTTATTTACTTTATTTTCAAACGTAAAACATTTCTTGTATAAATTCGTCAAATTTAACAAGAAAAATATGAAAAAAATGTAGCATACGTATCTTTAGACCTACTTTCCGATAAAATCGATGATTCAACGTAAAATCACTTATGCCTATTTTCCACTGAGGGTACGACATCATCATAACAGCCCATTAATGTCCCACTGCAGGGACGGGCCTCCTTCCGTGACGGAGGGATACTTGGCCTACTAATACCACGCTGGCCCACCGGATTAGTAAAGGGTTGAATTTCAAGTTTTCCATCTTTTTATTTCGTAAAGATAATATTTACGGATAGTCCCTTAGTCGGTTTTACAACAACCCATGGGATGAGATATAGTGACATCTATATGTATAAAACGAGAAACTGACTGACTGACTGACTGACTGACATATCAACGCACAGCCTAAACGGCTAAACGTAGGCACTTGAAATTTGGAAGGAACGTAGCTTAGGCAACGTAGAGGTGCGGTACAGAAAGGAATTCCCGAAATTTCCACGGGAACGGGAATAAGGGGGAAAATCCATTTGTATGAAAGATCTAAACCACTTAAGTTAGACGCTAGAAATTTGGCATGCAGGCACCTCAATAGATTTAAAGCTAAATTGCAGTAGGATATTGGAAAATTCTCACGGGAACGGGGGTTAGCGGGAAAAAACATTTGTATGAAAAAATCCAAACCGCTTAAGTTAGACGCTTAAAATTAGGCATGCAGGTTCCTTAGTAAATTAAAAGCTTACTTGAAACAGGATATTGCAATATTCCCTCGGGAACGGGAGTAAGTGGGAAAAAACTTTTGAATGAAAAATCTAAACCTGAAATTAAGCATGCAGGTACCTTAGCTAATTTAAAACGTAGTTGCAACAGGATAATGCAAAATTCCCTCGGGAACGGGAGTTAGCGGAAAAAACATTTGTATGAAGAAATCTAAACCACTTAAGTTAGACGCTTAAAATTAGGCATGCAGGTACCTTAGTAAATTTAAAGCTTAGTTGCAGCAGGATATTGCAAAATTCCCTCGGGAACGGGAGTTAGCGGAAAAAAACATTTGTATAAAAAAATCTAAACCGCTTAAGTTAGACATTTGAAATTAGGCATGCAGGTACCTTAGTAAATTTAAAGCTTAGTTGCAGCAGGATATTGCAAAATTCCCTCGGGGACGGGAGTTAGCGAAAAAAAACATTTGTATGAAAAAATCTTAGTTAGACGTTTGAAATTAGGCATGCGGGTGCCTTAGTAAATTTAAAGCTTAGTTGCAACAGGATATTGAAAATTCCTTCGGGAACGGGAGTTAGCGAAAAAAAACATTTGTATGAAAAAATCTAAACTGGTTAAGCGCTTAAAATTTTGGTATTACCTGCATGCCAGTGAGTGCAAAGTAAAAGAAACCTTTGAGAACGGGAATCAAATTAGAGGCTTAAAATTTATAGCTCGCGGTAGTGGCAACCAGGAAAGGTGGCAGACGCGTGAGGGCAGACGTCGTTGATGGTCATGTCAAATATTGAATTTTACAGGCGCACTTTTCACTATTCTTGGCTGGTTAAAATCTTTAGGAGGCAGTTTTCTGTTGAATTTTCCAGGCGGACGTTTCAAGGCCCTTGAATCTAATATTCTAATATATATTACTAGCTATTACCCGCGGCTTCGCCCGCGAAGGCTTATGACTATTTAATACATTACGTCTCGGTAAACAAAATTGAGGGACATACTGCATTCTGCGTATACATACCTATAAAAATATTGCCAATTGCAAGGAGTGCCTAGATGTAAACCGGCTACTTAAATCCTTTGCCCATAACTTTTACTGAAGGTCAAAAAGAAAGAAAAGCTAAGTAAATAGCAAGCGCTTAAACTAATAAAGTGAAAATTCCCTTAATGGCTACCGATCTTGAAGAGCTAAAAATGTATCTCCCTTTGCCCCTCCTGAGAAAGTGATGGCCTAAAAGATTTTACATAATTATGGTGCCATTACACAATCGAGGCGGGTCCAAGTTATACATCAGTAGAACAGTATTAGTAGTAGTATCAGTATTTTAAAATTCTGCCATCTTAATGTATGCCATTTAAAGTTCTGCAAAACAGTAATTAATTGTGCTAAATAATGTTTGTGCTAAACTATTTTATGCCAAATTATAACAGCCCATTAATGTCCCACTGCAGGGACGGGCCTCCTCCCGTGACGAAGGGATACTTGGCCTACTAATACCACGCTGGCCAGACAGATTGGTATAGGGTTTAATTTCAAGTTGTCCTTCTTTCTATGTAAAGGGACGGTTCCACAAGTTTTGTATTAAGGTTGCTGTGCCTGTCCTACTGATGTGTAACTGGACTCGCCTCGATTGTGTAATGTCACCAGATTATGTAAAATCTTTCAGGCCATCACTTTCTCCGTAGGGGCAAAGGGAGAGACATTTTTAGAACCTAGAAGCTCCTCAAGACCGGTAACCATTAAAGGAATTTTTACTTTATCAGTTCAAGCGCTTGCAATTTCCTTTGCTTTTCTTTTAACTTTAGTAAAAGTTATGGGCAAAGGATTTAAGTAGTCGGTTTACATCTAGACAGTCCTTGCAATTGGCAATATTTTTATAGGTACGCAGAATGCAGTATGTCCTATAATGTTCTTTACCGAGACGTAATGCATTAAATAGTTAGTGCAAGTTCAAGCTGGGGTGTGGACCGACCGATTTGTCAATAGATATACACGGTGATGACATCTGATGACGTTACTACATTGTTGACTCCTTAAATTCTCTTAAACGACCAGGAAAACCCTTCCACAATTTTTGTATTAAGGTTGCTGTGCCTGTCCTACTGATGTGTAACTGGACTCGCCTCGATTGTGTAATGTCACCAGATTATGTAAAATCTTTCAGGCCATCACTTTCTCCGTAGGGGCAAAGGGAGAGACATTTTTAGAACCTAGAAACTCCTCAAGACCGGTAACCATTAAAGGAATTTTTACTTTATCAGTTCAAGCGCTTGCAATTTCCTTTGCTTTTCTATTATCTTTAGTAAAAGTTATAGGCAAAGGATTTAAGTAGTCGGTTTACATCTAGACACTCCTTGCAATGGCAATATTTTTATAGGTATGCGCAGAATGCAGTATGTCCTTTAATGTTGTTTACCGAGACGTAATGCATTAAATAGTCATAAGCCTTTGCGGGCGAAGCCGCGGGCAATAGCTAGTATTCTATAAGAATACTTACGTACTCCATCACCACACGGAGAACGTAAGTATTATAGAAATAAAAAAATAAATCAGTTAACCAATACATTAATTTATTTAACATTAAAATAAAAACTCAACAGTCAATACTTAAAGTAAATTAATAAAGAGGATTACAGCCGCATCCACCAGCTAAACCATTAAATCCATAACCAGCACCAACTAAACCAGGTCCTGCTAAGCCTGGCGCTGCAAAACCTGGACCTCCATAACCATATCTGCCAGTTGTTGCAGCAGGGGCATAAGTTGGTGCTACACCTTCGCTCACAATACCAACAACACCATTACCACAACCGTAGTTAATTCCACCAGCACCAGCAGTAGGTAAGGCAGCGCCTTCAACTGCCACAACGCTCAAAAATGGCAGTTCACCAATGATAGATAAAGTGCCTTCGATCGCGTTTTCAGATATTACTGCTATGCCTGTAGGGGAGATTGGTGAAGTACTGGTGACTATGAAACCGCCTCCGCTTGTTGGGGCTACGGCGTTGCAACCACAGGCAGGTGCTGCGTAGGCTCCATAGGGGTTTATGCCAGCTCCGTAAGCCAAGGCACCTCCTGCTAAAGCTAGTTCTTCAGCTGCTAATGTTCTGCCAATACATTGTGCGGTAATTGTCTGTAAAATAAAATGTTTTGTTAATATCGAAGGGGTACTTCGTGTGGAGCTGGGTAAAAGTGAAAAAAAAAATATTGAGTATTTTTTTTAAGCCAACTGTTATTTGGTGCCTATCAAGGGGCATTATACAGCTATTACGGTAAAAGTCTCTACCCGATTAGCTCATAAGCGTCACCCTTTAGGGATTGGATACGTCAAAAGATAAATAAATAAATATTCCTCACACATTCACACATCGCCACCTAGTCCCAAACTAAGGAAAGCTTCTATGGGTACTAGGCAAACCCGAGACCTCTGCGTAGCAGCCATGTAATATACCGACTGCGCCACAGAGGTCGTCAAAGATGAAGAGGGACTAACGGCCGAATACTCAAACGTCTGTTAAAGTTAAGCGGCGCCTAAACTAGAAATTCTCATACAAATGTCTAGTTTAAGCGCCGCTTTACTTTAACAGACGTTTGAGTATTCGGCCGTAAGTCCTATTAATACCTACTTTCCACTGTTATCATAATTGGAAAACAATGAAAAACTCACAACAAATTACTCCACCGTAGTAGAACGCTTTGAACGGTTGAAAAAAACTTACCTTTGTCAAAACAGCAAAAGCACACAAAAATACTAATTTGGCAGCCATTTTAATTTATATTAATATTAATAAAATTTTAATTTTATTATACAAAGTTGATATTATGAACAAAGAATAGTAAATTATAATCAGGAATAGTGGCACCTTTTATATGATATTAAGTATTACTTATTGCTAACTTTACGTAACTTAAAGTGTCACAAGTGATAAACAAAATAATTGTAAAATTATATTATTAGGTAAGTGCAATATTACACCTGTTTCTAATAATAAGAAACTTTGTAATATTATGTAATCACCATTAATGTCCCACTGCAGGGACAGGCCTCCTCTAGTGACGGAGGGATACTAGGCCTACTAATACCACGCTGGACAAACGGATTGGTATAGGGTTTAATTTCAAGTTTTCCTTCTTTTTATTTCGTAAAGATAATATTCACGGATAGTCCCTTAGTCGGTTTTTACGGCACCCATGGGATGAGATGGGGTGGTGACACATTGTATTCTTACTCCGTCACCACACGGATAATGTAATATTAATATTACTTATTATAATCGTAGATAGCACGTTATTACCTACTCCAAATAGAGATAGAAGATTATATAAGAATACAAAACCCGTAAGTGGGCGGGCGCATATTGAATTTTTTCGAAAAATCTGAAAATATGAAGAAAGTCATGTCCCACTTCAAGTATCAATTTTTTCCATTGTCATTCTTCTTTTCGGATTTTTCTAGTTATACCTAAGCTTTACAGGTAAAAATGTATATGTAATTTTGACACTTGATTAGTTGATTTTTACTTGATTAGGAAACCGGGGGTTAGTTAACTACATTTTGCATTATTGATCCTATTTGCGAATTATGATTTTTTTTCAATTGGCGGCGCTAGTGAATAAATAAATATTTACGGACATCTTTACACAGCGCCATCTGTTCCCAAAGTAAGCTAGGCTTAATGTACTTGTGTTATGGGTAACAGAACAACGGATATTAGTACTTAAATACTTTTTTATTTTTGTAAATACATACCTACATATTATACATAGAAACACTCAGACCAATGCAAATAATCATGTTGTTCATGCACACAAATATTTGCATTGAGCGGTAATCGAACCCGAGACCTCTGGGTAGCAGTCATGTTGTATAACCTCTATAGTTACCCTCACAAGTGTAATTATTAATTTTAATGTTATAAGTATCTAGAGATGCTCAGTACTATTTCTGTTGTTATAAGAATAATTATGATTAGTGTAACCGGACACGATATTGATTTTATCTTTATGAATAAGTAATGTAAGTGAACTAAAATTTACTGTAAGTATCTGTAAACCTTTGAAACTTTACTTATTTTTGATTGTTTTAGTTAAGTAGTATTAATTATATTATTTTTAAAGAAGTACAAATTTGTAAATGATTATATTATATCAGTTTGTAAATTACTTTGTGAGAGAGCCTGGGGATTTGTCACACAGGTTTCGGACCTTTTACAAACTCCAGCTCTTACTAAGGTTAATGTCTATACAGTGTATACCTACTATCTACTTTAAGACTCAAACTATTGTACTTACTTACCTTTTTGAGAGAAATAAATGATTTATTTATTTATTTATAACCACTACGTGGCCGTTAAGCCAGATGCCAGTGAGCCCTATAAACGCTGTTAATGTTTCTGTGTATATAGTCAAGAAATGAACACTTAAATATGTTTTAAAAAAAGATTTTATTAAATTAAAACAAAAGCGTTCTTAATACTAGGTGTGAGTCGTGGCACAGATGACAATCGAATCGTGCGTAATATTATTTACATGGGCTTTTAAATGGATACAAATCTTATAAGTGTGCTATAGGTGAGCCCTCCTGGCATTCATGGGAACTATAACGTAATCAAAACAATTCTCTTGAAATACTCATTAGGAGCTTATCTTAACATTAAGAGGTGCCAACTGATGCCGTGGGTTCTCGGTACTCAATTTGAGTGGTTGGGAATATTTAGTTAATGAGTAACGTTATTGGTATGTGACCACTACTTTCAGGTCGCATAACTCCTCCCTCCCTAAGTTCAAAATCATCACCCGAATTACAATGAGGATGTTGATTTTGTTTTTTTACAAAGTAAAATATTCTTATATCTATACATCGTTACACAAAAAATAACTAAAATTAACACATAAATCATTAGAGTTCCTATACTAACACTGTGCACATTCACAAATTGCCCATATTCACTATTTTTCACTTCACTTTTACTCAGCGTATGTGACAGGAACTGGAGGTTTTCCAAATCAATCTTATTCAAGTTGATTGCTTTCTTTTCAAACACTTGTAGTGGTGTAACGATCTTTGGTAAGTGTATCTTTGGTATACCAGTAAAAGCTACTTCTCCGGTCTGAATACGACGTTTTCTTAATGTTATTTTTCCAACTTTCACTTCACAAGCGTTGGTGAGTGTTAAAATATACGTGCCCATAATGCTGTGTTGGCTCATGTCATTTTCGCATGTTTCTGTTAAAGTTGTCTGGACACCAGTGTAGGTATATTATCCACAAATCTGGTTTTATTAATTTAATCTTTATGTCGTTTGCTGCGACTGACAACGGAGAACACGAAGTTATTCTCGTAGAGAACTTCATTAAATCTTCAATACATCTATTTTCTTCTTCATAAGATATATGATTTTCATAACATAAAAACTTTCCATCAGCAACTTCTCTGCAGGGTTGAGAGAGTGGCGATATTTTCGATCCCTTTGTTAGGATTTGGGAATGTTTAGGAACAATCAGGAATGTAAGGTTTAGGTGAGGGTTGTACATTGGAAAAGGATATAATTTATAATAATTATATTCATCTAATTGGACTGTAGGAACTGTCATTATAAAAGTAATACGTTTGTTTTTCATAAATGCCTTAATGTCTATACAATTCTCAATATTAATTAAATTATCATAAGTAACAGGGAAAACTATCTTATCTGTTTTCTCAATATCTTTTAACGTATTATATAGTTCACTAGAGTCTAAAATAGATTGGTGCAATACATTAATTCTACTAAATGCAATTGCAGTTTCTACCTAATCTAACCTGGTTAAAATTATTTGAAAATTATGGGTTAATAAATTAAAACCTTTTAATACTGTATCTTTGCTCCTTTGAAATTGGGTTTTGTTCAATATTTCATCAATTTCTGTAATAGTTTTATCTAAAATAACAAAATTATTTCTAGTTAAATTTGTCATATTAACAAATGTTTCTACGATTTCTGAAATTAATGTCACTTTATTTACAAGTGCATTTTGTTTTGACTGTATTTTACTTATTAACTCATCGTATCTTAATGCATCTTCGTTATCCATATTACCAGTAATGGTTTTAATTAAAGATCCCAGTGGATTTATAATTCCTCTCTTAATTCTTATATTAGGGACTATTTGATTAAATCTATCTAACGTAGTATTCATAATATATTCAGTTTGTAACTGTGCATCTAAAATATTACCATCTAAACATATAAATTCAACTTATCTTTCATAAAACATACAATATGATTATATTTATCAATATTAAATTCAAATTACTGTATAATAATTCTAAATCTAAAATCTTAATATTTTGCCAATTATATAGGCTAATCTGACCTACACCTTCTTTAACAGGAAGAATTCTAGGATTATCTACAATTTTTTGAAGTTGAAGGGCCATTGCGGTCTTCATCACTATCAGCAAGACGTACCTGCGAAGGGCGTTTTATATCCTTTAGTGGAACCTTAGTTTTCCTATTTTGGGTCTGAACTGTAACGATATTTCGATTTATATCATCGACTACTTGTGCAGCTTGATAACGAGGCTTATCTTTGCTTCGTCTTGTATTTACTCCTTTAATAAATACTTTACTGCCTTTCTTTATATCAAAATTGGTTTCACCTCCACGTTTTTCTTTTATCTTAACCTTATTTCCTACCATTTTATCTGCTAAATAATCATACAAATATTTTGTCCTTTTTGCATGTTCCTGAACTAATTGTTGCGTATAACTTTTATTAAAATCTACATTAAAATTATCTGATAATTCAGTATGACCAAATACTACCTCAAATGGCGTAAGACCAGTTGTCGAATGAATTGACTGATTATAAGACATAACTGCGTATGTCATAACAGATGCTGCGTCTGTAATTTTCCTTTCATACTTAGCTAATCTATATATCTCTAAAATTGTAGAGTGAAATCTTTCCACTAATCCCATTGAGTTTGGATTATGTGGCGTACCAATATGTAATTCTATTTTATAAAAACTTAACATTTCTTTTAATAAACTATTATTAAATTCACTTCCTGGATCTGCACTTATTTTCATTGGAATACCATAAAAAGAAAAATATTTTAATAGTGCTCTTACTACCTCAGGAGTTGACCTATTAGGTACTTCAAATGCTTGTCCTAATTTACTAAACGCATCTATAAGAGTAAGAAAATATTTTCCTTCTATTGAGAAAATATCAATAAATATTTCGTGAAACGGCTTACTTTGAGTCTGGGTTAATTGTAACTCTGGCTTCAAAGGTTTCCTATCATATTTCATACGTTTACAAAGCTCGCATGAGTTTATTATACTTGCTACAGTTTGTTCTAAATTAATCCAATAATATGTACGTTTTAAATGTGCTACTGTTTCCTTGATACCTCTATGACATGTTTTTCCTATATGATATTTATTAACAATCTCACGTTGTTCATTTTCATTTTCTACATAAATAACTCTTTCCGTACATTCACGAAGTTTAATAGAGTCTTTCTTAAAAATACTAGTTACTACTTTAGAAAAAATTAGACGATGCTTCTCATTTTCAAAATAAATAAAATGATTAATTTTAGGGCGAATATATTCTTTTAAAAATTGCTTAACTAATGCCTCATTATTTAATGGCATATGCACTTCTAATACTTTTTGCTTATCCCTAGACATATTTTTAACACTAAATTCATTTTTATTCCACGTAAATACTAATATTTGGTTTGGTTTCGTATCAATCGCTTCTTTTAAAATTGGAATATCGGATGAGTCCGTATTCTCTTCAGAATGAATTGTTTCCACAGGTGAGCTCGGTCTTTCCGATGCTGTGATAGTACCACTACTCACTGATCGCATAGGAAAATTCGATTCTAAACTTTTAACTGATTGAGTTAAATCATCAGACGATGAAATTAAAATTGTTTCGTCCTCTGGAGTATTTACTATCATTGATACATTTTCATTTTCTAACACATTTAACTTAATACGTGACAAAGCGTCCGCATTATTATTCTGCTTACCTGGCTTATATTCTATATCATAATCATATTCAGCTAATTTTAAACTCCATCTTGTTAATCTACTACCTGGTTCTTTATATGACTTCAACCAAACAAGTGGTCTATGGTCGCTTAATATTTTAAATTTATTACCATATAAGTATGGTCTAAAATGCTTACATGCCCAAACTATGGCTAAAAGTTCCTTTTCAATAGTACTATATCGAGTCTCTGCGTCATTCAGAGCTCTACTTGCAAAAGCAATAGGCTTATCACTTCCTATCGTACCTTGTGATAAAACTGCACCCAGAGCATAATTTGATGCATCAGTGGTGAGTAAAAATGGTTTAGAAAAATCTGGAAACTGTAAAACTGGTGCATTTGTAAGAATTTCCTTACATTTCTCAAATGCATTTACATATTCTTCATTTATAATTATTTTATTTTTCTTTTTCAAACACTTTGTTAAAGGCTGCGTAATCTTAGAAAAATCTTTTATAAACTTCCTATAATATCCTACTAAACCTAAAAAACTTTTAATTTCTGTTGTAGTTTTAGGTAATGGAAACTCTAAAACTGCTTTTATTTTATCATTATTAGGCTTTAATCCGTCTTCGGATATTGTATGACCTAAATATAAAACTTCTTTCCTTAAGAATTCGCACTTATCTAATGATAACTTTAAGTTCATTTTTCTTAACCTATCAAATATTAATCTTAGCTTTTCTATATGATCCTGTAAACTGACAGAATAGACAATAATGTCATCGATAAATACTAGGCAATGTAGTCCTTGTAAACCTTTTAAAACATTATCCATAGCTCTTTGAAATGTAGCTGGAGCTGTCTTCAAACCAAAGGGCATTCGTTTAAATTCGTAATGTCCACTTTGTGTAGAGAACGCAGTTTTCTGCTGATCCTCTTTATCTACCTCTATTTGGTGATAACCACTAGCTAAATCTAACGTAGAAAAGTATTTTGCTTTTCCTAACCTATCAAATAAATCAGTTATATTAGGCAGAGGGTACTTATCATCTACCGTAATTTCATTTAAACGTCTATAATCTATTACCATTCGGTATTTCTGTTCTCCCGAACTATCTAATTTCTTAGGAACTAAATGAACTGGAGCACTCCACGGTGAGTGTGATTCCTTAATAACATCGTTCTTTAATAAATTATCGACCTGTTTCTTAATTTCTAAATTAGTTTTTATAGGGTTCCTATATGGTCGTATAAATATAGGATCTTCGTGTTTAGTCCTAATTCTATGCTTAACTTGATTAGTAAACGATAAAGGAATATTTTCACAATGAAAAATATCTTTATATTCGGTACATAAATTTTGTATATACCTTTTTTCTTCATAATTCAAATGATCCAATCTTAATTTTGAAAGATTTGATTCTAATTCTTTTTCAATATTATTATAATTTATATTTAATTTATTTAAATTAATAGACATACATTTCTTTTCCAATTTACTAACTTCTAACGGCTTATCAAAAATTATTGTTAAATTTTTGTCCGTAACGTTTTGAATAACCGTTTGTGCAAACGAATCCTTACACTTAACAATAGCATCAGGCATCCTAAGACCTGGATAAAACTCTAAATAATTTAAAATAGCTGTACCCTTTTCTAACACTGTAGGCAACTTAACGCGTGTCTCGGAACGCTTCGGTATGACTACCTTATATAAATGATTATACCAAATTGGTATATCACTAAATTTAGTTTTTAATACTTGCCTTTTCATATCTACACTAGCTTCTAATTCTCTTAATAAATCTATTCCTATAAGACCATCATATGCCTTGTCTACATTATAAACATAAAAAGTATGATAAAAATTTGCATTAAACGTTTTCGGTAACGGAATATTTATTACCTCGTTGTGTCTACTACAACCATGCGTACTGTATATTTTGAAAGGCTTATACATCTTATAACTATTAAAAAACTTATTTGCCTTTTCAGGACTAATAAAAGATCTCGTACTTCCCGTATCTATCAGCATATATGCATCTATTTCCGGTAAATGCACATGCGGAAGTCTAAGAGAATCGCTATAATTCACTTTTATCATTTCGTTTGCTCTTCTTGAGCCTCTATACGAAAATTTGGGTGAAAACTCTGTTGTTCACCGTTATTACTATACACCATATTATTCTGTACCGTCCTCATAGAGACGTCAGTATTTTGCCTCGGTGGCATATTCGTATTTCTATTATTTATTCCAAAGCGGAAGTTTTGATTAGGGTTCTGTCTAAAGAAACCCGATTGCTTGTAATTATTGACAGTTTTTGGAAACTGTTGAGGTGACGGCGTAAATGAATTAAATCTAGGCTTAAAACCTGAATTATATGGTAATCTGTTCATATGAAAATTATTATTAAAATTATGAGGTTTATTAAAATACGGCTGTTGCATCGGTTTACCGGGAATACCAAATTTAAATGGTTGCAACGGCGTTTGCGTTTGCAACGGTAAATGTGGCGAATTTTTATTAATTACATTCATTTTCTTCGCACTATTCATTGTATTATATCTCTGTAAAAAGTTCACCTCTTCAGTGACAACGCTTAAGGCTGATTCTAAATCGCAACACTTATTTAACCTAACAAATCTTAATAAATCTTCTGGTAAGTTGTACAAGAACACATTAAGGGCTGTGTTATTGTAAATAATATATTTTGCTGCTTTAATTCCTTCGTCGTGAATTAAATTTACTTTAGATATAAGCGAACTCCTTACGTTCTGTATCCTATGACAAAAATCAACAAAAGATTCTCCTCCTTTTATTTTTAAACTTTCTAATTCTAAAGCTATGCCTGCCTCTGATCTAGGATCACCAAAATGTTGGATAAATAGTTCTTTCAACTCTTCCCAACTTTTTATATTTTCACGCTCGCTCGCTAAGACGGCGGCTTTACCTATTAACCTACTGGTTATACAATGGTATAAGTATACCTTTTGAGCGGGATTATTGTCTCCACTGAAACTTCGTATAACGTAGTCGCATTTTGATATAAATGAGTTTAATAATTTGTCATCACCATCATATTTAGGGATGATCATATGAATTTCTTTTGGTATTAGCGATATTTGACTCATTTTAATATAAAAATAATTTTATTATTTTTTTAAAATATATAATATTATTAATTTACTTTATAATGTAAAATAACTATTAGGTATATAGTTATTTACTTTAATAATAAGTTTATTCAAATACTTAAATTTATTTTATTTATTTAATTTTACTTTTAATAGCTTAACACTAATTACCGATTTTTGGGTCCTAATTAAGTAGCTGTGTTTTCGATTTTAGAACAACACTGCTGCTATTTGTGACGATTGACGATTTTTAGTCCAATAGACACAATAATTATTATAATGGAAAAGTGGAACGGAAGTGAACAAAGGGTCTACTCACATATAACCGCTCTTCTCCATGACGACGATGTCTTCTGCTGCTCGTGCTTGACAAATTTGTTTTAGGTTCGACGGATTCTTCCCGAATTTAGCGCGACGATGTTAGCAATTTCGACTTTACGACGGCTTTCGATAATTGAAAAATCCGACCCGGCTGCGCCAGTCAAGAAATGAACACTTAAATATGTTTTAAAAAAAGATTTTATTAAATTAAAACAAAAGCGTTCTTAATACTAGGTGTGAGTCGTGGCACAGATGACAATCGAATCGTGCGTAATATTATTTACATGGGCTTTTAAATGGATACAAATCTTATAAGTGTGCTATAGGTGAGCCCTCCTGGCATTCATGGGAACTATAACGTAATCAAAACAATTCTCTTGAAATACTCATTAGGAGCTTATCTTAACATTAAGAGGTGCCAACTGATGCCGTGGGTTCTCGGTACTCAATTTGAGTGGTTGGGAATATTTAGTTAATGAGTAACGTTATTGGTATGTGACCACTACTTTCAGGTCGCATAACTATATAGTAAACAATTAGAACAATGCAGATATTCGTGTCATGAACAAGAATATCAAATGTCAACAATAAATGAACAGAATCAGCAAGGTCAATGTTAAGTTACGAAGAATGCAATGTACGCATTTTTGTGCATCGAGCAAGTTCATTATCCGTTTATTGTTAGTGACAAAAGGCCCATTAATAAACATTTATTTATTTATTTATTATCACAAAAGCCCTTTAATGTCCCGCTGCAGGGACAGGGCTCCTTGGCCTACTTGGCCTACTAATACCACGCTGGTCAGAGGGATTGGTATAGGGTTTAATCTCAAGTTTTCATTCATTTTATTTCGTAAAGATTCACGGATAGTCCCTTAGTCGGTTTTTACTACACCCATGGGATGAGACTGGGTGGTGACATATTGTATTCTATACCAATCCGACTGGCCAGCGTGGTATTAGTAGGCCAAGTATCCCTCCGTCGCTGAAGGAGGCCCGTACCTGCAGGGGGACATTAAAGGACTGTAGGTAATAAAATGTTTTATGACGTCAGTTCGCACTTTTGTAATGGGCCGAGTTATAGTTATTACGTGAAACATCCATCTATACTTACGAACTTTCGCGTTTATAATATTAGTTGACGACCTCTGTGGCGCAGTCGGTATATTACATGGCTGCTACGCAGAGGTCTCGGGTTCGATTCCCGCTCAATGCAAATCTTTGTTTGGATGAACATGATTGTTTGCATTGGTCTGAGTGTTTTCTATGTATAATAATATTATACATAGAAAACAATATACATACATATATTATGTACCTATGTATTTACAATAAAAAAAGTATTTATGTATGTTTATCCGTTGTCTAGTACCCATAGTACAAGCTTTGCTTAGTTTGGGACTAGGTGGCGATGTGTAAATGTGTGAGAAACATTTATTTTTTATTTATTAGTTGAATTTATCATTTTTATGTTTATCATTCTAACAAAGATGTTATGTAATACTAGCTGCTGTGCCCGCGACTTCGTTCGCGTGGCGGATGTTACTTACTTCGCAATTCGATTTAATACTGAAAAATTGTTTTTTAAACCTTATAACAAACAGATATACCTACACACGAATTGTAAAATTAACGAACGAACCAAAACCTTTTCAAAAACAGATCTTTACAAAGACAGATCTATGAAGACTTTGTCTAAACTTATACTGAAAGTCATGAGCGAACGTCATTCTTTCAAGTAAAATCTTAATACCGCGATACTGAAAATGACGTCACAGGCACAATGCCATCTGTTGTCAAATTTGTAAGTTATAATAAATGACATCGCTTTTTTCATCATAACAGCCCATTAATGTCCCACTGCAAGGACGCGCCTCCTCCCGTGACGGAGGGATACTTGGCCTACTAATACCACGTTGGCCAGTCGGATTGGTATAGGGTTTAATTTCAAGTTTTCCTTCATTTTTATTTCGTAAAGATAATATTCACCGATAGTTCCTTAGTCCGGTTCCGGTTTTACGCCACCCATGGGATGAGATGGGGAGGTGACATATTGTATTCTTGCTCCGTCACCACACGGATAATCGCTAATTAATTATGAATGAATACATTTGCACGCCACGTTATGGTGCGGCAGAATTACCTGCCTCGGTGGCGCGGCGGTCGCATTACATGGCTGGCGTGCATGAGGTCGCGGGTTCGATTCCCATGGAGGACAATTGTGATACACAAACTATTGTCCTTAGTCTGCATGTTCTGTGTGTCCGTTAAATTGATATTTTTAAAGGCTAGTCTGAAGACTTATAATAATTGATATTACACATACGATTCATGGTTAATTTTATTAACATTTAAAAGGAATAACTTATTAATAGCACTTAATAATAAAATAGTTATATATTATTTAAAAACTCATTTATTTTATGATTACTACTGGTAACGCCATCTCGTGAACAAAAGAAACGAAATTTAAATTCATTCAAAAAAACAATCCATTTTTCATGACCCCTGATTTGTATTGGACTGTTCTAATAAAGAGATCTAGCGATATCTCGAGTATTACTTATCCGATTCCGATTGTTTAATTATAATAGATAGATACCTACTTTAAACTTAATACCTAAAAACTACGTATCTATGTATTTTAATATCTAAAGCTCGCTTATTCCGAGAAGAGTCAATAAGAACCACGTCCGTTCGCATTAAGAGTCAATGTGAATGAAATTATATAGATGCACCGGTTGGCCGTTTCGGACGTTAAACAAAAATCAACCGTACTGCCGTACTCATACTGGCGCGGCGACAATTGGAAATTTTCTTTCATCTAAATCTTGTGTGTTTATAAACCGATTTCTATAATTTTTTTTTTATGAATAAGGTATTAAAGTGTACTTTTGAAATATGGGAGTTTGAAAAAGATATGTCTATGCAAATTACAATATATTTATGTATTTAATACACTTTGAAGAAAACCCTAACGATTAAACAGGTTATTGTGACTAATATATAAAAGATAGATATTACTATTCAGGACTTTTTTGTTCATCGTTTGAAGACCATTATTTTTGTAATACATATTTTTGGCGTATGATCAACGTATGCGATGATAAAAGCTCGAACGCGATTTTTTTTCAACCGACTTGCTTCAAATTTTTTGCCACTGCTCAGCTCCTATGTGTCTTAGCGTTATGTTATACAGCCTATAACCTGCCCGGGAGTATGGACTACAATTGTACCAAGTTTGGTTAAAATGCCTTCAGTAGTTTTTGACCCATGCGTGCACATACAGACAGACAGACAGACAGACAGACAGACAGACAGACAAAAAATTTATTGATTGCATTTTTGGCATTAGTATCGATCACCATTCATCCTTCAATATTAATTTTTAACATATATTCAATGTACAGAATTGATCTCTCTACAGTTTTATTATAAGTATAGATATTCCTTAATAATAATAATTTAGATACGTTTTAAGCATCATTGTCACGTCTCTGTCATATGATAAGTTCAAATCTGTTTATTATTCACACATACTCATACAACGCCACCTAGTCCCAAACTAAGCAGAGCTTGTACTATGGGTACTAGACAACGGATCTCATTTAAATACTTTTTTTAGGTAAATAAATAAATTAGGTAAATAAATAAAGCAGGACTGCTAGGTTCGGCAGCGAGAGATTACCACTACTATTATATTCTAGATCCTTTTGCTAATAAAATAAACTTCAGCAAGCACTTTCAGCTCTAAATATTAAGGTGCTTTTACGATATCTCGAGATCGATATTGGGTAAGTAGATAGGCATTAGCAGAACCACTCAAAATAATATATCGTTAACATACCTAACTATGCACACACTAAAAGCTTAAATGTTTTGTTATAAGTAGGTATTATGGCATATTTTGAAATTCCGGTAATGGAGAGGATGAGAAAATTATTGAGACTGCGTAAATGATCGCTGATAGAAAAGTATATCATCATTATTATAACAGCCCATTAATGTCCCACTGCAGGGACGTGTCCTTTCGTGACGGAGGGATACTTGGTCTACTAATGCTGCTGCACGCTGGCCAGACGGATTGGTATAAGGTTTAATTTCAAGTTTTCCTTCTTTTTATTACGTAAAAATAATTTTTACGGTTAGTCCCTTAGTCGGTTTTTACGACACCCATGGGATGAGATGGGGTGGTGACACGCTGTATTCTTGTTTTTTCTATGAGGCTATTCAGCGCACTATGTGCTCTTTTTTCTTATCTTGGGATCTCTATATAGACCAGACAACATTTTGACTTATGCAGATCTGTATTCTCACAGTTAAACTCCTCAAGCAGTTTTTTGAGGCAATGTATTAGCAATATGAATTTTTTAATATGATAAAATGATTCATCCATCCATCCAAATGTAAGACCCTCTAAAAGATGGAACGTTCTTCTACTGACTATAAGCTACGTCCTTTTTGTCAGGCATAACTGTTCCATTCCTTTGTTTAAGATGAAAATTTTAGAGTTTGAGACTAAAGTAAATCCTTCCCTTTTCTTTGTATAAGCAAGTTATTATCCATAGTTTTTTTTTAACTTAAGAAGAGTCGAAAAAATAAATTAAGCTAAAGAAAGAAACTGTATCTATTGTAGAGTCATAAGAGATACGAAGTAAAAAAAAATGCTGTTACAAATAATTTGAAACTATTTATACACTTTTCTCTTTGTTTTAATTTATTTCTTAAACTTAATAAACCTTTTTTATCAGTTCAAAGAATCATTACTTATCTTGTACATTTATTACGAAACTAATTTGTATAAAATGGTTAGTATTGATATCAGAAATCATTCAAATCACGTATTTTGTATAGTGACAATTACTTCCATCTAAAAATAAAAATGGTGTCCAAAACTATTATCCTGTTATGTGCTGGCATCTGCATTTTCAAGGTAATTAATTTAATTTAACTCAATTTTTATTTTTGGCATTTGGGAAAGAGATGTGGTGGTTACATCGTAAATACTGGGAATAAATAAATATGTCATAATAACTCTTAAAAGTAGTACAGCAGTAGCCAACTCCTTCATATTTGAAGGGGTAACTCCAACAAATATGCCAATGACAAGACCCACTACAATTATTTAGCACTAAGAAATATAAATCGGCCAATTGTGTCTAAAATCTGATTACTTTACTCCATTGAGAAGCTGTGGGTCTCCATACCATACTATCCAAATAGATTTGTATTGGGTATGTTCCAAATTTTCTCTTTTCTGCTAGATACCTTGACTTTTTAATTTTTTTCCAGAATAAGAACTAATAGTCTATTCATAATCTCATAGATTGTATTTAAAAGCACAGTCTAAGATAGAAAATAACAAATTTTGTTTATAGCCAACTTTAAAATCTACAAGATGTCGGTAAAATAGTATCTAAAATAAACACTTCTTTGCACAGATCTCATCAGCACAACGTATCGCACCCATGAACAGCATCGCTGGCACTGCACTAGCCGCTGAAGAACTAGCTCTTGCAGGAAACGCCCTTGCCTACAACGCTGCCATAGGAGCATCACCTTACCCTTACGGACCATACCCAGGTGTTGGACCATACCCGGGTGTTGGACCTTACCCGGGTGCTCCAGGATGCAACAACATTGCCCCAACAAGCGGTGGCTCCTTTGCTGTAACCAGCACATCACCAATTGCTCCAACCGGGATCACTGTGATTTCAGAGAATGCCATCGAAGGACCTCTAGCCATCACTGGGCAATTACCCTTCCTTGGAGCAATTGCTCTTGAAGGTGCTTTAGCTTCGGCTGGCGCTGGTGCGATTAACTACGGTTGTGGTAATGGTGCTATTGGGATGGTCAGAGAAGGTGTGGCTCCAGCCATGAACCCTGGTGCTTACCCTCCTGGTTACCCAGCTCCTGGTATGCCAGCTAACTTTCCCTATGGTGGACAAGTTGCAGCAAGAAACTATAATGGTTTAAGAGTATAAGTTAAGACTTTAAGTTATTTGGTTTTAATATTTAAATTGGAATAATAAATATTATTTAACATTTTACTTTTTGCTTTCATTTTTGTTCCTGTTCCTTAACTACTCGTACTCATGGACCACTTACACGAATACCTTATACATTTAGATTTTATAATACTTTGATCAAACTATCAACTATCTGTGTTGGGAGAGGCCTATGTCCAGCAGTGGACTGCAATAGGCTAGTTGATTGATTGATTGAAACTATCACACCGACCCGCAGACGGTGATGGCAATTGCCTTTCTCGCTTATACTTAAGTTAAGAGAGTACAGCTGCGCTGTTTTTGTGTCCTTTTAATTTTGAGTCTGTGAACAAAGCGGCAACTAAAACAAACAGGTCCATTTATTCTGTATATCAAAACCTCTTTTCTTACCATAGTTGTCATAAATATCGGCTAAGAGAAATTGGATGAGCATAAACTCCAGGCTAATTCACCTGGGTAGTGGTTCATTCTTACTCAAAAAGACGCATGTGTAAAGTGGCAGTATTTTGGAGTTGGTAATAAAACTATTTTCCGTGTGGTGACGGAGTAAGAATACAATATGTCACCACCCCATTGAGATGGGGTGGTGATTGGATGAGTCCCATGGGTGTCGTAAAAACCAACTAAGGAACTCTCCGTGAATATTATCTTTACGAAATAAAAAGAAGGAAAACTTGAAATTAAACCCTATACCTACCAATCCGTCTGGCCAGCGTGGTATATGGTAGGCCAAGTATCCCTCCGTCACAGGAGGAGGCCCGTCCCTGCAGTGGGGCATTAATGGACTGTTATGATGATAATGGATAAAACTATTAAAATCACCATGTGACCATCTACCAGCCATGAAAGCGCATTACATTATTATATTTTGATTACATTACAATTTTAATTTCAATTCATTCATTCGTTTCTTCATTGATCATAGTTTATCCAATCAATTTTATTCGAGAGAGTACAGTCACGAGCAATAATATGTACACATTTTCATATTTTGTAAAACAGATATCTGAAGTTCTGCCAATCCAAAATTGAATATTCAAAGATTAGTTCAAAACTGTACGTAACCTCTTCTAAATTACGAAATAATTTTGGTATTCTAATGTCTAGATTAACGTGCAGATAGTTTAGAAAATTTTACAATGTGTACATATTTTTGCTCGTGACTGTACAAGGACAGGAAAACAAGTCATCTATGTAAAGTATTGAAGCAGAATAATCACTCCGGTCACTTTTTATGCTTTAACTTAAGTTTATAGGTTTTGGGAGAGATAGTAAGTAAAATAAGAATAATTTCTTTTTCTTCTACCACCGCACGTTAATTAAACTTGGCACTATACTATAGTACCAAGCTAAACTGATACTTAGGCTACTTCCATCAACGAAGAAAATATGCCCTACTAAAAGCCTTTAGTCCGAAGTGGCTATTCTTTACTAAAAGGGAGAAACTTGTCCTAGTAAAAAAATAAATATTCTTCACATTTTCACACAACGCCATCTAGCCACAAACTAAGCAGAGCTTTAAACATACTTAAATACTATTTTTAAGCTTAGCAGACGGATCGGTGAAGAGTTTTATATCAAGTTGTCTATTTTTATGGTTTCGTGAGGCTATATCCATAGCCAAATCCGAGCCCGATCCAATTTTTCTTTTGGTACGAGCTCTTTGTGCGCCTTTACAGAGGGTAAACATAGCCTACTATTACTTAGTTATAATTATTTACAGGATTTCATTAGATTTTTTCTCTGGCATAGGTATTACCTAACATTATTGCCTCTTAAAATTGATACTAGGCCTACTAATACCTCGCTGGCCAGACGGATTGGTACAGGGTTTAATTTCAAGTTTTCCTTCTTTTTACTTTGTAAAGACAATATTTACGATTAGTCCCTTAGTCGGTTTTTACGACACCCATGGGATGGAATGGGGTGGTGACATTTATTGTATTCTTACTCACCACACGGAGAACTCCGTCACCACACGAAGAGTGATGCATGCAGTACTCTTCCATAATTAATGAGACGCTTAGATTTTAGTTTAGAATGTAAGTTTTTTTATTATAGGTATATGTACTCATTGTTGAAGAGCCAGATAAATTAAAATAAATATTATGTACTACTAGTCCTTGTCTCCTTAACCGAATTTACCTATTGCGTTTGCTAAAATTAAAATTATCCAAGATTACGCTTAGGTATGCTTATAATTTGCAATTAACTGAGATAACAGCATCTTGTCTGCATTGTAGTAAACTTTAAATTGTTTCAATTTAATGTAAATAAATAATGAAAAATGTTAATATGTTGTAAGTGTATTGAAGTGTATGAAGTTTGTATTTTTTTTTAAAGAACTAATACCGCAATAGGCTTTCTATACCTGTGTCGCGGGCACTTTACAAACGTCACTTTACAGACACAAAAAAATAGACTCCAGATAAATAATAAATAAACCTCACACATTCACACAACGCCATCTAGTCCCAAACTTGTACTATGGGTACTAGACAACGGATAAAAATACTTAAATACTTTTTGTGTTTTAAATACATACAATATTATACATAGAAACCCCATCTCATCCCATGGGTGTCGTAAAAACCGACTAAGGGAATAACCGTAACTACTATCTTTACGAAATAAAAAGAAGGAAAACTTGAAATTAAACCCTATACCAATCCGTCTGGCCAGCGTGGTATTAGTAGGCCAAGTAACCCTCCGTCACGGGAGGAAGGCCGTCCCTGCAGTGGGATATTAATGGGCTGTTATGATGATACATAGAAACACTCAGACCAATGCAAACAATCAATTTGCATTGAATGGAAATCGAACCCGAGACCTCTGCGTAGCAGTCATGTAATATAACCACTACGCCACAGAGGTCGTCAATCATAAAAACATCCAGACTCCAGATCACACAAATGATTCTATTAATCTTCCGTGAAAACTAAACCCGTGACATCTATAACGGCAGCCGTGTATACAAGACCACTTTGCCAGTGAGTTCTTTCAATTCGCAACTCTCTCTTATCTTCATTCTTCGTCGTTTCCAAATGCTACGCACTTTCCAATGACGTCAGTTAAGTTAAGTAATAAATTTCTTAGAAATAAAGCAATGCTTAGTTGAAAAATCGATGCCTTATCATGTTATTGTTAATACAATCGCAGAGTTTCAAAGATACACACGTTTAAACATAATTATTATCATTAAATCTTAAGTGTTACTTAACTAATTAAGTAATTATTAAGTATATAAACTTAGTACGCATGTTTTTCATCATTAAAAGTAAATAATCTTTAGTGGTTCTTGTATCTTAAGAAAATGTTTAAGAATTTGGTAGTTGTGACTGTTTTCGTTATTTTCATTCAGGTACGTAATTTTTATTTCAGTGTTTAGGTATATACGAGTATACTTATATTTATTTATTTTAAGCCGATGAATGAGGGAGGCGCAGGACCGCATAAGGCAATATTTGGAGGAGGTCTATGTCCAGGAGTGGACGTCAATTGGCTGAAATGACGATGATGATGTTGATTTTGGTTGTTTTTGATTCTTAGCAATCCATTGAAAGCCATAAGGGCGACGGGTCTATTTTATGGCACAGGAGTTAATAATTAATATTAGGTCCCTTCAGCAAGCAGGTGCCCGTTTAGACCGTTTCGGTATTCATCTCATAAATAATTACTAAATTATGCGTATTTTTACATTTAGATTTTTTTTATTAGAAAATTATTTTAATTGTTATTACCTGTAATAATATTTAATTAAACTCAATATTTTATTGAAGAACTTCAATTAATTACCCCTTCAAACAAAAAATTACTGGTTCAACAGAAAATATCATTAAATTTAAATTAAATTCCTGACAAGTACTAAAGTAAAAAAAAAAGTTTCTAAAATAGTTAATCAAATTTTACTTGTTTCAGAATTCACTTTGCCAAAATATTGGTTTTGGTAATGGATTGGGATTTAACGGACTTACAAATGGTATGGGCCTCCCGAATGGCTTTACTGCGCCTAATCTTGGATACGCTGCGAACATTCCTAATTCCAATTTAGGAATGCCACAAACTCTACCTAATCCAAATCTAGGATTATTGCCAGGTTTGCCAGGACTCGGCAATTGTGGCGATGGAAACTTGCCAATAAACAATTACGGTTTCAACAATATAGCAGCAAATAATTTGGCCAACAATTTGCCGGCTGCCAATCTCGCAAACTTCCCAGGAAATTTTGCTGCAAATAATTACATGAATAACAACTTAGCTATGAATGGCATGGCAGCAAGTAACATAGCTGCTAATAATGCTGCCATTGCTGGAATGGGGGCTATGCCAGGAATGCCATTGGCTGGAATACCTGGCCAGGCAATTGCTGGAACAAGAAACTTTGGTGATATTGCTGTTTTAGGAGAATTGCCTGTTGGTGGCAATACGGCAGTATCTGGCAATGTACCAGTAATTGGGTACGTGAATTTTGAAGGGATTTTGCCGGCTGGTGGGTTAGTCAGTGTGGCAAATGGCTGTGGTTGTGCTAATAATCAATTGGTTTATTAAATTCTAGCCTAAAAAAAAGAAAAACGTATCTGAATGTAAATTGTATGGAAAATCGTTGGTTAAATTATTGTTAGTTTTTGTATGTTAATTTATGGAAGAAATAAAGTTTTAATTTATGATATCCTGTTTTTTTCTGCCCTGCTCATGTTATTTATTTAATGATATGGGTGATTCTTCGAACCCAACATTTTCGATGTCTGGAGGTTTTTCTTTGTAACTAACAGACCAACCAAACTGCAATTATTTTTTAAACATAGTATAGACAGTTACCTATCTTGCACACGTTATTGTTCTTTAATAATAGTTTTTTATATTATTTAAAAAAAATATTAAAAAGCGTTCTTCTGATTAATATGGTGTGTCCGTACCCCAGTTTCTTGAACGTTAGTAACAGTAACATTTTTTCTTATTAACGAATCGATGTGCGTTATAAATATTACAATAGAATATTAGTTGTTTCTTTACACAAAAAAATGGTACTAATATTTGCGATAGTTTTTTAATAAAAAAATAAATTGTGAGTGTCCGGCACAATAGTCTGATTCATATTCGCGCGCTTTACTCGAACGTACCTAGCTAAGTACGAAACATCAGGAGATCCCTTCTAGTGCTGGTGGTAGCCAGGGACTCTGCTGACGTGGTCACGACGTTACATGTGGCTGGTTCGTGTTGTTGCGGAGATATAAATGTAAATATCTGATTCATATTACTTTGGTTCACCTGTGTTTCTGATTACTATTTTGGCTGTTATAATTAACTTAAATGGTTTTCAAACTTGTATCTGTTGGAAATATAATTCAATTGGGGACTAAAAACCTATGTATAAATAGCAATGCTTAATTGTGTACGTGTAGTGATTTACCGATGTTAAAAGGCAAAATTTTGATTTATATGTGCTTGATTCATACGGTAAAAATACTATATTAATCAGAATTTCACACATATTGTTAATAAAACGATGCATTGGCGGCACGGATAATGATTGATATTGTCAAGTTTTCAATGCTTCTAATAACTAGATTTATGTGTGGTGATAATCATTGTGATTATCAACTGTGATTTTAATAAATAAATGACAGATTTTTATAACTAGAATTTCATTTTTGTTCCTAATTCTGATTTATATGACCTCAAAAAATTTAAAGTTAATTATCTCGAAAACCATTTCATAAAAAGTGTGCCTTCTTCAGACATTGTATATTAGGTTATCATCTTTGACAAAAACATGTTTTATAAGTCAAAATGTGAATAAAAAATTTGCCCATAATGAATCAGACAAAGAATCGAATTTCGAAGAAACACCAATATACAAGCTGGATGAACGATTGGTCTTATATAAACATAACATACCTAAGCAATAATTATAGTAAAATATACATAGGTTTGCTTATCGTTACTAGGGACTCTTGGACTCTACATTATATCGTAGCTCTTGTCTTTTTTGCTAAGAGGGGCTCGTGATATGGTATGCTTTCAAAAATTCAGGAATTAGCACTTCGTAAATCACTGTGATAATAATTATATTTTAAACTAAGGAATGTTTAACATTCTCTTACTCTAAGTACATACATACATACATAAACTCACGCCTTATCCCGTCCGGGGTAGGCAGAAAGTACAGAACGCCACTTGTCACGATCCTGGCAAACAGATTGGGCCTCGTCCACATTCATTCAGCGAGTCATACATGCACGTCGGTTACGAGTGCTCTTTATTTGGCCCTTCTCCAATACGCAACCTATCAGTCTGGTCAACATAAATATGCTAAAAAAAACAAATGTTATAACATATATTATATGTTTTAACATTTTTTTTTTCTTTCTTTAGTCTATGGGAGACTTGTCCTTGAGTTATCCTTATAAAATTTCTTACCATGCACCATTTGGGAATAATTTAGACTACCGGCACTGTATGTTAACTAAATGTGTGAGCCTGGAGAATTTACACACTGGTTTCGAACCTACTATAATACAATCTTACCCAGCTAGTTGAACCGACGACCTCAAAAAGGTCTCTGGGTCGGACTGGATGGCGCAGAGGCCTATGTCCAGAAGTTTTATTTTATACAGTGTAAGACCTAATGTCAACTTTTGTGCCTACTAATCATAATGAGAGATTATAGTTTATTTGTAATGTATTCAATGTATTCAATTGTGTACCTAAATACGACTAGACTAATAATAGGGGATAGGGTTTTTCAATTTTTCCTTCTTTAATTTCGTGTAGAAATGTTTACACACTTTTTTTTAAGTAATAGTAAAATTTAATCAGCATTCAATTAAAGCTTGATACTTTAGGGTTCCGTACCAATTTTGAAAAAAAGGAACCCTTATAGGATCACTTCGTTGTCCGTCTGTCTGTCTGTCAAGACCATTTTTCTCAGGAACGCGTGGAGGTATCAGGCTGGATTTTTTAAGGTCTGTTTCAGCGAACTTGCACGGCTAACTTAAAGTACGCGATATTAAGGTGACAAACAGGCGAAAAGGGTTGCCGAGCCACAAGTACGCGTACCTACCTACTCGGACATCTATCACCCACTTTAGAGCTGTGAGAAAATCGAACTTTTAATCCAGTTCAATCAAGTTTACGTTTACGTCGCAAAGGGTGACCACGAGTCCGGCAGGAAATTTTCGACGAGCAAGGGTACAAAAAACTACAGGGTACTTCCAGTCTACCTAAAAACTTGAAATTAGGCATGAAGCAAGGTCTTATAGTACTTACATGTAAAGGAAAAATTCTGAAAACCTTAAATTTTTACTTTCATCGTATTAGCTTGGCGAGAAAATATTTTTTGAGAGCTGAGTCTTGACGTCACAAAATTTTTGACAGATGATTCGTGATTTCATAGACTTTTGACAGATGAGTCGTGACGATTCCCAAGTAATGAGAAAGAATCTTTTTAAATCTATGTAAAAAAAACCAGGCACAGGACAATGAATCTTGGAACTCAGAAACAGTTATTGCCCTGCAGGGAGTTTAAATAAGCGACTACGTGCATAAAAAAATCTACACCGCGAAAACCGCCACCGCGCTAATAAAATAATACCATTTTTTTATTTTATAAATTTTATTAAAAAAATGATTTAATAAAAACAATAAATAACTTAACATTACAGCTTAAATATTATCTTTTTTACTATTAATGTCAAAACCTTGCATTATTTGATGAGCTTTGAAATGATCCGCAACCATAATTTACTTTACCTTTACCAACAGTAGGTATTTTACCATTGAGTGTCACTACACTATTAAATGGTAATTTACCTTTGACTGCCACATTACCATTAACTTCCAAATGATTTGCCACTATATGGAAATGTATATTCTCTTTACAATTATTGTGAGGGTGACCAATTCTTAAATTCATTGATTTAGGTCTTATTACATTATTTGGTACGTATGTAACTTCGTTGGCAATACTGGTATCTAGACCACCATTTATGTTTGTCAAAGGATTGCTAAGTAAATTATTATTAAGAAACACATCAGGTACATTATTGATTATTGTTTCTTGAAGTCCAAGATTTCCAATTGCCCCGTTGGTATCAAATCTATTACCAACTATAGCGGGATTGCCGAATACGCTTGGAAAGTTTGTGCCGTCTAGGTTTCGGTATAGCCAGTTATTGCCAGCAGAGATTTGATTGTTCATCGCTGGCCCATTTGCAAAGTTATTAAAGCATGATTGGTCATTTGCTACTGTTGATCCAGCTAAATAGCCTGACAAGTTATTGGGGAATGTGCGGGCTGTAACCAACTGAAACAAAATCATTATTAATAGATATTCAAATCAAAACATTCTTATTAAAACATAATTTTACACTGCAGGGTATATGAATAATGGATTACTACTAATACGACAAACATACTAGTAAAGTTACATTAAGTATGTCAAGCTTTTTCATTATTTTTCTTGTAGTATTTTACGACAACCACAGGATATTTTTTTTTTTTATAAATACTTTTTTTTTGTAAATATATACTTAGCATAAAAAATACTCAGACCAATGCAAACAATCATGTTTATGCACACAAAGATTTGCATTAAGCGGGAATTGAACCCGAGATCTCTGCGTAGCAGCCATGTTATATACGACCACAGAGGTCGTCAAGTGATACAGTAGTGGAGTATTTTGTTCTTAGTTCATCATCATAAAAAAATATCTTAGGGTAAGTATAGTAATATAAAAATAATAATGGGAACAGATTTTATAGCTTTTAAAAATGAAGGATTTTTGATTTTATCAAAAGATAGAAGAATTTGATATTTAATTAATAATTTTCCCATGAATAAAGAACCTATGACAAACGTTATAAACTTAGTCCAGAAAAGTAATTAAAAATCTAAATAAATAATCTAAGTAGTTACAATACGCACCTTTATAATTAAAACAAATAATATTATACATAATTTCTTCATTATTATTTAGACAGCTTTGTAAATTAAACAAAAAAATACTCAACTTTTTATTTTAATTTAAAATTACAAATGGACGGCTTAGTCATAAAAATTACTTACACCGACAGTATATCAATGCTAAATTAACCACACATGAATAATAACTAATAAAATAAATATTAAATATTATTTCAAAATAAACTTTTAGATTTCTGCGAATTTTTATCATAAATTTGATAATTACGTGTTTTTTTACTGCCGAAGATTTCGATTATAATTTTTTATCAGTTGCACTGTTACAAAGAGAGAAATACTTTGATCGTGACAAACGATTGATGTATATTATTACAAAACAGAAAACAGATGTTAAAATAGCTATATCAAAGGAACAAAGAACACATACGAAAAAAACTAAAGATAATAATGATTATGATACGCTATTTCATCATAACAGCCCAATAATGTCTCACTGCAGGGACCGGGCCTCCTCCCGTGACGGAGGAATACCTGGCCTACTAATACGATGTTGGCCAGACGGATTGGTATAGGGTTAAATTTCAAGTTTTCCTTCTTTTTATTTCGTAAAGATAATATTCACGGATAGTCCTTTAGTCGGTTTGTACGACACCCATGGGATGAGATGGGAACGCTATATAAAACCAAATTACTTAATCTATTTACCCAACTGCGCTTAATTTTTTAATACGAATGCGCCAGAAAGAAGGCTAATGTTTTTAGAAAAGATGAGTTTTGGCAACTAAATCTTTAAATTAACTTTTTCAATCCAAATTTATTACTTCAATAATAAATAATAAAAAATAAATATTCCTTACACATTCACACAGCGCCATCTATTCCCAAACTAAGCAAAGATCGTACTATGGGTACTAGACAACGGATAAACATACTTAAAATACTTTTTTTTTGTAAATACATACGTATCAGGTATACAATACAATAATATACAAAAATCAATCAATAGTTTTAACAGTCCTATTATTCTGATTTTATTAATATTTTTTTTATTTAATTAAATATCGACCGACTTTGAGAGTTGGTATGACATAAGGAGGACATGACTTGTAATTTCACTAGCAAAAATGTACATACTTTTTCAAAATCTTAGAAAAAACTCTTAGTAATCTTAATACTCCCAGATGCTGGTATCTTTCCTTTAAACTCTATCGCGCCAGACACTTCTATTTCCCCACAAGAGCCATTATCCTCCTCATCATTCACAAATATTTCTTCTGGTTTTATATCATCAGCATCTTCGAGAACTTCATACCGCTCAGATGGTATTAAAGTTGGTGGTAATCCACATGCTTTTGGTGGTTTTGGTATTACCACTTCTGGTGGTGGTATTAGTTCTGAAGAGTCTGGATATACTGGTATTAAAGCTGGTCCTGTTACGCTCAACGTTGATTGGACGTTAACAAATGGCAGTACTGATAAAGGTGGTATTCTGTTTCCAAATGTGGTAGCTGTGAAATTGAAAGAAGTACATTAATCATTAGTACATCCATGAAGTCACCACCCAATCTCAATTATTTTAAGGCTCGTAGCACATGTAACGAAACGTAAACGGATCGGCACCGTATCAACTCGACCCGTTCAGTATTATTTGTATGAAACTCCTTACTGCAACGCACACTAATCGGAATCGTAACGTAATCGGATTTTTGACGTTTGACTCCGAGGAAAATGGCGAGGCTGTGCCGATCCGTTTACGTTACGTTAAATGTGCTATGACCCTAGTCGTTAAAGCCAACTAGTGGAGAGTTCGCAGAATGGGGACGAAAACAAAAGGTTACAAACTTAATAATTATACTCGTAAATGCTTATACCAATCCGTCTCGCCTGTAGTTTTTACTCAAGCCAAGTCTTTTCGTCACTGGTGGAGCTCCGTGCATAGATAGGCTGCTATTATTGTTCTCCGTGTGGTGACGGAGTAAAAATACAGTGTGTCATCACCCCAAAAACCCCGTACCAATCTGTTTTGCCAGCGTAGTATTTGTAGGCCAAGTATCCCTCCGTCACGGGAGGAGACCCGTCCAAGCAGTGGGACAATAATGGGCTGTTATGATGATGATTGTTGCAGAGTTTTAAGGTAAGCAGTAACTACTTGTAGTTCCTTTATCAACTTAAAATGGGTCCTCCTATTTCCACCTTGCGAAACTTCCTCATTAAATTAATTATCTTAAATTTTACTCTTAGATAACCCTGACCATCTATTTCCAGAGTCAAAAAATGATCCAAGTTATTGAACTACTTATCCACAGTATAGTATAATTATACCTAGTACTTACAGAATGCTGGTGGAGTCAAAAAGCTGCTTGGTTTTATTAAGCTGACTCGAGAAATGGGTATCACCTCTACTTGCTGTAAAAATAATACCATTTTACACAATATCAAAAACAAATATTAAGCCTATTTTTGTTATATTGCTGTAAGTCCTCGTAATATAAATATATAAATATTCCTCACACATTCACACAATGCCATCTAGTCCCAAACTAAGCAAAGCTTGTACTATGGGTACTAGACAACGGGTAAACATACTTAAATACTTTTTTTTTGTAAAGCCATACGTACCTATTATACATAGAAAACACCCAGACCAATGCAAACAATCATGTTCATGCACACAAAGATTTGCATTGAGCGGGAATCGAACTCGAGACCTCTGCGTAGCAGTCGTGTCGTGTAATATAACCACTACGCCACAGAGATCGTCAAATGTTATTAGATACTTAATAGTTTTGTACTTACTGCATCAACTAGCTTGACAAATTCCTCAGTAGGTATGTATGCCAACGTGTAATCTGAGACTGGGTAGCTGATAACATACTGTAAATAGAATATTTATAAATAATTTTATTTACTAACTTAAAAAAAGAGTTATTAGTTTAGTTGCAATATTCTGGCGAGAACTCCGTGTGGTGACGGAGTAAGAATACAACATGTCACCACCCCATCTCATCCTATGGGTGTCGTAAAAACCGACTAAGGGACTATCCGTGAATATTATCTTTACGAAATAAAAAGCAGGAAAACTTGAAATTAAACCCTATACCAATCCGTCTGGCCAGCGTGGTATTCGTAGGCCTAGTATCCCTCCGTCCCGGGAGGAGGCCCGTCCCTGCAGTGGGACATTAAAGGGCTGTTATGATGAATCATTATGGATCATTTACCTTGGGTGGGAATCAACTCCGCCACTCCAAAGACGGAAACCCCAAACACATCCGATTTGCCACCAAAGCATATTATTTATTTATTTCATTTCCATCAACACATAAAACAAACAAATTGAAAATACTCCAGATAATACTTACCTAATTGTCTTTAAAAAGATAAAAATAATAATAGAAACTTGCCTTTAAAACAAAAACTTGAAAACAAAAAAAGATTTTTTTGAGATCCATCTTTTCTTTGTAATTCCACAACAATTACTGACCTATATTTAAAACTTTACACCTGCCTAATTAATAACCAATAACACATAAATATTATTTATATATAAGCATAATATAGCAATGTCTGTTTGTTCATTGTTGATACTTTAATCATCATAACAGCCCATTAATGTCCCACTGCAGGGACGGGCCTTCTCCCGTGACGGAGGGATATTTGACCTACTAAGACCACACTGGCATGCCAGACGGATTGGTATAGGGTTTAATTTAAAGTTTTCCTTCTTTTTATTACGTAAAGATAATATTCACGGATAGTCCCTTAGTCGGTTCGGTTTTTACGACACCCATGGAATGAGATGGGGTGGTGACATATTGTATTCTTATTCCGTCACCACACGGAGTTACTTACTATAATACGAGTACACTTTGTATTTTAAATGCGTTGCAGTCGCTTACGCAGCACACTATTTGTGTGATTCACATTTTTATCAGAGAATAAAATTTTCTAGTTATTCATTCGTAAAGAAATATTATTAAGTATATATTGTTTAAAACAAAACCGTATAAATAAACATAGCTTGTTGATATCGTTTCTAATACGTGTCAAAAGCAAATAATTGTTATTATATTTCAACATAATTGTATATTATTTTAACGAGGTCTTTGTTTTAAAAGATATTTTATTGACAGCTGCAGGTGGCTAATTACTCGTAATAACATTTTAAGCTATACCTATTATAATATTATAAAGAGGTAAAGTTTGTGTGTTTGTGACGCTGTAGGGGGTAATCTCCTGATCTAATAAACCGATTTTAAAAATTCTTTCTGTGTTGAATAGTCCATTTATCGGGGAGTGTCATAGGCTGTATAGTATCACGCTATGACTAATAGGAGCGAAGCAGTAATAAAATATGTTTAAAAAGCGGACGCGTTTTTTGGTCAACGTGGCACGGGTCAGCTAGTACTCAGTATAAACATAAATTACCTTAAACTCCTCTATGGTGTAGTGGTTATATAACATGACTGCTACGCAGAGGTCTCGGGTTCGATTCCCACTCAATGCAAATCGTTGTGTACATGAACATGATTGTTAGCATAGCTCTGTAGTTTTTTCTATGAATAATATGTATGTATTTACAAAAAAAACATAAGTATTTATGTATGTTTATCAGTTTTTTAGTAGGTACCCATAGTACAAGCTCAACTTAGTTTGGGACTAGATGGCGTTGTGTGAATGAATGTGTGGTAGCAAAGCGTCGTGCGTTGCGGTTTGACTCCCACGCAAGGCAATTATTTTTGCGATCCACAAAGCTTTGAACCTGGATGTACTGGTTCGTTAACTTCATGTGTGAGAAACTCTCCAAGACACAAACCCTGATTCCTAGTTTGGGAGATGTCTATTTTTAACCCCCGACGCAAAAACGACGAGGTGTTATAATTAACCCCCGACGCAAAAACGACGGGGTGTTATAAGTTTGACGTGTCTGTGTGTGTGTATGTAAATGTATAAGTCCGTCTGTGGCGACGTAGCTTCCAAACGGATGATTCGATTCTAAAGCCCGATTTACACATCGACAAGTACAGTAGCGAGTTAAGTAGTAAGTTGTTGATAAAGTTGATTTAAATAGATCTCTATCCTATTTTTTGGCGAGTTAAGTTGGCGAGACGCGAGAGAGGGGGCTACTTCATACTTAACTCGCCAAAAAATAGGATGGAGTGGAGATCTATTTAAATCAACTTAATCTTAAAATACTATCTAATAATTATTATCTTACTACTTGTCGATGTGTAAATCGGGCTTAGCGCGGTTTTTTTTGTTTGAAAGGTATATCAGTCGAGAGTGTTATTAGCTATGTTTCAGGTCAGGCATCAGGTCGTTTGTTAGGTGTGATATGAAGGTTACACGCTCAGTTTACTTGCAAGCATATGTGGGATCTGACATTTGAAACACAAATGTCCTTTGGAACCACTGAGCTAGTCTGTTGTTAGGGCTCGAAGATAGCACACATAACCCTGGACTGCCTTTTAGTAAACCCATCGATTTTGGGCGCGTTAGATATGTCTTAACTACCTAGTTCTCTTTTTGTTTCATTTTATCAATCGGGGGTTTTTAATTTTTTTATTTGTAAATAAAAAATAAGGAATATCAGCGGTTTGTCTGTAGTTCGCTATTTCTCACGTCCATAAGAAGCGATTACTACTTTTACTGTCTCTTTTCTTCACTTGCATTAAGATTAACTTACCAAAAACCTATGAAAAAAAATGAAAACCAAAAATAAAACAATACAAACAATATTAATTAGTAATATGTAATTTATTTATTTATTCTCATTTTTTAAATAAATATAAAATAAATTATAATTACATTTCTATCTTACAATTTACGATTAATAAATTACATGTACAAAAATAAACCCTTACCATCTTCTAAATGTCCCTCTGCAGAGACGTACCTAACTACTTAATATGTGATGCATGTAAACTTGGCCAACTATTACCTACTACCTTTTGTCGCCTACGTAGACAATATTATCTTTTCAATTACAAATATGTACTAGCAAGGATTTTGTAAAACTGATATAGTTTCTGTAATACCTAGCACTGGCAAGCCATTTACAATTGGCAAATTGCCAAATCCTTCTATTTTTAAACTATTTGGTAAAGCATTATTTGCTGGACAAGACTGGCCAGACAAATTTGAAATAATTGGCAGTGCACTTTGAAGTACATTTGGTGGTAAATTAACTGGCAAATTTTTCACTGGCATAACATTTTGCTCGTTTATTTTTGCCATGTCTAAGAAAGACACTGACTTGCTTACACCAGATTGTGGCATTTTATTTATATTTGTAACTAAGGGTTGCAATGGCATATTAGTTGTAATTGTAAAAGGTTTGTTAATATTATTTAGGTTTGGATCAAAACATGGCATAGTATTATACGTGTTCAAATCTCTAACTACTGGCAATCCATAATTTGGCAAATAATTATTAATATTACTTGGCACACAATTATTAGCCATGCTGTTTGTTATCGCAATATCGCTTATAACTTTTGTTTCTGTATTAGGAATGCCCAATTGGTTAACAACTGGCATCGTATTTATGCATGGCAAATTATTATTACTTAGTTGATTAGAAACTGGCAAAGTGTAGCTGTTTGATAGGCTTTGTTGTTGAGGAATGTTCCATAGGCGCTCATTATTACAATTATTATTTGGAATATACAAAGGTAAATTTGAAGATTGTCCATTAGGATTTACAATACCATTCGTATTAAGTATTGGATTATTGCATTGAACGTTTGGCATAAAGTTGTTGAGTGGCAAATTATTATTAATCAATTGTTGCGATGGTTGGCTATATTGAATTACGTTGTTTAAATCTTTGGGATAGAAAGCATTTGGCACAACGTTGTTGGCTGGCAAAATATTCTCAATCTTCTGTTGCCTGTTTAGATCTAAAATAATATTGGAAAGCACATTGTTGTTTGCTGGTAAATTGTTGCCAAATAATAAATTTTGGTTTGTACTTGGCACTGCATTATTAAGTGGCAGATTACCTAAAGTCTGAGGTACGTTATTTGGCACTGTATAACCCAATTGGTTATTATTTTGCCAATTAAGATTAGGTGGTACTCTGTTAACTGGCAATTGATTCACTATTTGATTTGCCATGTTTATTGGCAGATTATTCATATTTTGTTGAAAATTATTTGCCAATACATTTGCACTATATGTTTTGTCCACGCTGTTTTTTAATATGTTATTGGTTGTTTGAATGGCATTTGATGATGGCACCTGTCTGGTTAATCTTCCATATTGAGGTGGTAAGTTGTTCGGCCTCAAATCTTGAGAAAGTACTTGTGTTAATGTTACCTGCAAAACAGTTAGATTAGTTAAGAATGGTGTGTTCTCCTAACTCATCTTCAAGTAAACTAATAGCACTTTAAGTAAAAACATATACACAAATTGAATCAGAACGTTGTCCTATATCCACACATCCACACACATCGAAACCGTGGACAATATAAAAGGTTACTCAAAAATGTGTAATGGGGGTTTAGTGTTTAGAAACTTAGGATTTGTTTAGACTCCAGATCCTCCATAAATTACCGTTATTACAGGTCCATAAAAAAGTGCTATAAATTGGCAGTTGCTTATAATAATAAAAATAATTATAAAATAAAACTGACCTGTATATACAATAACTTAATACAAATTACAACTTTGTCAACCATCATGTCACTTATTTTAAACTTTACTTAAGTATTAAAAGTGTAGTTTTTGATTAATTCATTTTATATAGATGAAGAAGCCTTATCTGTTTTAATAGTTTTTATTTATAATGATGGTACGAGCTTTATCTCTTTACAGTATCATTTTTATCAGACGCATAGACCTACGTGATATAACAAATTTATTTGGCATACCTATTTCTATTACGAATGAAAATGAACTTTGAGTACAAAGATAAGGATCTAAATATACATGGAATATGAACTCTATCCCAAAATTTTACTTTGTGTCGTTAAAACCTACTAACGTAAAGGCTCCTATTAACGACCCACTAAAATTGGATTCTATCAACGATCTAATTTTTAAATCCCTCATATCAGACACAATATAGGTTCTAGAAAACTCGTATATGTAAAATTTGTTAGGTGCTTTTGTTGGCCACCAAAAAAATAAAGATCGCGTACCTAAAAAATTTGAAATAAATAATTTAACTGTAAGTGGGAGTAGTGGGACGCGCCCGAACTTGATGCACATTTCATAGTGACGCGCTTCTAGCTAGCCACGTAAGAACACCTCAATATTACTTAAGCAAAATAACATGCTTACTAAAAATTTATTTGCCTTCTTGCTATGGCATTACAACTGTGATGTATAACATTAGTTTTCTAAAATAACTCTTTATATTGTACTTTTTATTGGTTTTTATGTTATAAAATCATGTTTTAATTTGGAGCGGTAATAGGCTCCATTTTTCAAAACCGGATTCTAATAACGAGCCATGGCGTTGTTAGGAATTTGAGAACACTTAGTATTTTCAAATAAATTCTATTATAAACTACCTAATTTAATTTTAATATTATCTTGTTCAATTCTTAAAAATGGATCTTAAGGATCTTGACTGAATGATTGGAGAGGGACTCTGGTTTTGCTCTAGTCTTTGGTATATTATGTTATACCTACATGTTGTCAACAAAGTTACGCAAAATTAATGTATATAATATTGATTATTATGAATAAAAAGAAATCTAAACAAAAAAGATATGACTTTAAATTATAGTATAAGCGATGGTTATGTTGAGAAAATATAGGAAAACAAATAATAGTATAATAGATGTTTATTGCTAATGAAATTATGAAGTTGAATGCTTCGGATTATTAACATTAGGGACAAAAAAATTAGGAATTGCAATTGTTAGGATGAAAAATGTTAGGAAGAACATTTTCGTACTTCCAATTTTAGGAGTTGAAATTTTAGGTGAACTTTGGCGCACCCGTAAATTAATGATTCTATGACTGTTTTTCTATACGGCCGGGTACTGTACTAAAAGGTTAAAAGTAGTCCTATACAAGCTTATGAAACTTAATGAATGTTATTTTTTTATTACTTCTTTCTGTAAATCTTTTAAGTAAACGAAATTGAATGAAGATAGCTCAACATCGATGTTCTGCTTGTAGTCGATTTTCAATTAGTAAATGATTAAAGCAAGCCTTTTAAAGAGCCAAGTGGTAATCAAGAATCGGTTCTGTGAATTTTCATGCGTCAATATAATATTATTTTATCGACCTTGATGGCGTAGTGGTTATGGAACATGAATGCTATACAAAGGTCTCGAGTTCGATTCCCGCTCAATGCAAATCTTTGTGTGCATGAACTTGATTGTTTGCATTGATCTGGGTGTTTTCTGTGTATAATATGTATGTATTTACAAAAAAAAGGTATTTATAATAAGTATGTTTATCCGTTGTGTAGTACCCATAGTACAAGCTTCGCTTAGTTTGGGACTAGATGGCGTTGTGTGAATGTGTGAGGAATATTTATATTATTTATTTATAAGTTAAATTGATACGAAATCTTTGAACACAATATAATTTCACCAAAACCTTGATTCAAAAATGGTTTTAGCTATTTTCATACGACCTGTGACAAGATAAACTAATCGCTTATTTATGATTTAATAAGCTTGACGCTTGTCTGTACAGAAAAATATATAAAGATAATAAATAAATAAAATAAAAACTTTTATTTAGTTTAGGATCTAGTACCAAACTAAGCAGAGCTCTTTTCTATATCATGCATATTAACAATAGAAAACATCCAGACCAATCCAACAATCATGTTGTATCGAGCGGGAATCGAACCCGAGACCTCTGCGTAGCAGCCATGTAATAAAACGTCTACGCCACAGAGGTCGTCAATTAGGGTCGATTGAGGGTCGTAGCACATATAACGTAACGTAAACCGATCGGCACCGTATCAACTCGAGCCGTTCAATATTATTTGTATGAAACGCATTACTGCAACGCACATTAATCGGTATCATAACGTTTTTGACGGTTGACACCGAGGAAAAAGGCGAGGCGGTGCCGATCTGTTTACGTTACGTTATATGTGCTACGACCCAAGTCTAGTTGTTTCATTCCACCACAGTACAAACAAACTCTGGTATGTTTGGGTTTTTTTTTAAAGATGAAACCGTCTTTGTAAAGCGTCATGTACTACCGACTTTAAACTAATGAGATGTGCTTGGGTTATAGGTATGAAAATAATTAAACATTCAAATAAAAAGTAAAATAATTTATTAAATTAAATACAATAATTACAATTACTCTATCTGGGTGTGTAACGTGGCAAATGTCGTCTACTTTTGTAGATTCAAACACTTAAGCCCGATTTACTCATCGACAAGTACAGTAGCGAGTTAAGTAGTAAGTTTTTGATTGATTTAAATAGATCTCCATGCTATTTTTTAGCGAGTTAAGTTGGCAAGACGCGAGAGAGGTACTTAACTCGCCAAAAAAAGGAGATCGATTCGAATCAACTTAATCACCAACTTACTACTTAACTCGCTATTGTACTTGTCGATGTGTAAATCGGGCTTTATATTTTAGCTGACCAAAACAAAAGTTTTCGCGTTAATTCCTGTTTACATTTAATATTTATACATCACTTTTACCGGCCTATTCGCGTTACTTCCTATCATTGGAGGCTTTGATGAAGAAACAGGCGTTTTTGGCAAAGGCTTCCTATCTTCAATCTTTGGATTATAAGCATTGGCAGCAACCATAAGGCTTTCCAATGCAGTCTTCTTCAATGCATCCGCCATTTGCTGTCGTTGAGAAGTCTTCCTAGGATCTGATGGTGTTATTTTTATAACGTTGGCTATAGCACCAAGTTTTTCAGAGAATTGCATAGATGGCGCTTTTAACAAATTTGATACTAAGGCTTGTTTTTGATTGTATGATAATTTTGTTGATCCATTTTGGATGTTTATTTGACATTTCACGACCTGAGAAAAGAAAGATTGTGTTAAATCATAATAACAGCCCATTAATCTCCCACTGCAGGGACGGGCTTCCTCCCGTGACAGAGGGATACTTGGTCTACTAATACCAACCACGCTAGCCAGACCGATTGGTATAGGGTTTAATTTCAAGTTTTCCTTCTTTTTACTTCGTAAAGATAATATTCACGGATAGTCCCTTTGTCGGTTTTTACGACACCTATGAGATGACATGGGGTGGTGAAAAATTGTATTCTTACTCCGTCACCACACGGAGTTAAATATTAAACAATTGCTTGGCTCCCATTTATCATTGCAGGTTAAGATAAAGCCCTAAAGCTACTTATATTTAAGGACTGGTTAATAAGGTACACTGGAGCCCCGTTTGGACCCAGCTTAAAGGTGGTTTACCGACAGAATCATTATCAGAAATCGGTTAAGTCCTCTTTTCTTATACTGAATCCCCTAATGCACGTTTTTCCGAAAACCTATAAACTATCTTTAAATCATTTTGATCCTGTGCCACCTTGATTGCGACCTACTTCCTGCCATAATTAGGATGACGAGGTCTGCCAATGGGCAGACCTCGTCATCCTAATTATGGAAGGAAAGTAGATATGCATATTGATGCATCTACTTTCCTTCCTTCTGGTTATAGCTTCTGCACACCCATTGCCAGTTTGGGTAGATAATTCTAACCAATATTTGTCAAAAAATATACAATATACTTCCCGCCGTCCTTACGAGGTCGTCGGTCCACCGTGTGAGGGGTCTCCCCACCCTGCGTTTTCCGGTACGCGGTCGCCACTCTAGAACCTTTCTTTAGAAGCCGATGGATGAGGGAGGCGCATGACCGCACAAGGTGGCAATATTTAAAGGAGGCCTATGTCCAGTAGTGGACCTCAATTGGCTGAGATGAATGAATACAATATACTTACAGAAAATAGAATAAATTGTAATGTAATTAAATATAGTACTTTAAAAGTGTACATATTTTTCTTCTGTAGTAGCAATTTCTTTGAAACAAACAAAATGGAAGTCTGATTTTTCGTATTAAATAAATTTGTTTTAAAATAAGAAAGTCAAACTCATCTTTTTTATATAGAAAGATGTTATTTTATGTAACAATATTAACAACTAAATAAGATAGTCATAGCTATTGGTTATTATAAATGTATAAGTTTCTTAATATTATGTGCGTTATCTATTCGATCTTTTTGAAATAAAATATACCTATTTTTAATTTCTGATAACTTTATAAGATATAAGTAAAGATTTGATTAATTGATTATGTAGAAATTGATATGTTTCATATCATCTAAAAGTTGTCGTAATTGGCGACTTTCTAGCGATAACACTTAACTAAAGAAAGGTAGCGCAAATGTATTTTATGTAATGTCTATAATTAAGCGTTAGATGGATTTATGACATTATTGATGACAGCCTTCAGAAAAGGCAAGTAGCAATTTGAAACCGAATAAGAATGTTGACGTCCCATAACAGCCCATTAATGTCCCACGCCAAGGACGGGCCTCCTCCCGTGACGCAGGGATACTTGGCCTACTAATACCACGCTGGCCAGACGGATTGGTATAGGTTTTACTTTCAAGTTTTCCTTCTTTTTATTTCGTAAAGATACCCTTATTCGGTTTTTACGACACCTATAGGATGAGATGGGGTGGTGACATATTTATTCTTACTCCGACACCACACAGAGTTTTTCTGGTTATGTAGAGATAGTATAGAGATAGTAGTACAGTCACGAGCAATAATATGTACACATTTTCAAATTTTCTAAACTATCTGCACGTTTATCTAGACATTACAATATCAAAATGAATTCGTAATTTAGAAGAGGTTCCGTACAGTTTTGAATTAATCTTCGAATTTTCAATTTTGGATTGGCAGAACTTTAGATAACTGGTTTACAAAATGCGAAAATGTGTACATATTATTGCTCGTGACTGTACCTGTAAAATTTCGGCTTTAACGACACCCATCGGCCGAGATGGTATGGTCGTGGTGATAACATCAATAACACATGAACACCTTATTCAAGTGGTGACAATTGCAAATTTATTACCACCAAAAATCATCACCAAGGGTACAAAAGTTATCAAATTAAAGAAAGACAATGAAAAAACTTGATACTCGAGGCGGGAATCAAACCCGCGATTATGGCGCTGGACGCGTATAGTCCAGAGACGCGAGTTCGATTCCCACGTCGAGTATCAATTTTTTCTATTGTTTTTCTTCTTTTCGGAAAAGTTATTAAATAAATAAAAAATATTTAAATTAAAAATAATTTATTCTTTAAAACGCAAACTTAGATATAAGGAGGAGGAATAGGAATCTTCTTTAAATACTGACATCTACTGCAAGTATTAGGAGAAGCCAACATTGGATTTGCCAAATAACTTGCCATGCCAGACACTGGCGAGGCAGCCGGCAAAAACGGATTTGGGTATGCCAAACCAACTGGCAATGCCATTTCATATGGCGAAACTGCTGCTTCTAAACATCCACAGGGAGGACTTGGCAGTATTTTTTGCATTGGTGCTGCAACTGCCACGGGAGCAGAAATTGGCATGGCCATTTCTACAACTTGAGTCATAGATTGGCATGGCACGGGCATTTCGCAAGGTGCTATTAGTTGCTGTTTGGCAATTGGTATGGGCATTTCGTATAAGCCGAGAGTGCCCCTGTTGATTGCTGATGGGATGGAACAGCCGCACGGTGGATTTACTGGGACAGGTGGCATTGCAGCTATTTGTTGCATTGGTTGACCGCATGGGCATCGGGGTACTGGATTGTTGCATATTTGTCCTTGTACCTGTAAAGAAGGAAAATATATTTATTTTTAGGTGCTTCTTTTAAAAAAAAGAGTAGTCTTCCTCAATCAACTCCTATGTCGCGAGTTCTATTTTAGACATATAATTAAAGGGCACGCAATACTCAGATACAGAGATATTATCTGGATCCCTCAAATTAATTTTCCTGTGCGACATCTCGTAACAAACGTTTAAAAAAATATATATTCATATTAACCTCTTTTTAGACGCTGTTAAAAATGAGAGAGATGTTTTGATTGCCTTGCAAAAATTAAGAGGGCATGATTTATTTTATCACATTTACATAAAAGCGCCACCTAGATTAAATAGTAGACAATTATTTTGTTTGAATAAATATTGAAAAATTTAATTAATATTTTTTACTTACACAAACACTAACGGCGAAAACCAGTAAAATAATTTTAATCATTTTATTAAAAGTATATTTTGAACTTATTACTTGAGTTCTAATAAAAACTATGATTTAAATACACGAAAAATCGAGCTTATAAATGAAAATTATTATCAATAAATTATATTTATCAATTTATTTGTACATAATGGTGGTTTTTACAAAATTCTTTATCTATTTTTTTGTAATTTAAAAATTGTTACAGAATAGTTATTGTAAAATATAAAATTTTCGATTGATTGAAGAAATAGATTATATATTATATTATATTATAAAACATTTTGAAATACTTAGCAGAAATGGCTGTCTTTGAATTTACAATTGCAATAACGGGTCTCTTTCTTGTATTTGGGAGAAACTTGGCCCATAGCTACCGTTGTGCACTGGCTAAATAGGTTTTATTAACAACTAGGTACTTTTTGTTTTATTTTTACGATATTTAGAGAAAATAAACATTTCTTAAATATAACTTTAGTTGTAATAAGCATGTCAATTCTCGTTTCTTAAAATCATTAAAAATTCGGTTAAGTTAACTTTTAGTTGTCAATTGTCACACAATAGGTAAGACAATGTGACAACTAAAAGTTAAATAACCGAATTTTTATCGATTTTAAGGAACGAGAATTAACATGAAGATTTCATTTTTTTGCGAGTAATATTCGTTGTTATGTTGGTAAGAACAGTGGCACCTGTGTCGCTTTTTGAGACATTTAAAATGAGATTCAGATATGGCGGCAACTTCTGCGTACAAGTAGTAAATAGAAACAAAGAAACGTTATTTCTGAAAATAAATCTGCTTAGAGAGGTCCTCGGGTCGGGTCCCGACTCCCGAGTCCCGACGTGTCGGCGTCGTCGTACCTCATAAATAGAATACTTTTTAATGTCTCTCCAGCAATAGAAGAAAACCTGCCCTACTAATATGTCAAGTTTTTTAACGGTTACACACATTACACAACACGGCTTAATAATAGGTGTTAGACCCATGTTCACAGGCTTATTAATAATACAAATATTATTAATTTATTTATTTTTATATTTTAAAATGTAATGAATTGAGAACTGTAAATAAAGAGAATACAAATAATAATTATTTTTATTTACTTATTATCTTTTGTTAGATGTTGGTAATATCCTATATTTCCTTAATAAAAATATAATTATGTTTTAAAATAATATAGAGTCTAAAAATACTGGCAGAAATAAAACTGCATTTTCATAGGTTAAGACCTACCCTAATATTAGGTTTTATATCAAGTTCTTTTTATAGAGATTTCTTATGATCAGAAGATTTTCCCTTATTGTGCTTTAACTATGCCATTGGGATAGGGTGGTGACACCGCCTGATGTATATGTAGGTACCTATATCGGGTTCACCGGGTACATCATTTCGTGAACAATGTTTAGCAATGTTTAGCTTTAAGATGGTGGCGGGAATTTTAAATTATTGATTGTTAGTTTAATGTATTGTACAAACTTTGTTCTATTTTATGTGTCAGTGTCTTTCAAGTCAAATAAATTGTTTCTCTCAATCTTGGAAAGGCCGGGAGAGTGACTTATTCCTCTCGTCACCATTTGGTATATGAAAACTAACTAATATTTGTCTAAGCTTTTTATAGATAAACAGGCAAAAGCAAAGGTTTATATTTAAGTTCGCATGGCAGTCATATTGTATTCTTACTCCGTCACCACACGAAGTTTAGGACTAGGTAGGTAGCGTTTAAATACTACTAGACAGAGTTTAACATTAGCAGAATCTGTAGATTATCTATAATGCGAATATACCCTGTAGGTCTTTCTAAGCTATACCCTACTTTCGACAGTTTTTTTTAATCGACTTATAAAAGAGATAGCTTTGAATAAATTTTGTGTTTTAATATTTATTTATATTGTTAACTCAGTACCTACTTAGTAATTTTGACCGATTGAAAAAACTTTTTTTTGAAAATTACGTTATTACAATTTTACGTCCTTTGACTTAGGCCCTGTAAACGTAGACACTTTTGTGTCTTGTGTCAGATACAAGCTACCGATGAATATTTTATTTCTATAGAACCAGTATGAAATCACCCACTCCCTGCGCATACGTTGTTTCCACTTAATACGAGTACATACTAATGATGATCAAAGCTGTCCGGTGTCGCGTTTCGGCAACACTACCGAACCCTTTTACGATCAAAAAGTGTCCGGTGTGCCGTGTTTGCGCAGGGCCTTACCTACTACGTATAGATGGGTGATTCTTCGAGCCCAACATTTTCGATGTCTGGAGGTTTTTCTTTGTAACTAACAGACCAACCAAACTGCAATTATTTTTTAAACATAGTATAGACAGTTACCTATCTTGCACACGTTATTGTTTTTTAATAATAGTTTTTTATATATTTAAAAAAAATATATTCAAAAGCGTTCTTCTGATTAATATGGTGTGTCCGTACCCCAGTTTCTTGAACGTTAGTAACAGTAACATTTTTTCTTATTAACGAATCGATGTGCGTTATAAATATTACGATAGAATATTAGTTGTTGCTTTACACAAAAAAAAATGGTACTAATATTTGCGATAGTTTTTTATTAAAAAAATAAATTGTGAGTGTCCGGCACAAAAGTCTGATTCATATTCGCGCGCTTTACTCGAACGTACCTAGCTAAGTACGAAACATCAGGAGATCCCTTCTAGTGCTGGTGGTAGCCAGGGACTCTGCTGACGTGGTCACGACGTTACATGCGGCTGGTTCGTGTTGTTGCGGAGTTATAAATGTAAATATCTGATTCATATTACTTTGGTTCACCTGTGTTTCTGATGTTGGCTGTTATAATTAACTTAAATGGTTTTCAAACTTGAATCTATTGGAAATAGAATTCAATTCGGGACTAAAAGCCTATGTATAAATAGCAATCCTTAATTGTATACGTGTAGTGATTAACCGATGTTAAAAGGCAAAATTTTGATTCATATGTACCTGAATCATACGGTAAAAATACTATATTAATCAGAATTTCACACATATTGTTAATATGCGGCACGGATAATGATTGATATTGTCAAGTTGTCAATGCTTCTAATAACCAGATTTAGGTGTGGTGATAATCATTGTGATTATCAAATGTGATTTTAATAAATAAATGACTGATTTTTATAACTAGAATTTCATTTTTGTTCCTAATTCTGATTTATATGACCTCAAAAAATTTTAAGTTAATTATCTCGAAAACCATTTCATAATAAAGTGTGCCTTTTTCAGACATTGTATATTAGGTTATCATATTTGACAAAAACATGTTTTATAAGCCAAAATGTGAAAAAAAAATTTGCCCGTATGAATCAGACAAAGAATCGAATTTCGAAGAAACACCCAGATACGATACAAGCCAGACAGGCCGGCCGGCATCGGATTTTCTTGTAGATTTTACTTGATTTTCCATCTATTATAAAAAATACTACACACTCGGGACTACGGGATAGTTATATTCTGTATTCTAAAACCGTCACCACATGGACGAAAACCTTATTAACATGGCTGAAATATTAAATGTGTTCTTTTCTGTTAACAATTTTGCATCAGTCCATGCATTGCGAAACGTGGCGCAGCGGTCATTGTAGCGGTTCAAATCAAATCATTTATTTTGTACAGCATACTCGTAGGTATAACAAGTTATAGGTGTTTGTTACAAATAAATAAGTTCATGATATGTGCCGCCAATAGGCATACAAAATTTTCTTAAATGTACACATCAATATAATAGGTTGGCGTGAACAAAGTTGCAGGTTCAAAGCCCATACAGGTTATTTGTGCGATCCACAAATTTGCAATTATTCTGACTTTGGATGTGTATATGTGTTCGTTTAATTGATGTTCATTTTAGACCCCATGACACAAAATATGAGCGAGTTGTCTTTATAAGAAAAATAAAATTAGTGGGGTAATGGGATATATGAATAAGGAAGCAAAGAACAAATAAATACAGTTATTTTATACAATTAGAATTATAATTAATTTAATAAATTATTTAATTTACAAAATCTTATCAACTAAAATAAATAATAACATAAATTAGTCAATTTTACAAATTAACATTTTAACGGACTTATTGTTATTACAAATAAATATCCTAAAATATTAAGTATGTGATGTAATTATACAAAGCAGAACTTTTCCAATATTATAACAAAAGAGTTATAATTCAGAAGAAACAATACAAGTTAACAATGCTACTGATGGGTAACAAAGAAATAATTTTGACTTAAATTCGGAATCAACGCGACATTGTATTTTCCCTGTTTTTACTAGACGCATTAAACGCGATAGTTTATAAGTTATATCGTTTTAAAAAACAAAATATTCTTTTAAAACAGTTTTTTCATTAAAAATGCACTTGCACTTGTACATTTGCACGTGTAGAAGCCTGAATAATTTAATTTGTCATTTTTTTACGAACTTGGAATATGGCTACTGGTATTACATGGAAAAGTTAGCTTGTATTTCTAGCGTGCTAACTTTTTGCTGACGACATTCTAAGCAGTTGGCGGAGGAATAGGCGTTTTTCTTAAGTACTGTCCTTTTGATTGCGGGGCATTCAACTTAATTGGCCTATTCATAACAGACAATACAGGCACTGCTTTTATTTGAGTTACTTGTTCACTTTGCGGCTGTTTTTTCAATACCTTTGTTACTTTAATTTCCGAAACAGGTTTTATTTGAGCATATTCTTTTCTTGGCATATTTTTTTCTACTACAACAACCTTAGCTGGTGTTTTATTGCCAGTAGTTGCTTTTGATAGATCCTCTTTGGCTCTCAAAACAAAGTTTTTTAGTAAAGGTATTTCACTAGCTTTCTGCGCAAGAATTTTACGATTTGGTTTCGATGTTGGTTCATAGTTTTTGATGTAAACGGCTTTTGGTGGTATCGTTTTTGGTTTCTGACCTTCTATTTTAGTTGGTACAGCAAAATCTTTCATCAGAACAACTGTTTTCGGTATTGTTGATTTAGGCTTCTGCATCATTACTTTCTTTGGCATTGCTAATTCTGATTGCTTTACAATAACAGTTCTTGGTGGTAATTCTTCAGAAGGGTTTCGTTCAACCATTTTAGCTGGAGCCTGATAAGTTCTTACAGATTCTAAAGGTCTTTTGAAGACAACCTTCTTTGGGACAGGTCTTGGCAACGCAGTATTTTTTGCTGGTGACACAAATTCTACCGCTTTTGGTTGATTAGACTCTTGGATAATATTCCTTCTGTCAATTACCATTTTTGGAATACCAGTTTTTAAGATACCTCTTTTCAATTGTATGGCTTGTTGGATGTTAGTTGGTGATAATATTTCTTGCATTATGGCCGCGACGGCTGATGGTTGCAGTTTCTGTGTTGAAGCCATTGTTGCTGTTAAGAGTAATAATATAAATGTGTAGTTCATTATTTTATCTGTAAAAGGAAAATTGTATGTTTATTTTTTATGGTTAAGAAATTAAAATGTTGAGCTCTGTGGTGTAATAGTTATTGTCTATGGTGGCTTTCATCATATCAGCCTATGGACGTCCACTGCTGGACATAGGCCTCCTCCAAACATTTTCACCCTGCGCGGTACTGTGCCTCCCTCATCATAACAGCCCATTCATGTCCCACTGCAGGGACGGGCCTCCTCCCGTGACAGAGGGATACTTGGCCTACTAATACCACGCTGGCCAGACGGATTGGTATAGGGTTTAATTTCAAGTTTTCCTTCTTTTTAATTCGTACAGAAAATATTCACGGATGGTCCCTTAGTCGGTTTTTACGACACCCATGGAATGAGATGAGGTGGTGATATATTGTATTCTTACTCCTTAACCACATGGAGACAATCCCTTACAAACCAAATAAAAAACACACCTCCCTTACACCCACGCTAATGCAAACACGCTCATAGGCAAAAAGCTTGGTATTAAGACGGGAATCGAACCTCTTATTACAACCACTACGCCATAGAGCAAGTTTTGCATGACATTGTCAAATAACGTTTAGAAGTAAAAATACAGATTTTGCTTACCTTATATCTGTGTTAAAATATCAAAAAGAAGTACCGAATAAAACAGGTACTTAAAGGTAATAATGATTAATGCATAAAAATAAACTTATTTATATAATTTAATTAATCTTTTATCTAATATTGCAAGAGTTTAATTAAGAGAAATAATAGTTTTAAATATAATTGTCGTGTTTTATCTCCAATGATTATAATTATCAGAGATTTGATATTAATTATCTTATGGTTTTGAAAGTTTTTCTATCAAGAGACCTGGTGTCTTACGTGGGCGACAAAGGCGACGCGATCGCGTCTCGTCGCAGAGGGTCATAGGACACAAGTAGAGTACGCCGTTGATTTGATCGCGTACGTTCGTCGCGTTCGTCGCCCACGTTGGACACCAGGTTACTCTAACGACCTCTGTGGTATTTATAGTAAGTATTTAAAATATTTAGCAGTCTCGAACAAGATTGCCGCTCAATGCAAATGCGTGAATATGAATGTTTATTTATATAAACATATTCGACGACCCCTGTGGTGTAGTGGTTATATAATATGACTGCTACTAGGTCTCGGGTTCGATTCCCGCTCAATGCAAATCTTTCTGGGCATGAGAACATGATTGTTTGCATTGGTCTGGATGTTTTCTATGTATAATATGTATTTACAAAAAAAAACAAAAGTATTAATTAAGTATGTTTATCCGTTGTCTAGTACCCATAGTATCTTTCTTTTCTTTCTTTCATTAAGTAAGTACCTACACCTAGATTTAAGAAAACCATATGTGGATAGCACGATTTGGCCTGCGTGTAATTATACAGCTTATTAATGACCTACTGATGATGAGATGACGACACTGGCACTGGGCAGACGGGTTGGTATCGAGTGGTCAACATTTTCTTTGTAAGCAAAAAATACTGTTTAGTATTGCTAAGGCCGCCAGATCTCATAGAGGCCCCAAAGATTGTTTAATCTCATGGGTGGCATTGGCGTTTGCCAATGGCCCTTTTAACTTGAAAAACCTGTTAGAGAATTCAGAGTTTATTCGTCGATCTGAAGTCGCCTATGTTGGACTGTCAGCAATCCAGGCTTCTAACATAAACCTAAAGCATGCATTCCACGTTTTTTCCAGGGTAACAAGAGGCAGAGGCTTTACCCTTTAATCCGGTCTGCAGTCCACTGCTAGACCTAGGCATTTCCTAATACGCGCCACAGAACACAGTCCTGCGCTTTCCGCATCCTTTTTGAGGTCGTCTGTCCACCTAGCTGGGGTTACTTATACCTACACTTCCGTTACTTATTGATGACAATTTTATTTTACTTAACTCAAATTTACTAAGCTTTAGCGCTTCTAGGCGCTAGTAGAGAAGAAATTGCTAAATACACCTCCAAAAAGTGGTATAAAAATGTTAGATTATTATTTATGTGGCAGGGTACAGTGACACCGTGTAGTGACGGAGTAAGAATACAATATGTCACCACCCCATCTCATCCCATGGGTGTCGTAAAAACCGACTAAGGGACTATCCGTGAATATTATCTTTACGAAATAAAAAGAAGGAAAACTTGAAATTAAACCCTGTACCAATCCGTCTGGCCAGCGTGGTATTAGTAGGCCAAGCATCAATCCGTCATGGGAGGAGGCCCGTCCCTGCAGTGGGACGTTAATGGGCTTTGTACAGGGTACAGTAGCTAGGTCTAGAATAGTCAGGTGCTTAGATGCAGTTGATCATTTGGTTGAGCGACGTTTATATTACTAGATACTTGTTTATATATGTGATTTGGTGCTCCCACTTTTATGTACTACCTACAGAACGCTATCCCTTAATGATTTTGGTTTTAATGATTAAATATTATGGTATACAATGGTTGCAGCATCTTTTATCAGTTACCTCATGTTATTAAATTGTAAAGTGACGTCAAGAAAATGCAGCAGTAACGTTTGTTACGCCGCTCCTTCTCTACTAGCGCTTTGGAAGCTGTGTTAAAATTTCTAACTAAGTATTAACCCCGTTTCTTATAAACGCCTCTTAAATTTAATCACTGTTTATCGAAATTTTTATTAGTAAAACCAACCTTACACCAAACAAAACCGTAAGAATTTAAGCTAATCAATTGACTAAAATTTAAGAGGCGTTTGTGAGTAAGGGGGTTAATAAACTTAGGTTAAATAGTATTAGATGACATCAAAAAGATACAATATGATTGTACTACTTTAAATAAAGATATTTGAGTTTGCTCATACATTGCTGACGTTTACCGGATTTAAGCGTTAAAAAAAGTAACAATATTTTGGCTTTAACATCTTACTTGAAGACTGGTTTTTATTAAAAACTTCACACCTGCTAAGCAACACTAGAAAGACTTACAGGGACATAATTTTAAGTAGGTAGGTACTTATATAAATGGGACTTCATTGAAAGTATATAAATAAAGAAAGGTCAAGTGCGTAGATTTCTGTACCAACTGGCTTTGTCTCTAGATATTATGTACAGTACCCGGCCGTTTAGATTACACGTCGACTTGTAGAAACAGATAATCGGTCAATTTCAGCTTCGTAGAGCCTCATCTCTGTCGCACACTTTTAAGTCATAATTTGTTTTAAGGGTACGCATGCCAGTCGCAACTCCATACAAATGGAGAAAGTTAATGCTTCTTCATTTGATAAAATTTATTATCAAATAGTATTTATTTATATGTTAATATTATTCGTACGTAATACCCTTTCCCCAAAGTTATTATGGGCAATTATAAACGTGCTCGTTTCCGACAACAATCTTTTAGGCTCCGCTCACCACCAAGTTCGTGTCTGTGGAATGCGTACACTTAGCAGTTGCTAATAGATACCTGACTGTTTGTATTTCTTCAGAGATGATGCTCTACGAAACCGAAATTGGCCGATTGTCTTTTTAAAAAGTCGATGTGTAATATTTACGGCCGGGTACTGTATGTATCTAGCCGAGGCAAAACAGGTTTATAAGGATTGTAATACACGTACAGAGAGTTGTGACTCTACGTAGTACCTATCTGCCTATGCCTATAGCGTTTATGCATGTTAGTAATTTATATAAACAAGCAGCAATATATATGTGTTCACAATAAAATCATTATGAATACTTAATGGTCTTTTAACTACACTACTTCCATCAAAGACAGGTATCGAGGGCGAGGAAATCAACACGAGGGTCGAATCCAAAATACTTGGTTATGCGATCCACATAATAGTTGTCTTGATTCTGAATCTTCTAATATGTCCAGGAAATTAATGTTTGCGAAAGTAAAAATAGTTCTCATTATAAAAACAGTTTTTTATAGTGGAAAACATTAGGTAATAGATAGAGTAATAAAACCAGTATTTATTATTAAGTATTTAGATTTATTACAGTATTTTATTATTTACAAAGCTTCTTAATTACATATTTAAATTACAATAACAATAGGTAGGTAAGTATATAATTTACAAAAATGGCGGCTGAATAGTCACTTGACGTAAATACTTCCCACAATTGCAACCTGGAATACCACAACCGCATCCGCAAGGTGCTTCTAATGCTGGAAGTATACCTGGCATTGTCATAGCAGGGCAAGCACATTCACCTTGGCAAGCGCAAGGTGTCGACATAGCAGCATACGTTCCTGGACAACTAGCTGGTACAACTTGATAATCAGCACACGAACATGGTCCTTGGCAACTGCAGGGTGACATTGTTAAAGCAGGACAAGCACAAGGTCCGGGACAACTGCAAGTAGAAGCTGGTATAGTAGGGCAAGAACACATTCCTTGGCAACCACAGGGAGAATTTGCTACAGGCGAGCAGCTACAAGCTCCTTGGCAACCGCAGAGAGACATTGGGTAGTCAGCACAGGAACATGGGCCTGCGCAACCGCAAGCAGAAGAAGCTACAACAGGGCAAGAACAGGTACCTTGGCAAGCACAGGGAGAAGCTGATATAGCAATTGGGTAATCAGAACATGAGCAAGGACCTACGCAACCACAAGATGGAACTGAAATTGCTTGGTAAGTTGGTAAGCTAGAGCAAGTGCAGGGTCCTGGGCAACCGCAAGCGTTGACTGGCATTCCAGAACAGGCGCAAGGACCTTGGCAACCACAAGAAGACATCGGAAGGTTGGCACACGTACAACCGCCTTGGCAACCGCAAGGAAGTGGTAGGACATTCGGGCAGGAACAAGGTCCTTGGAAATCGCAAGGAGAAACTACATAAGCTTGGGAACGCCCTGGAATGTAAGCTGGTGCAGGGTAAGACGGCAATTCAATCACTGGGGCAGAATATGGGTAAGGGAATCCAGGAACTTGTACACCCTGACAACTGGGAACTTCGATAGCCGTAACTATTTCTTTTTGACAAGGAATTTTAACAGCAGGAGCTCTGCAATTGCACTTAGATGCTGGACATCCACAAGGGAGATCGATGTACTCTATAATAGGGACGTCTAATGTCGGAAATAGGGCTCCTAAAGGACTTAGTTCAATGGGTTCTGCATAACGATAGTTAGGGATATCAATCACAGGAGTTTGACAAGGTGATATAGCAATTTCAAGAGGCGCTAGAGCAGCAAATGCTGTTTCAATGGGGCCTCGACATCCACAATTGACAATGTCGAGTAGAGGCTTTTGGCAAGCGCAGGGAGCTGCGATTTTTGGCAAATTTGTCTTCTTTATTACACTTTTTACTGGTCTTCGTTTTGCTGATGCCACATTTATCTGAAAATGGATGAAAAATAAAAGTTAGTGTTATGATTTTTTGTTTTATTTATTACAATATTTTTTGCGTTAAATCAGTTATGGAAGACCGGATTTGCTATCCTCTATAGTCTAAAGAGACAGATTTTAGTAAAATTCGAAACAAATACAGGCTACAGCTTGAAAAAGACTAGAGCTTAAATCAATACCTAAATAGTTTAAAATAAACTTACAGAAATGCACACAGCAAGCAGACAAAGAACGAAAACTTTACCAAAATACATTTTTTTTTAATTAATTAATTAAATTACTACAATAATTAAAAACTTAATGAATAATCATAAAATCTGATTTACTATTTATACTTAAATTATTACAATGATAAATAATAATTATCAATATTTAATTAGGCAAGTAAATACTTATTGCACCTCACAATGCAAGCTTGTGTAATCATATTTTGTACATAGCTATGAAACCTTTATAATTTACATAATTTTATTTTGTAACAAGTTATCTATGTGGTCAGCTGATCATCATAACAGCCCATTAATGTCCCACTGCAGGGACGGGCCTTCTCCAGTGACGGAGGGATACTTGGCCTACTAATACCAAGCTGGCCAGACGGTTTCGTATAGGGTTTAATTTCAAGTTTTCCTTCTTTTTATTTCGTAAAGATAATATTCACGGATAGTTCCTTAGTCGGTTTTTACGACACCTATGGGTTGAGATGGGGTGGTGACATATTGTATTCTTACTCTGTCACACGATGTGCCACACGGAGTTAAGCTGATAAAGCCGGTCTGCTGATAAAGGTTCAACATTTTTTTTTTAACCAACTTACCCGCTAGGGTTCGTGTCTTGAGTCGTGGGGACTTTACCAACTTGAAGCCATTCAGCATCGGTGGCGCGACGGTCGCACAAGTGGCTGTCGTTCATGAGGTCGCGGGTTCGATTCCCACTCAGGACAATATTTATGTATTGTCACAAATTATTGTCCTGAGTCTGGATGTTCTTTGAGTACTTACGTTAAATTGATATTTATGAAGGCCCCGCAAAATAGAAAATGAGCCTAATTTTGCCTACGAGTTGTATTTTAAAAATTTGCAAAATAACAACGCTACAACCCTGCTTAGAAGTCAAAAAGCTAGGTACACCTAAGCTGTTAATATGTACTTCACTGGACGTTGACTACTGAGCATGTCTCCTATGTCATATACAAATCTGTTATTTCACTAGCTACTGTACATACTCTCGGTAGCGCAAGCGGCTGCCGTGCATGAGGTTGTGGGTTCTATCCCCACGCAGGACAATTATTTGTGAGATCCACAAATTATTGTTCTGAGTCTGGGTGTTATTCGTGTCCCTCTTGATGTTTGTAAAAAGTCCCCGCAACACAGGGTATGATCCCTAATGCGGGAGTACTCTTTTAAAAACAAATAAAAACAAAAACCTAAACACAAAAACATCTTCAAACTACGGCTTGAATTTGAATAAAGCAAGCACAGCAGAAGCTCTCCGTGTGGTGACGGAGTAAGAATATCATCTCATCCCATGGGTGTCGTAAAAACCGACTAAGGGACTAGGTATCAGTCAATATTATCTTTACGAAATAAAAAGAAGGAAAACTTGATATTAAACCCTATACGAATCCGTCTGGCCAGCGTGGAATTAGTAGGTCAAGTATCCGTCCCGGGAGGAGGCCCGTCCCTGCCATGGGGCATTAATGGGCTGTGGCCTCGATGTGTCACTGAAGGCGAATATAAATAAAATATAACATAGTAGGTACTTAGTTCACGTCGTCTTATCAACGTGTTAGGAATGAGCCTCCTTCACTGGCAGAGGAAAAATTCGGAGTATGCGTTTCGATTGCTCGGCCACGGCACGCAAACAGAAAAAATATTAGTCAGGGATTCTGTCGAAATTTGTCGAAAACGAATGGCACAAACTAAAATTTTGTCGAAGTAGAAGTAAAGAAGTTATAGAGGTCTAAACGTGGCCGCGCGAACGAAACGCGGGGGATTGCGCGGCCACGGAGATCTCAGCAACTACTTGAGCTAGAGATCTAATTCTTTTTGTAAATGAATGGCTGAATTTGTCAACAATTGTCGAAAAAAGAATCACAAGCCCTAGATCAATACTTTACTAGATATTCACCTCTGAAGTCATGGCCGCGCAATCCTCCACTTGTGATTCCTTTAATGTTGATTATTTCTTTCAAACTAAGACTTTAGACAGTAAAATTGGTGTCGACAGCAAAGTTTTAATTTGTCGAAACTAATGAAAGCTATAGACTCTACTAAAGTTTAGCCATGTAGACGAAATCAGAGGAAAACAAAAAGTTCATGGCCGCGCAATCAAAACGGTACTTTGGACGCTGATATCTCAGTAACTATTATTGCCAGGATATTCGTGTTTACCTTTATTTATTCTATATTTTAACCTCATTGTAATGAGATATCGTTTGATCCTCAGAACAGTTCTCAAGCCGTGTAATGTCAAAAATAATGATACCCTATACAATGTTCGAGCAGAGTAACCATAATTTCGATTTCATTAGGGTATTCCTTTAATGGGAGACTATCATTTTTATTTTAAAAAACAATAAAATTACTCCTTTAGTGCGTGCATGTAATGAATATTAATTATAATATAAAATTAATTATAATAATATTGGTTGAATGGTAAAGTCGATATATTCCATGACTCTTTTTACAGTTTTGGACAAAAAAAAATTAACTTTTCTTTTTTAGTTAATTTGTTTTAATTTTACTCTGCATTTTATTTGGTTTGGTTTAGTTAGAATAGAAAAAAATATTGCTCACCTCTCTTTATTGATATCTGATACTCTTGTTATTGTTGTACATATTGGTCTCCATATCCGAAACAATTAAAAAAATTCATGATACGGTTTTAGTCGATCGGCGATTGAAAGTGAAAGAGATTGCGGAAGTCACAGGCTCAGTGGTTTCAATTTTGAATCATAAGACAATGAGGTTAACATGTAGAATAAATAAATGTAAACACGAATATCCTTGCAATAATAGTTACTGGGATATCAGCGTCCAAATAAGCGTTTCGATTGCGCGGCCATGAACTTTTTGTTTTCCTCTGATTTCGTCTATATGGCTAAACTTTAGCAGAGTCTATTGCTTTCATTAGTTTCGACAAATTAAAACCTTGCTGTCAATACCAATTTTACTGTCTAAAGTCTTAGTTTGAAAGAAATAATCAACATTAAAGGAATCACAAGTGGAGGATTGCGCGGCCATGACTTCAGTGGTGAATATCTAGTAAAGTATTGATCTAGGGCTTGTGATTTTTTTTTCGACAATTGTTGACAAATTCAGCCATTCATTTACAAAAAGAATTCGATCTCTAGCTCAAGTAGTTGCTGAGATCTCCGTGGCCGCGCAATCCTCCGCGTTTCGTTCGCGCGGCCACGTTTAGACCCCTATAACTTCTTTATTTCTACTTCGACAAATTTTTAGTTTGTGCCATTCGTTTTCGACAAATTTCGACAGAATCCCTGACTAATTTTTTTCTGTTTGCGTGCCGTGGCCGAGCAGTCGAAACGCATACAAATTCGGATACTAATATGTATTGACATGGATGGAATAGATTTTTATGACAATTACGTACGTACCTATGTATTTTTTTCTAACTTTTCTTTTTGTAATATCCTATCCTTAGGCCTAATTTATACTGCCGCGGAATGAAACGGAATGGAAGTTTTTGTACATCGCATAATGAACTTTATCTCAAGTGTATAACAAACAAACTAGACGGTACCGGTGAATTCTCGAGAATGCGCGAGTCTTCCGCGGAAGGCGCGCGAATTTTTTTTAGGCTCGTAGTTATGTAGTTTGTTTGTTATACACTTGACATAAAGTTCATTATGCGATGTACAAAAACTTCTATTCCGTTTCATTCCGCGGCGGTACAAATTGAGCCTTAGGAAATAAGGTGGGTAAATGTCCACCCAAAGGCGATGTAAAGCTTACTTATAAAAGGTTTCCAGATAATGGCTCTTCGAAAACAAAAAAAGAAAATTTTGATAGAAAAACTGTTTTGAAATCCATATGGCAAACAATAGGCTAGATTTCTATTCATCAATGGCAGATCTCATCATCATCAGTCTCTGCAATAGGCATGTTCAAGATATTTTTTTGACGTAATAAGTATACCTAATAATATTATCTGCATAATGTTGTCCCTTGGCTCGTATCAGGGTTTATTTTATTTTTATTAAAGTAGGTACTAGCTGACCCGTGCCCACTTCGTTGGGCGGCGAAAAACGCGTCCCTTTTTTAAATATATTTCTTTACTGCTCCACTCCTATTAGTCATAGCGTGATACTACATAGCCCACAGATATAGCCTATGACACTCCTCGATAAATAGACTATTCAAAAACAATTTTTAACTAACAAAAAGAATTTTAAAACCGGTTCATTAGATCCAGAGATTACCCCCTACAACGTCACAAACTTTTACCTCTTTATAATATTAACCTATTCCCTGTCCCATATATGATACATACCCATTGTTTTACTATTGTGTCTACATGCGGGACATGCAACCTGTATAGATGTTTCCGTTGTCTAGTATCCATAGTACAAGCTCTGCTTAGTTTGGGACTAGATGACGTTGTGTAAATGTGTAAGGAATATTTATATTTATTTAATTGACCCAAGCGGCGACAAGGAGTTTCGTGCACGAGGTCGTGGATTAAACTCCTCTGAACCACAGAAACACTCAAATGATCTTGATTTTGAAAAAAATGAAGAAAACAAAACTGGTTAAAAAAATAAAACCAATCAATTTTATAACATATTTATATTTTCTAACAATAATCTATTCTAAATCTATACAATGACACCAGTTTTATATAACACTTTAATATTATTAATATTATACGTTTACAGAAATTAGCGCAATATAAAATAAACCTGTATTTTGCTTGAAGTTTCAGCATAGGTTATATTAGACGAAATCTGTGGCGTAGTCGTTATGAAACATGACTGCTACCCAGATGTCTTGGGTTCGATTGCCGCTCAATGCAAATCTTTGTGTGCATGAACATGATTGTTTGCGTTGGTTTGAGTGTTTACATGTAATGTAAGTATGTATTTACAAAAAAAATGTTTAAGTATGTTTATCCGTTATCTAGTACCCACAGTACAACCTCTGCTTAGTTAGGGACTAGGTGGCGTTGTGTGAGAGATATTTATTTTTTTGCGTTAGTATTACCCGGTCAAACGATATACAGGTTTATTGCATTTCGCGATAATTTCTGTTTACGTATACCTAAACATGCAACACGTTTACTTACAAGTTTTTTTTATTATTTCTAGATATTATAATGAAACAGACTTTTGAAGATATATCATTGAAATTACCAAGAACTTCGTAGCCAAACGTTATAATTTAAAGTATTTAAAATACCTACATTAAATTTATACATACAAGATTTTCATTTTTTCAGTGATTCGAGAGGGTTATATATTTTCTTGTGTAGGTATTATATAAAATTAATAATATTATGTGTGTATGAATGTCTGTTTCATTGTGACCTGCCTAAACAACTTAGCCGATCTTAAGGTTTAATATTAGATTTCAAACGTCAACAAAGAAAAATATTGTTTACGTAATACTTTAATACCTATAGCAAAATTTTATACATAAAAATATTGCGTCCATTTTTCGGCCTAGGTACTTGAACAACGCTAAAAATAATTTTGTTTCTAATATTATAATTCAGGCTGAATATTATTTTCGATATAAAAATATTATGTAGTAGAAAGGTACTTGTATAGTTAACAATAATGTTAGAAATTACTCATCATACAGGTACTTTTTGACGTTTATTGTATGTATTTATTTACGAAATGTATTATTTTTTCAGTAGCATCCCTTAAATACCCCACAGAAGAAGAAAACTTAGCTTCAACCAATCTGGCCAGGCAGATTGGTACTTAAACATTTTTGTCAAGTTCTTTTGTTGTCGAAGAAATAATAATATACTTTTAGTCGGCTTCTGCCAGGGAGAAGATAAGGTGATGACACCATGACATGGTGTCATCACCACATTTGTATTACTACTCCATCACCACATTTACAGTATTTTGGTTGAGGGCCATCCCCCCCACAGCCCTCGTAAAGTAGTAACTGTCGTCAGAGACAAACTACTCGTCCTCAACAAAAAAAAATATTTCAGTATTTTATTTTAAATTGACGTAAATACAATACGCACAATCTAAGCTGGCCGGATTAAAGTTGCGCAGATAATTATTGTAACTGAAATTCGGGGAGCGGATGTTTTTTTAAAATTTTATTTTAAATTGGCCTACCAGACTTACTCTATGGTGCCTGATGTTAAGCATCCATTAGAGTCCAAGAATGGCGAGCACCATGCCAGCTACAATATTTGTAGAAGCATGAATGTCTCCACTAGGCGGCTTCAGAAGATGCTTAGTAACTTGCTTTTTTTAGTAGGTAACTGCGCAAACATTTCTAAAAGCTAACTTTAAACCGGCCAAGTACGATTGAATAACTGTACAAGAAAAAACTGGCCTTAAAAACCCTATATCAAAATCATGGGGTAATATTTAACCACTTACCACCTTTCTACCACTTAATGCGACGAAGGTGGTGGTGGTTTACCACTCGCTAGTACTTGTTTCATAGTCTTCATCATTGAGGGAATGATACCAATGTGCTTGTCTACGCATTTAACCGCACACTTCTCGAAATCTATCGTGCATTTGTCAATCTGAAATAAAAGTATTTTAGAGTAAGTAAAAAATAATAGGTCTCACCTATGAAATTGCCGTTTTATTTCTGAGCAGACTTTAGCCTCTACTTTCTTTTAAAACATATATTGTTTTAATTATTTTTATTATTTAAGAAATATTCGATATAACCAACATCTAACAAAAGATAAAAATAATTAATAGTTGGATTAATAATAAGCCTGTGAACATTGTCCAATTTAAAACAGCGGATTTTCCCATTTGTTTAATTGTAACTTCGTGCTTTATATGGATCAATTAATTAGCCCTCGCAATTTAAAACCCAACTGTAACAACGCCATCTAGGCGCGACAGCCGCTAACTTTCAATCAATTACTAAATTTGCAGGATTTGATATCTTAACACGTTCCCAGTGCAGTGCACATGCATATATGGTACACGTGCATTGTTTTACTATTGTGTCTGCTGCCGGCAACTAGAAAGGGTTAATATGATGAAGTAAGTTTGTTCCTTAACTTAATGGTTCGGCATAGGAAGAAACTTTATGGTGCTTCGTCATGAGAGACCTTCTGAGTAAGTGTATTAAGTAGGTTTGGCATTATAAGAAACTTAATAATATTAATACAATATGTTTTTCTTACCGTCTCCTGGCTAGGGTCTGAGCCAAGTCTGTCTCTGGCAGCATCGTTACAATCCATTACACATCTTTGTAGACGATTTTGTAAGTGATTTATTTCAGTCTACAAATAATAATAAAAGTGATTTTATAAGTAATTAATTATTATTTTAATAAACTAAAAAGAATAAGTAGATAAAAATAAAATTTTTAATATTAGGTTGGGGAAAAAGTCTTTTCGTATTTTTGTATGAAAAGTCAAGACATTTTTTTCAAAGTTTATTTACATTTATTTACAATATACAGGGTGTCCCAAAACTCGACGTTAATTCGAAACCGGGTGATAAGGCAACTCACGCTGGTCATCAGAAAAATATATAAAGAAATCCAAGTCGCATGGTTGTAAAGTTATAGGCATTTGAAAAAAAACGCAAAAATTCCCACTTTGTGACAGTCTTTTCCCTCCTGTTATCACAAATCTTAACTTTTACCAACTTTTTTTCTGCTGTGTTACCCTGAATAGTGCCTCTTTAAACTCTAATAAATAATTTAAAACCAGCTGGTCTAGTTTTCATATCAATAGGACTTATTTCTTAGAATAAAATTTATAATGAAAAAAATGTCCAGTTTGAACTGACTGTAGTGAAAAAAAAATGTACTACGCGAGTTTGGCAAATTACGCCAAAAGTTGGCGCATTTAGTAAGGATTCGAAAATGGTATAATACTTGGTAAATTGTCGCTGCTACCATGGACAAAAAAATGCTTTTTAGTAAAATTTCGGAGCCGATTCCAATGCTGTATAGGTAAGTTAAACGGCTAAGTAGTTGAGCCAGAAGGAGTCACCAAATCAAGTGAAAAGTAGTAGAAACTGTGGTATTAGTTGAAAGTGCCAAAAAGTACAGCCCATCGCAATTTTAAAAAGTCACGAATTACACTCATTACATTCATGCAAATTATGCATGTTCATGTTGCTGTCTTTTTTAATGTTAAATTATTAGGCTAAAACTGTTTTTTTTTAAATCGAGTTATTTCAATTTTCAATACATCTTCAATATTGTCCGGGAAAAAATTACTCGATGTTGGTAGTCTCCGGATACTAACGATTGTACTCGCAGTACTAACGTGGTACGGGAGAAATTCGTGTGTTTTTAAAATACGATGGGTATGGTATTTTTTGACACTTTCAACTAATACCACGGTTTCTACTACTTTTCACTTGATATGGTGACTCCTTCCGGTTCAACTACTTAGCGGTTGTACTTATTCAGCATTGGAATCGGCTCCTAAATTTTACTAAAAAGCATTTTTTTGTCCATGATAGCAGCGACAATTTACCAAGTATTATACCATTTTCGAATCCTTACTAAATGCGCCAACTTTTGGCGTAACTTGCCAAACTCGCGTAGTACATTTTTTTTTCACTACAGTCAGTTCAAACTCGACATTTTTTTCATTATAAATTTTATTCTAAGAAATAAGTCCTATTGATATGAAAACTAGACCAGCTGGTTTTAAATTATTTATTAGAGTTTAAAGAGGCACTATTCAGGGTAACACAGCAGTAAAAAAAGTTGGAAAAAGTTAAGATTTGTGACAACAGGAGGGCAAAGACTGTCACAAAGTGGGAATTTTTGCGTTTTTTTTCAAATGCCTATAACTTTACAACCATGCGACTTAGATTTTTTTTTATATTTTTCTGATAACCAGCGTAAGTTGCCTTATCACCCGGTTTCGAATTAACGTCGAGTTTTGGGACACCCTGTATATGTACCGTTTTGTTGAACAACTTTCTGCCATTTTGTGGGCAGAGACATTATCCCGTTACTGTAGAAACTTTGGGACTTCTGATAAAAAAAACGGGACAAATAGTTTTGGCAGTCCTCTCTTGAGGTCAACCTTACAGAACCTAAAGAATTCTGAAGAGACCGAAACAGGTGAAAATCTGAAGGCGCAAGGTCAGGGCTATATGGTGGATGCACTAGGACCTCACAGTCGAACTCTCATAATTTTTGCTGAGTGGCTAAAGATGTGTGTGGTCTAGCGTTATCGTGATGAATGACCACGCCCTTCCTGTTGATCAATTCCGGCCGTTTTCTCTCGACTGCTTCCTTTAATCTCATCAGTTGCTGGCAGTAAAGATCAGAATCGATGGTTTTGCCGGGCGGTAAAAGCTCATAATGAACAATGCCCTTCCAATCCCACCATACACACAGCATCACCTTATTTCGTGTTAGGCCAGGTTTGGCCACAGTCTGTGAAGCCTGGCCAACTTTCGACCACGACCTTTTTCGCACGTTCTTGTCGTACGTGATCCACTTTTCATCGCCAGTTATCAATCTCTTCAAAAATGGCTCGGTTTCATTACGTCTCAATAATGAATCGCAAATAAGTACACGGTTCATTAAGTTTCTTTGAGTGAGCTCGTGTGGCACCCAAATATCGAGCTTTTTTGTATAACCAGCTTTCTTCAAATGGGTCAAAACTGTTTTGTGGTCAATTCCCAGTTCTTCAGCTACATCGTAACTACTAATATGCCGATCTTGCTCCACTCTTTCAAAAATGGCGTCCATTTTATTCGTAACAGGGCGACCAGAGCGAGGTGCATCTTTAACATCAAAATTTCCGGACTGAAAACGTTTGAACCAAATTTGTGCTACTCTTACTGACACTGCATCAGGTCCATAAACATCACAAATTTTTTTCACTGCTTGAGTTGCATTTTTGCCTGTTTTATAATAAAATTTTAAAATGTATCGAATTTCTTCATTAGATTCACTCATTTTTACGGAGAGAAAAACAAATGAAAAATAGCGGGAAACAACTTTTTTTTATTTTTTTCTTTTCTTTATAATGTAACCTTTTTAATGTTACCAAAACCAGCCAGACACAAGTAGTACAGTCAAAGAAATTTTATAATAAGTTTATACCTACGTTATGCGAAAAGACTTTTTCCCCAACCTATTATTAAGTTATTGCAAGCTTAACTTCCTACTAATATTATAAATGCGATGTTTGTAACTCTTTCACGCAAAAATTACTAAATAGATTTTGATAAAATTTGGAATATAGGTAGTTTAGGGTGTAGAATAACATTTAAGCTACCTATACAACACAGGTATATCCGCGGGCATCAACTAGTAGGAAATAAATAGCATTGATAAAGAATACTTCTCCTAATTGGGCTCATATGTCCTGATTTTTTTAGAATTAACTACTACCAAATCCATAATAGGAATATAATAAAAGAAAAGGAGATAATGTGCACGTTGTCAGATGGGATGGTGATATTATGGATTCTTACTCATGCTCTCTCACTACATAAGTTTGAAGTGTGAGACTCAATCATGGTCAGAGTCATGTAGTAACAATGGCTGGTGCAACCTGGCCACAACGTAGAGAGCCTCAAAGGTAAATAGTTCAACGGGTTCACCCGGTTCAAGCGTATTAACACAATTAATCATGTTAATACCCATGTAGTTATTTTTAATAAGCTACATAATACGAGACTGAAATATGAAATAGAACTACAAGTGGAAACATTTACCTGTACATAATTGTTAGCTTGATTCAATGATGTGGTACAATTATCTATGCATCCGTGAACACGTTCTAGAGATGACTGTGGATCATCGCAGCATCTAGCAGCGCATCGGTGCATGTCACCCTAGAAAGTTATGTTGTTTTAACCAATAATAAAATACTTTTTTTAATATAAATAAATAAATATTCCTCACACATTTATACAATGCCATCTAGTCCCAAACTAAGCAAAGCTTGTACTGTGGGTACTAGACAACGGATAAACATACTTAATTTTTTTTTTCCTGTAAATACCTACATGTAATAATACATGTAATATTATGTGTTATATTTATATTATTTTTCTTTTGATTTTTGCTGAATCTGTACCTTGTATTGACTCTAGTACCATGCTGTGATTTTTTTAAAAATTTCCTAAAATTTCAAAACCACAATATTATTATTACTTAAATATTGAGATTATTAAATAAATAGCATTAAATTAAAAGCCGAAATGTATTGTTTTCAGATTGTATATAGTAAATATTAAAAATGGTTTTTTTATAAGAGTCAAAATATATTCATACATTCTGTATTGATTTTGTGACTTAAACAAATACAAAGAACTATAAAACTGGCATTAAAGTCTGTCTTAGAAGAAATAGAGGATTACAGTCAATGACAGTCCAACTGTAATAGGATAGATATATTGTGACAATCACCTCTTTGTCGCAGTCGGTATATTACATGGCTGCTACGCAGGGGTCTCGGGTTTGATTCCCGCTCAATGCAAATCTTTGTGTGCATGAACATGATTGTTTGCCAAGCATTAATCTGATTGTTTTCTATGTAGGTATAATATAAATATGTATGTATATACAAAAAAAAAGTATTCAAGTATGTTTATCCGTTGTCTAGTACCAATAGTACAAGCTTTGCTTAGTTTGGGACTAGATGGGGATGTGTGATTGTGTGAGGATTATTTATTATTTACCTATTTATTTAATATGTCATGTTTTTATTGGTGGTAAATAATAATAAATATCGTAAATAATACTCCTTAATCTTTCCCACAGTGACGTGTAGTTTTAAAGTAGACAGAACTTGTACAATGAGTACTAGACCATGCATACAAAAATTTGATTTGAGCGGGAATCTAATAAGAAAGAAACCCCTCGGTGGTCATAGACTAAAACTTCACCACAAAGGTCAATTATTAATTGCTGTCGCAAAGACAACAATATGTCTATGTAGCAAATATTTAGTCCCAAATTAGTTTCTCTCAATAACGATAAGATTAATATTTAACACTATTGCATAAGCCAATGCTTATCGGCTCATAACCTAACTTACTTGCATTTTTCTTAAATGGCTCTTATCAAGCTCATTTACAAGGTTTGTCATCTCCTGTTCAATCCTAAATCTCTGTGCTTCAACCATTTTGGTGCCTTTCTGTTAGGAATTATAATTTATAAACAAAACAATTTACACTCCTTTCTAACCAAAAAACAGTCATGCAGTGACAGCGACGTGACATTAATGACAGCTTGGTTTTTTTTATTTACATGCTTATTTTACGTACAGACCAAGGCCTAAGATTATCGTGCTATGGAGTAGGCAGAATTTTCAGGCTTTCTTTATGAGTGGAGAAATAAAACAATATTACAAGATATTTTTTATCTTATATTTTATTTACAACAAATCTAAATTAGGTATGTATAACATTTAACAAACATTTATTTAATAAAATATAACAAGTAGTCTATGTACCTACTATAACTCAAGACCTGATAAAAATCCCTTAAACAAATCCTTATCAAATTTAAACATTGGAGAATTTTTTAATAAATCTGCACAAGTGTCACAAACTTTTTTCTTAGATTCAGCCAATTGACAGTTGCTCTTGTCATATTTGAGAGAAGGTATGATATCTTTTAATAAATCTGGTAATACTGTACTAGCTCGAGGCGCAAGTAAATTGGGACGGTTTTTAAAAAAGCATGACGTCGGCGTTGGTAAAATCGACGACGCTTCTTTCGACTGTAAATCGAAATCATCGAAAAAGAAATCCTTTTCGTTGGCTAATACGGTCACTTTTTCCTTGCTCCTAGGCATTTCTCTTATAGTTAATGGCATTTCTTGTACGTCAAGGACAGTAACTTTTGGAGCCGAAGGAGGTGCAGGAAGGAAATACGCTTTGGCAGTTTCGGGATAGCATTTTGGAGTCCGTTCCATTGGTTGTAAAGTTGTTGGCGGTGCTACTGGTTGGAAGTCTGGCATTGTAGTCAAAACTGATGGTGAAGGTAGCCCAACTAGGTTTATGTATGCTTCGTTCATCTAGAAATGAAAAAAAAACATTAAAAGATTACAAACGTTCATAGTACAAAGATCTACCGAAATAAACCAAAAATTCAATGCAAAATAAATAAATGACAGATAGGCCTGTGCCTTTAGTGCCATAAACGTTTATGATCAAACAAAACACGTCCCAAAAATAATCAGTGATCAATAAAACACGGTTGAGAAACTCGGTGGGTTTTAGTCGCTGTAAAGTTTTTTGTAGGAACTCCAACACCTATTTTTTTGAAACAGTTTAGAAGCTATAAATAAATAAATAAATAATCCTTACACATTCACACATCGCCAACTAGTCCCAAACTAAGCAGAGCTTGTACAATGGGTACTAGACTACTAGACAACGTATAAACATACTTAAATTCTTTTTTTTTGTAAATACATACTTAATATACATAGAAAACAGTCAGACCAATGCAAACAATCATGTTCATGCACACAAAGATTTGCATTGAGCGGGAATCGAACCCGAGACCTCTGCGTAGCAGCCAGGTAATATACCGACTGCGCCACAGAGGTCGTCATTTTAGTCGTTGGAAAGTTTTTTGTAGGAACTCCAACACCTATTTTTTAGAAACAGTTTAGAAGTCGTACTAAGGTTGAGCTGGCATCGGGAGTGTAGGTATGAATTCTCACAAAACCCACAGTGGTCCTCTTTCACACATATTGTCGGGGAGCCTTCCTATTCTGGGTCTTTAGTTACTCGAAGGAAATCGCATGAATCTTCTTAACAGCCCATTAATGTTCCACTGCAGGGACGGACCTCCTCCCGTGACGGAGGTATACTTGGCCTACTAATACCACGCTGGCCAGACGGATTGGTATAGGGTTTAATTTCAAGATTTCCTTCTCTTTATTTCTTTTCTTTTTTTTAAGATTATATTCACGTATAGTCCCTTAGTCGGTTTTTGTGACACCCATCGGATGAGATGGGGTGGTGACAGATTGTATTCTTACTTCGCCACCACACGGAGAATAAAAATGTTAAATCGCGTGAATAAAGTAGGTACAATAATTTAAAATCTTTATATTACCTGTATTAGAACGAGACAATTGACAACAAAAGTAAAATATGTCTTTCCCGCCATCTTTGCACTTTAATAATTAAATAATAAGTAAAACCTTTTCACAATGGTTTAAGGTTATATTTATAATATTTTTGTAATCAACTTATCTTCATTGCGAAGTTCAATTACATAATGTACTTAAGTTATTGAGTAGCTACTTTCCTTCGAAAAAAGTTAAGAAATCGGTAGTGCAATAAATTTGTTTTTAAATAAAATATAAACCTACTTAAATTAAAATAAAATTAAATGATTGTTGAACAACTCAGACAAAATTGATACCTTCTTTGTAAGTAGGTACTTTTATTTGAAACTGAACGAAGAAATCTTTGGTGCACTGACTCTATACCTGCGAAGAAGAGGTCTCCGTTAGTTCGTTTTATTCTCACCTTTATTTATCTAATAAAAGACAACTCCCGCACTAGGGATCATGCCCTGAGTCGTGGGGACTTTTACAAACATTAATTTAACGGACACAAAGAACACCCAGACTCAGGACAATAATTTGTGGATCGCAAAAATTATTGTCCTGCGTGTGGATTGAATCCATCATAACAGCCTATTAAAGTCCCACTGCAGGGACGGGCCTCCTCCCGTGACGGAGGGATACTTGGCCTACTAATACCACGCTGGCCAGACGGATTGGTATAGGGTTTAATTTCAAGTTTTCCTTCTTTTTACTTCTTAAAGATAGTATTTACGGTTAGTCCCTTAGTCGGTTTCTACGACATCCATGGGATGAGATGGGGTAGTCACATATTGTATTCTTACTCCGTCACCACACGGACAAGAAGCACTAATAGTTTGTCTCATTGCCTAACTAATTATATGTCTAAACAGTTCCTCTTCTACTCGTCTACCAGTTACCCAACATATAAAACGTGCACCCCAGCTGTTTACTTCATATTTATATAGGTTACCAATGTCTTGCCTAATTATTTTAACTATTGTAACACTGACATTGTAAACGTGAGGCTGTAGTATTTATTGGAGAGACAACCCGTTGACTATTTGAGTATATTTTGGTTTTGAAGTGGAAGTTAGTGCAGCAATGGCGTTAAGAGATGGCTTGTTCGTTCTTGTGGTTGTACTTGGAATGGTAAGGTAATTTTAATAACTATACGGGTATTAACACAAATATTGAAACTATCTACCTTTGAGCATAGTACAAATATACATACAGTATTTCGACTTCATAGAAACGGACGAAACGCGAGTTATACCTACACGCTCACGATAGCAGTGGTTTTGCAGAGTGAACAGTCGTGACTGTGCCGCAGTAACGAGCGGGAAAGTAGGTACCTAAATGTAATTAAAAAGCTGGAGGTGGGCAGCCCTATCGCATGTTTACGTACTGCGCAGCCGTAGTCATTTATAATAAATATTCGGCCGAGATTATACTACTGGTTGTACTGTGCTTTAAGGAACTGGACGTTTCGGCCAGGTTTCACCAGCCATGGTCACGAGATGACTAATGCGATAATAATAAGTTATAATGAAGATTTTTATATTCACCCATTACACTATAACCTACATAACAGACTATAGGGGACCCCAAAAGAGGTCGTGGAACCATTATGCGAGATATTAGGTATTAATTATTATAACAATATCCAAATATTAATTAAAATAACAACATCCAAAAATTTACTTATTTACAGACCAGCACAGCATTCTCAAGAAGTATCTACCGCCCACCCTGCAAACTCCCACCAAAACCAACATGCTTTTCACCAATGGCAACACCATATCCAGCTGTCATCGAAACTATTGGATGCGCTTGCACCAAAAAGGTCCCATGCAACGATCAGCTAATTCTCCCACCTTTAGCGGTAGAGTTGCCACGTGATTTGGGTTATTTCCCTGCGGCTTTACCCTTAGTGGCCAGTTATTTTGAACCAGAGTTAGATTATTTAACTACTGGGGCGTATTTGCCAGTTGCGAAGCCGTGCAGTTGTGTAACTTTAGCTGCTCCTATCAGTCCTGATTTGGCGCCATTGGTGAAACCTATTATTTTGTGAGAGAAGTAAAGTTGTTGAAAAGTTTTTGTTGTTTTATTATTTCTTCAAACTAGCTTAAAATACAACTTTTGCAAGAGACGTCTGTGCTAGAGATATTCTTGTGTTACAGATAACCAGGCTCCCCTTATGATATTAAACATTTTATAAGGTGAGCGTGCCAAACGCAAAAGAAAAAACTCATATTTATTAATACAAAAAAAGTGAATACGACTATTAAGATTCATAATTTAATAATAAATGCATACATAGAAAACACCCAGACCAATGCAAACAATCATGTTCACTTCATGCACACAAAGATTTGCATTGAGCGGGAATCGAACCCTAGACCTCTGCTTAGCAGTCATCTTATATAACCACTACGCCACAGAGATCGTCAATAAGTAACCCTTAGTCCAAGAGTTATCTTTTAATTATTTAAAGTAATAAATTCATTCATTCATTCATAACAGCCCATTCATGTCCCACTGCAGGGACGGGGCCTCCTTCCGTAACGGAGGGATACCTAACCTACTAATACCACGCTGGCCAGACGGATTGGTATAGGGTTTAATATCAAGTTTTCCTTCTTTTTATTTCGTATAGTTAATATTCACAGATAGTCCCCAAAGTCGGTTTTTACGACACGCATGGGATGAGATGGGGTGACATATTATATTCTTACTCCGTCATCACACGGATAAAGTAATAAATATTAGGAGGTAACCAGACCCTGCAATGAAACATACAATGGCTACTATGATGAAAGTAAATGTTGACATTACGATAACCACCTATCAGTAATTTCTTGTAATTTTTTTAAAGATTCACATTTATTGATAGGGACCAGAGATAAATCACGAAGTTCTTAAACTCTACTGATAAATACAAATGGTCCGTTACGTATTCTTTATTTAAATGTTTGATTCTGTAACGAATTTTAGAACTTGCTCACATATTCAAAAAGTTATATTTTTAAGTATGGCAACTACTTTACTTTTATTTTTTGTTGGAGCAGCCAGCATGCAGGTTTGTGCACTATTTGTTTACTTTTTATTTACGTGGTATACATTTTAATTACTAAGTATAGTTAACGCATTCTCATCTGAGTCCATATCATTTCTTTATATCTATCTCGCTTGCACTTACTATGGGTCTTCTATTCTTATATTCTATCTCTTTTTGGAGTACCTATTCAGAGGATAACGTGTTTTCAATAAGGGCAAAGGTCCGCCTTTGTACCTGGCAAGAAATTGTAATAACTATAGCCTGTTGAAACAAGCGGACCTAAAGCTAAAAAATGTGTTATACTAAGGCTCATAGCACATTAACGTAACGTAAACGGATCGTCACCTCGAGCAACTCGAGCCGTTCAGTATTCTTTGTATGAAACTCCTTACTGCAACGCACATTAATCGGAAATGTGACGTAATCCGATTTTTGACGTTTGACACCGAAGAAAAAGGCGAGGCGGTGCCGATCCGTTTACATTACGTTATAATATGTGCTATGAGCCTTAAGCCCATTTCATAAAGTTTGAATGAGTCAGAGTGAAAATATTTCGTGTCAACTTATCAATGTCCCACTGCAGGGACGAGTTTACTCCAGCGATGGAAGAACACTTTGCATACTAATACCACACTGCCTGAATAGATTCATCATTATCATAACAACCGATTAATGTCTCACTGCAGGGACTGACCTCCTCATATGACGGAGGGGTACTTGGCCTACTAACACCACGCTGGCCAGGTGGATTGTTATAGGGTTTAATTTCAAGTTTTCCTTCTTTTTATTTCGTAAAGATAATATTCACGGATTAGTCGGTTTTTACGATACCCATGGGATAAGATGGGGTATTGAGATATTGTATTCTTACTCCGTCACCACACGGAGAGAAGTATTAGAAAGTACTTTCTTAGTCATCTTTTACGACACCTAAAAAACTACATCAGATGTGCACACCAATTGTTTCACTAAATTACGAGTTAGGTATTAATAATATTTTATTTTATTTGCAGATGATAACAGCACAAGTATTTCGACCACCATACAATCTACTAAACAGAGCACAACAAGAAACTGTCGTAGAAACACCTAACTTCATTCCTAAGCCTACAGTTATAAGTGAATCGCCTAGCCTAATTCCTATTCCTAACGTCGCTTCAGAAGGTAGTACTACATTAATCACAGATTGTTCGCCATCAATTTGCAAAAACTTAGCCAATACTATACAGCTTATGATAGTATGTAATTTACTACAGAAAAATAATGCAAATAACGCAATGGCATTGCAATTAGCAGCTCCTATTTTAAACGAAGTTCTATCATCGCCTGCATTGTCATGCGGATGTCCTAATCCTATTCCTAACGTCGCTTCAAACTTGTATCCTAACGTAGTTATATCTCCTAACGTGGTTTCACCTAATTACGTAACGCCTACTATTGTTCCGTCGAATAATATTAGTCCTATACCGTTGCAGCCTAGAGTAGTTGCGCCTAACGTTCGTCCTTGTAATAATGCTTTGCCTAATCTCGGGACAGTTACTCCGGGATCACGACAAGTAACTGACGCTAATTATTTGTTAAATACTTTAGTTAATTTATTAGGTAATGTTCAAGGTTTGCCATAGATTAAGTAATAAATAATTTATAATTTATTTATTTGTAATTATTAAATTATTGTTTTATAAATATATTTTTTGTCTTTTATTTATTATGCATGGCTTTGTTTAATCTATACACCTTTATAGCGTAGTAGCTAAAGTTCATGACTGCTACGCAAACGTTTTAGGGTTTGACTCCCGTTCAATTTAATAAAAAACTTTGTATTCAGAGAATATAAGGAGTTTTATTATAATTGATTATGATAGATTTCGTGAATATTATCTTAATGAAATAAAAAGAAGAAAAACTTGAAATTAAACCCTATACCAATCCGTCTGGCCAGCGTGGTATTAGTAGGCCAAGTATCCCTCCGTCACAGGAGGAGGCCCGTCCCTGCAGTGGGACATTAATGGGCTGTTGTGATGACAGATTCTATATTAAATCTAGACGAGACCTATGCATACAAAAAACTGTACTTATAACCTACTTTGCTTTATCTACACCACCTAGGTACAGTCAGAGGCAAAAATATGTAAATACCACAAAGTCTCATAAGACGTCACCATTAACAAGAACATAAACATGTATTCAAATAAGTGTTCATATTATGTACACATTGTATTGTTAATAAATATGTATTCAATAGGTAAAAAAATATGTATTCATCAAAAGAAGCATAAACATGTACACTGCCAGCGATGTTGCCAACTCGTGCAGTGTACGGGAGCCGCGCATGACTGAACGGCAACGTCGCCCCCTGCGTCGCTCATCTGCGGTCGAATTTCTAAAATTGAATTTCTAAAACTCACTAGTTGTAGTGAGTAATGATGGCAGTATACAAAAGTCAAGGCCAATTTCAAAGCGTTTGACAATTTGATCAAAACTGTTGTCAACACGGTAGCTTTGCTTGTATAGAGCTTGGCTGAAAAGAAAACAGCTCCGGTTCGATCCTGAGGAAGGGATTACTTTTTGTGTTTTTTTTGTTTTTTCTTATTTTGTTTTCTACTATTATTATTCAATACGAGCTGTAACCGCGACTTCGTTTACAAAAAAAATGTATAGTCGTCAATTAAATGACTATTTTTAATATTTGATTAAGCTTAGACTGGACTATATTATTATCTATAGATAAACTGCATGCAGTATTTTTGAATTACTTAATAAAATAAACACAAACACATTGCACAATAATTTAATATTTTGTGTGTTTTAATTTTTTTTTATTAGCAGTTGGTAGTGTACATGTTTATGCTATCATCATCATCATTGTATACATAATATGATAATATAAAAATATAATGTAAATATAATAATATATATAAATATTATTTATTTGCTCAAGAACGTACCCATGATTATTAGCAGTTGGCGGTGTACATGTTTATGCTTCTTTTGCTGAATACATATTATTTTACCTATTCAATACATATTTATTAACAACACAATGTGTACATAATATGAACACTTATTTGAATACATGTTTATGTTCTTGTTAATGGTGACGTCTTATGAGACTTTGTGGTATTTACATATTTTTGCGTCTGACTGTACATATCATACACGCACGTCAAGAACAGTCTCTCTACATTATTTAAAAGATGTTACCAATTTCTCCTTAAGCCGATCTCCGAAGTCGAAGTGTCGTCCAAAGTATGTGTACATTATTTTAAATACTTCTCAAAACGTTCCTCACACATTCACACAACGTCATCTAGTCCCAGACTAAGCAGAGCTTGTACAATGGGTACTAGACCACGGATAAACATACTTAAATACTTTGTTTTTGTAAATACGTACATATTTTATATAGAAAACACCCAGACCAATGCAAAAATGATTAAGTGGATTTAAATAGATCTCCATTCTTTTTTTGCGAGTTAAGTACGAAGTAGCACCCTCTCTCTCTCGCGTGTCGTCAACTTAACTCGCCAAAAAATAGGATGGAGATCTATTTAAATCAACTTAATCAACAACTTACTACTTTGCTCGCTACTGTACTTGTCGATGTGTAAATCAGGCTTTAATGTCTCTCTTAAATGGCGTGCCCTAAAGTCAGGCGGATCGGTAAAAGTAACTTTTGTTTATTTTTTACATTAAGGAAATGCATTACTTTTTCTTGAGTTGGCATTATATTTATATTTTTACTCTGTCATAGATGAAATACATAAATTTTGTGATTTTATTTATTAAATGAAAATTAAAGAAACAAATAATCAAGTTTTATTTATTTAGACAATAATAAATGAAAAATCTACTAAGTATACTACAAAATATTAAATGTAAACGAGACACGGCTTTCTACAACAGCTAACGTTTTATGAAAAATATATTTTTTCAAATATTTGTAAGAAAGTAATAGTTAACACAATGTTTCTCATGATTGTTAAAATAGAACTTCAGTATTCTGCTAGACTATTAGCTGATACTGTTTCTACACACATCCTGGCACATCCTTGAAGAACCCTCACAACACTAATAGTACATAGATTCCGTTGCCATAACAATTTTATTAGGGCAAGGATCATAATCACATTAAAAGTTACAGATTAAGGATAATTTAGAAAATGTTAGTAATTGCATTCATAAAAAAACAGTTATTAGAGATACAACAATATTTATTCAGACAAAACAAAACAAAAATTACTTCTGCAGTTACAAATTTACAATTAAACACAATAAGTTTCAAGAATGTCCAAATAAATTATAGTATCTGCTAGACTAATAGGCTGATACTGGTCCTAACATAGAACCCTGTGGAACTCTCAATAAACAAAACGCAACTCTCAGAAAATAATAAATCTAAACAAGGTGTCCATGAGAATAGTGCCTAAACCTTAACACAAGTCAGGTCATAACTTTAATAAGCAGGAAAAAATAATACACTGCATGATACCCATCGGTTTGGGAGATATGATCACTATACTCCGTGTGGTGACGGAGTAAGAATACAATATGTCACCACCCCATCTCATCCCATGGGTGTCGTAAAAACCGACCAAGGAACTATCCGTGAATATTATCTTTACGTAATAAAAAGAAGGAAAACTTGAAATTAAACCCTAAACCAATCAGTCTGACTAGCGGGGTATTAGTAGGCCCAGTATCCCTCTGTCACGGGAGGAGGCCCGTCCCTGCAGTAGAACATTAACGGGCTGTTGATCACTATACTATACATGATTTTTTATATTTTATTATGCACCATTCTCGAGGATACCGTGTAAATACGTTGTTTTATTAGTAGTAAATTCCGCCGCCATAACAATTATTAGGGCATGGATCGTAATACCAAGGATCAATAGGTAAACTTGGGATACCATAACCACAATTACAAGCTACAGGAGCCGGCAGAACTTGGGGAATTATTTCTGGAACATATCTATTGCAGCTTGGCAATCCACAACCGCAATTCGGCAAACCAGCTAGCAAACTCGGCAATAAGCTTTGCAGACTAGCCATGCAATTTCCACAGCCAATGTTCGGTATGAAGGGACTGTCGCAACCGCAGGAACAAGTATTTGGGTATGCTAAAATTTCTGGGTATACTCCAGGGACCAAATCGATTAGTTGATCACAGGGACTTATGATGTCGCAAGGAGAAAATGGGGTTGGATCGCATGGAATGTATGGCAGGTCTATTAAGGGTAAAGGCTCGCAAATAGGTCCAGGTAGGCCACAACCGCATGGGGCGTTCATTGTGTTTTGAATCAAATTGCTGACTATGAGTAATTGAATGGCATTGGCTAAGGCATTTGACACAGTATTGTCAACTATAGTAGTGGCTACAACTGGGCTTGAAACAGCTGTTTGGCAAGGAGTTATCACTTGTGGGCAAGGTGGGAGTACAGGAGCGCAAGGTGGTGGTATATTTGGGCATGGGGCGATTACAGGTGGACAAGGTGGGATGGGAGATGGACAAGGTGGGATGGCTGGTGGGCATTTTGGTAATGCAGGCGGGCAAGGCGGTAATTGCGCGTTTAAAGGTATATATTGGGCTTGTACCTGTAAAGAAAAAAATGGTTTTTTAATATGTGATTATGAATTTACAATTACTGGTATCAATAATTAGAGACCTAGGTTCGAATCCCACGCAAAATGATTATTAATCAGCAAATGATTGTCTTTGTCTCTCCGCGTTTACAAGGTGGTATACAATATGTCACAACCCCATCTCATCTCATGGGTGTCGTAAAAACCGACTAAGGTAAAAGCTCCTATTACGGAGGTATTTCGCAACATTTTAAAGTAAGAAACAAAAATAAGCATTTGTAAATATTTTTAACTTTGCAAAAAAATGTCATCGTCAAAAGTAGAATTTATATTTTGTATTACTGTCGAGTTTGTTTGTTTTAATGATATTAGTTATTTTTTAAAAAAGATTTAAATAATCGGGTCGATTTTCCCTAATTCGGAGGTATTTTTTTCGTCAGAGCCTATTACTGCGGTAGACGATTCCTAATACGGAGGGTCAGAAATTATATTCATCCAAGTTCCGTACAAATAATATTTATCAAATAATTCAAATGTATTAGTAAAGTAAGTTGTATTTTTGGTATTCATTGACCATTGATTTGTATCTTTTTTAATGAAATTATTTTTTACTAGCTGACCCGTACCCACTTCGTTGGGCGGCGAAAATAACGCGTCACTTTTTTAAACATGATTCATTATTGCTCCTCTCCTATTAGTCATAGCGTGATACTATATAGCCTATGACACTTCCCGATAAATGTACTATTCAACACAGAAATAATTTTTAAAATCGGTTTATTAGATCCAGAGATTACCTCCTACAACGTTACAAACTTTACCTCTTTATAATATTATATATAAGTAATAAGTATAGATAGAAATACACGTTCTAAAAAGAGTTTTGTGTTATTAAAATAAGGTTAACTTTTCCTTTTATGCTTAGTAAAATAAAAACAGAAATATAAAATTACATAGATTGCATAACTTTACATAAAAACAATATGTATATTTAAAAGTTTTTATCGCATTTGGTTTTATACAAAACAAAAAAACTTACGTATCACATAACAATTCTATTCTCAGAATCAATAATCACGGTACCCTAAAACTTGTAATTTTATGTTCTATGAATAGGGCCGTAATAGGAAATCATAGATCCTAACACAGACTTACTTGGAAATAATTACCACCGCAATAGGAAAACTACTCCTGTTTTTAATAATCCTAATTCGGACCTATCAAAACTTCGATAAATGGAACAATGTAAATGTTTAATGAAACTATAACAGTTTTTTGGCTCATAAGTGTAAACAGTAGTCAACAGTTATACAAAATAAATGATATATGATAAGTTAAAATGCGCCTTCCTATTTTTACCCTTTCTAAGAAATCTACATTTTGTACTCAACAATTTTCGTATTTAATTCGATTTCTAACTACGAATACATACCGCAGAATATGGTTTTTAGTTTATGAGATTAATAATTATTTCAAAAAACCTTGAAACAAGTTCAATAAGTTAGTAAATTGAAAGTTACAAGCAATTAAACATGCCCAGTATTTTTTCTATTACGGAGTTATACCACCGTATTAGGACGAATCTAAAAAAATCGTGTCGTATTACGGCGCTATTTTATTTCTTATTTTTTGGATATAAAACGAGTTACAAATATAAAACAAGCCATTGAAATAGTTAGTATAATAGTAAGAAAATGCTATGAATAAGAAATAAACCATCTTAAACGGCTTATTAATACGAAAAACTTAGTTTCTAAATATTAGTGTACCTAATTTTGTTGTTTAGCGTTTGTATGGAAATCCCTTTCACGTCGATGCCGTTACACAGATTGATTGATTTTGATTAGTTATTTATCTTCTTTACTTGCAAACGTCAGGTAAATCATGAAGTAATAGATGTAGAATAAACTGATTTCGTTTTGTTGTACGTAAACTGAATAAAACCAAAATAAAACACGAAAATAGAAATACCTCCGTAATAGGACGCGATTTTGACTACCGCCGTAATAGGAGCTTTTACCTTAAGGGACTATCCGTGAATATTATCTTTACGAAATAAAAAGAAGGAAAACTCGAAATTAAACCCTATAGCAATCCGTCTGGCCAGCGTGGTATTAGTAGCTCAAGTATCCCTCCGTCTAGGAAGAAGGCCCGTCCCTGCAGTGGGACATTAATGGGCTGTTATGATGAAAGGGAAGTCCGAAAAAGAGGTCTTTGCCCAACAGTGGGACAGTATAGGCTAATTAATAATAATAAAAACTTACCCCAATACAAAGAAGTACTGCAGACAAATAGTACAATACAGCCATGTTTCTATTTATGCATAAATAATAATTAAAATCCACCTCTTTTATATAAAAATAAAACTGTTGTTACAAAACAATAATGTAACAATAATTATTAAATAATATATTGTTTCGTAAATAACGATAGTTCTATTACTTAGAATATGTACTAACTATTTCATTTATTATCATATCAATGAACGTCCATGGGCCACTGCTAGACACAGGCCTTCTCCAAATATTTCCACGTTTTGCGGTCCTGGGCCTCCTATACTATTGACATTAATAATCCTCACACATCTACACAACGTCATCTAGTCCCAAACTAAGCAGAGCTTGTAGTATGGCTACTAGACACGGATAAACTACTTAATACATAGAAACGCTCAGACCAAAGCAAACAATCATGTTCATGCACACAAAGATTTGCATTGAGCGGGAATCGAACCCGAGACCTCATTAACAATGACGTGTTTTAAGCCTGAAAATCTTAAAGAGGCCGTCCACCCGTCTTTTGCCTAGGAGAGCAGATGTGTAGGAGTCTCGAAATATGGTAATACGGTGTCCTGACTTAAGCCCACGGTGTTTCTCTCTGACCTATATAGGCCCAGGATGAAGAGAAGACTGCAATTATTCAAGCAATTTACAATCAGTCCTACTTCCCAAGTACTATTATATTCATCATCATAACAGCCCGTTAATGTCCCACTGCAGGCACGGGCCTCCTCCCGTGACGGAGGGATACTTGGCCTACTAATACCACGCTGGCTAGACGGATTGGTATAGGGTTTAATTTGAAGTTTTCCTTCTTTTTATTACGTAAAGATAATATTCACGGATAGTCCCTTAGTCGGTTTTTACGACACCCATGGGATGAGATGGGGTGGTGACATATTGTATTCTTACTCCGTCAACACACGGAAATTATATTATTAAAGCTACTATTATATTAAACATTAAACTATTATATTTTTAAAGCGAAAGTTTGTGACGAATGGATGGATGTTTGTTACTCTTTCACGCAAAAAATACTAACCGGAATTTGATGAAATTTGGAAAATAGATAGTTTAGGGTGTATAATGACATTTAAGCTATCCATACAACGCGGGTAAAGTAATAAAAAGATCCAAATTTCATCAAAATCCATTTAGTAGTTTTTGCATAAAAGAGTAACAAACATCCATCCATCAAAACATCATCGCAAACTTTTGCATTTATAATATTAGAATAATTAATGTCCCGTGTATGTCGTAAGAAATGACAAAAATGAAATCTTACTTACCTACTACAAATTTCGATAGCCAAGTTCAATCAAAGAACACAATACATATATTTCTCAAAAGTTCGTTATCACACATGCATATTTAATCAAACGAAAATCTTTTAGAAGAACATTCTTAACAATACTAAGATAAATCACGTATGGAAGAGAACATTATCTAAATAATTCTAGTTACACAATCAGTAAACGAGTCTAAAATAATTAGATAAGTACTACAAATATGAATGATTTTTCATTTTTATAAAGATTTGGTCTCATACGTTAACATGAAGGCGTTTGGAAGATATTTTGTGATTTGCTTAATTTGGGAGGTAAGAGACTTCTAAAATATGGTACATACTAATATTATAAATGCGAAAATATTTAAATATGGATGAAACGTATTGTACTAAATGTACTACACGGTCAAATTATCTAGCGACCTCGCTGGAATGCGAACCTCGCGTCCCGTTCTTCTTTCAACCCCCGCGCTCGCCACGGGCGCATCAGTGATACGTCCGACGCGCCGTGACGTCATCGACAGTCGCCAGGTCTCGAGATAATGTGATGTGATAATAATCGATAGTACGGACGCTACCTCAAAAGAATATTTTGAGTTTGCATGTTCTTGGTTTCGCATTATTTCATGTTTGTAACAGTATATGCGTAACAGAATTACATCGCAAGTGCCAAATTTGAGTTCATTAAAAAGTAAAAATAAAAATAATAACTGATAATATATTTTTCCTTACAGATTCAATCACTAACCGCTCAAAGAGCAATACAACAATATGTCCAACTATCAGCATTGCCAGCAGCAATACAACTCCAAGCAACAAACAGCAACCCAGCAGCTTACAGCAATGTAAATCCTAGCAACGTTGCTAGCGTTAGCAACTATGCAAGTCCTAGTAACCAAGCTACTAGCAACCCAGTTGTCATAACCAACCAAATCGCCTCTGAAGCAAAATCAACTACATGTCTACCAGGATTAACATTACCAAATATTATAGCAAGCCTTTCTCAAAATCCAGTAGCACAAAAGGAAAAACAGACTAACGCCTTAACTCAAAATCCTTCACCAATTGACTCAAAATTACTAAACAATTTAGCCATAGCGTTACAACTGTTAATTATAAGCAACATTATGAATTCTCCGCAGCAAAATACAGATAAGGCAAAAGACGACACGACTCAAAATCAATGCGCCTTGCCTCAAAATCAGTTGCCTCAAAATTTTATGCCTCAATCTGAGCAAATGCCTAATGCAAATTTTGTAGGTTCTTCTGGATTTGTTGATGGCAGTTTGGGGCAGATTTATAAGCCTAAGGGTAATATGGTTTTGATGTCGCCTTATGAGGCGTTAGGTACTTTTACGCCTTATTCTGATCCTATGCCTCAATTCACGTCTTCGAATCCTCGGAAAGATTTTCAGTCACCTTATGCCATGATGGATCGTGATATAATTTCGATAAGTGATTTATTTTAGATTGGAGCAAATAAAGGCAAACCCAAAATTCTGGCTGTTAAAATAAAGCTTTATTAATTTATTTTAGATAAGTGTTATTTATTAATTATGTAAAAATAAATAAATTATTGTCCAGTTAATCTGTTTTTTTTTGTCACGTTTTCCTGTTTCATCATTATACAACATGACGGAGCTTAAGAGGAGGAGTATTAATTCATGTAAAAAAGAATGTTTATCTGTAAAATGGATGACACACCGTTACTCCGTCACCACACAAACCAAATGTTCATCATAACAGCCCATAAATGTCCCACTGCAGGAAGGGGCCTCCTCCCGTGACGGAGGGTTTCTTGACCTACTAATACCACGCTGGCCAGACGGATTGGTATAGGGTTTAATTTCAAGTTTTCCTTCTTTTTATTTCGTAAAGATAATATTAACGGATAGTCCCTTAGTCGGTTTTTACGACACCCATGGGATGAGATGGGGTGGTGACATATTATATTCTACGCCTTCTTGTTTCATGAAAATAGTAAAAGTTGAATATGGGACATTTGATAACCACAATAATTATAGAAATGCACTTACAACCTACTCGTCTGCCTAAATAAAAAGAGGTTAGGAATCTAGGTCTTCCTAGTACTATATCGACGCAAGAAAGCGATTTTGTCGTATCTCGAAAAATTGCGAAATTGAGTTTTATACAACATTCGATTCAGAAAAAAATACCACATCGAATGGTCTCAGTTTCATTTTTCTACGACTATTTTTTATTTAGATACGACATTGAGATTTACCTCAATTTTTCTGAATCAAAACGAAAATAATGTTGTAACTAACCCAAAATTCGCGTTTTATTATGTTAGGATACATACAACATAATTGCTGCGTATACTTCACAGATTACGACATATACCTCGGCCGAACTGCATTACTTTGCAAGGAGTTACACCCTTCACAGCGCTTTACAATATAAATTTTATTTAGTTACAGCAAAATTGCCGCTCGGGATTTACATGCCAACTTGAGATATTACCAAGTGCTCATTCAGCAATTTACGTTATTTCTACAATTACAGCACTTTACAGTGTATTTTTCTATTAAAAAAATGTACTTAACCCATTTTAAAGGAATTCATATTTTGGCTACTAGAATATACGTGGCATTCGTTTCCCTGTCCCCCGCGACCATTCGCAGATGCAGCGCGTACGGCTTATTTGTCATTCGGCGCTCGACCGCCCAAGTGTGAATGCGATTACGTAGTGGAAAGACGACTCCTTATGTTCGTGTTTAATGTGATATTTGAACATCATAACATCCCATTAATACACCACTGCAGGGACGGGCCCCCTCCCGTGACGGAGGGATACTTGGCCTACTAATACCACGCTGGCCAGACGGATTGGTATAGGGTCTAAATTCAAGTTTTCCTTCTTTTTATTTCGCTAGGATAATATTCAGAAATAGTCCCTTAGTCGGTTTTTACGACACCCATGGAATGAGATGGGGTGATGACATATTGTATTCTTACTCCGTCACCGTCACACGGAGAGAGAAGGCATACGCTAAAGAATAATTAAAACTAAAATATGATAAAAAAGTTGAAGATATTCTGGAAGAAACAGAAGATGAAGATGAACAGTAATTCAGATCTTCTTCTAATTTACGACCATTTCTTAGAATTGCCCTAATTTTTAGTTTGATTTGTCACGTTTCATTTACTTTAGCTAAAGTGGTTTTAAGAAGTATTAATCCAATTAAGCTTTTTTTTATTGTTTGTTTTTATTTTGTTTTGCTTATAGGCCTGAAACTCTGTTTTTACATATTTAATTACAATAAATAAATTCGTTGCTTAACATACCGCATTTTGTTTGTGTTCCGCAAATTAAGTAATACTACTTACAACAAAAAACAAAACCATGATAAATAAATATATTCATATAAAACAAACTTACATTTATCATTTAAAACTTATATATAGATACAGCAAGTTTGATAACAGTCAATTAGAAGAAGTTACTGATGGTCCAAACATTTGCTTTTAAGATACAGCATAATCAAAGTTTATATTTTAATAATCAAATGATGTATCTAGTATTAAATCCAATTACAATAATCTTAGAATGACCGTCTAAATTGCAAATGGAAGGTTTTATTTTAAAATTTCATCATTGAAAATATGATAGTTGTAAGTCTACTAGTTTTCATAATATGAATTTTCTAAATAGTTTTTTAGCTCTGGTGCAAAATTGCATTTTTCGAGATACAACAAGATCGCTTTCTTGCGTCGATATATCTATCTATTATTTTTCTCTACTAGCCCCTGGAAAACTTTAAACCTATATTGTGTGGGATTCAAGCTCACGACCTCATGCACGGCAGAGGCTACTGTGAACAATGCTCTACCTAAGCAGTTATGTTAGCCATATTTATATTACATTAAGTACATCATTATAACAGCCCATTAATGTCCCACTGCAGGGACGGGCCTCCTCCCGTGACGGAGGGATACTTGGCCTACTAATACCACGCTGGATAGACGGATTGGTATAGGATTTAATTTTTAGTACAGAAATTAATAATATTTTAATTAGCTAGAGTTGCTACTGAAGAAACGTATCAGCATACGTATAGCTAATAACAATTATTAGATAGGTATGCAATAAAATTATGCATTGTCATCAAATTTACACATGCATACATTATTTCAGTTCTAGTTACAGGGAAGTGGATTAAGTTTAAACATGCAAGGTTTGGTGACGGATCTCCGTCTGGTGACGTAGTAAGAGTGCAGTGTGTCACCACCCCATCTCATCCCATAGGCGTCGTAAAAACCGACTAAGGGACTATCAGTGAATATTATCTTTACGAAATAAAAAGAAGGATAACTTGAAATTAAACCCTATACCAAAGGTATTAGTAAGCCAAGTATCGTCCCTGTAGTGGGACATTAATGTGCAGTTATGATGATGATGCATGGTTTGATTACAGACAGACACCTAGACAAAATGATCAAATAGTATAACTGTCTCTACATGAGGTCACAGGTTTGAATTCCACGCAAGGTAATTAATTTGTGTGATTAAAAATAAAAAAAAAATAAAAAAATTATTGTTTCGATAGCCTTGAATTTATATCCCCACTGAGGATTGAGCACTGTATCAGTGCCCAATCCTCAGTGCTGAAAATGTCTTTAAAAAAAAGTAGCAGGAGAGCAGTGGATTTCTTCCAACTTAATTATACATTATTTTATATTTACTAAAAAAGATTTTATTTTTAATAGAGCCAATCCTGCACTAACCATCCATTATGCCCTGTATTGCAGAGACTTTCACAAGTACTTGGAATAAACAATTGAACTACATGGGATTAGAACTCCCGAAACTGTATTTTTAAGTGTTCTATCATCATGCCAGCCCATCAATGTCTCACTGCAGGGACGGGCCTCCTCCCGTGACGGAGGGATATTTGGCCTACTAATAGGTACCACGCTGGCCAGACGGATTGGTACAGGGTTTAATTTCTAGTTAATAAATAAAGTTAATTAGTTTTTTAATAAATGATACCTTTTTATTATTTTGAGAATATTAAGCTTTAAATGTCTTACAGATGTCTTATATGACTAATTAAAATACCTACTGACCATGCAGTAATCGGTTGTCTTCCTAAACAAAAAAAAACGCCTATTAATGTAGTTATTTCGTACTAAAATAAGATATGTATGAGCTGCATTAAGAGCAATCTCTTTTTTACTTGTCATTAACTTACGTAAGTAAGTATATCTTTCTTAGGGTCGTAGCACATAATATATCAAAACGTAAACGGATCGGCACCGCCTCGCCTTTTTCCTCGGTGTCAAACGTTAAAAATCCGATTACGTTACGATTCCGATTAGTGTGCGTTGCAGTAAGGAGTTTCATACAAATAATACTGAAAGGCTCGAGTTTGTACGACCCCTTTACGTTTTGATATATGTGCTACGACCCTTATAAAGGCAATTAAAGTAGAGCTGTATCCTTAATGCCTTACTGCAAGAACCTACTTACTGTAATTATAAGACTTAACTTTTCACGTGCTAACTAGAAGTATTGATAACAGATTTTTAACAAGTTAACCTCCTTTTTTTTCTTTCTTTCTTGACCTCTGTGGCGTAGTGGTTATTTAACATGACTGCTACGCAGAGGTGTCGGTTCGATTCCCGCTCAATGCAAACCTTTGTGTGCATGAACATGATTGTTTGTATTGGTCTAGGTGTTTTCTATGTATAATATTGTACTTAAGTATTTACAAAAAAAATAGTATTTAAGTATCTTAAGCATTTGTCTAGTACCCATAGTACAAGCTCTGCTTAGTTTGGGACTAGATGGCGTTGGCTCAAAGCTATGAATACGTTTTACTTTTGTAAGTTTTTATGACATCCTGGAGAATAAGTTTTTGCCATCTAGAAAAGCCTAAGGTGGCTTTATTTTATAGTGAAGTTCACCTGTACAGAAGAACAATCAGTTGGTCTCAGTAATAGGTCGTATCACTCGTGGGTATTGCCACTCATATTGGTACCACTGCTTGCGTGTTTTTTTTAATCAACCATTAAGCAGCAGGGTGTGTTTGTGTAGAAGGATAAAGTACTTAGTCAGTGATAACACAGACCAATGAGACTGAGAGAAACAGGTTGTATCTTACCCCCTTATTTATAAACGAAGAGGCGTTCACAACCCCTTTAACTAGAACTGCACTACAGATTTTAATAATTGTTATAAGAATACAATATGTCACCACCCCATCTCATCCCATGGGTGTCGTAAAAACCGACTTAGGGTTTATCCGTGAATATTATCTTTACGAAATCAAAAGAAGGAAAACTTGAAATTAAACCCTATACCAATCCGTCTGGCCAGCGTGGTATTAGAAGGCCTAGTATCCCTCCTTCACGGGAGGAGGCCCGGCCCTGCAGTGAGACATTAAAGGGCTGTTATGATGATAGGGACTATGGCGTTGTCTACTTAGTTATTTTCTCTATTTGCCTGCCTTTATCCCATTTACTTGGGGTCCTATCTTGTTTGTCTTTCGTAATTGACCTCTGTGGAGTAGTTCCATGGCTGCTATCAAAAAGTCTGTGGTTCGATTTTCATTCAATTCATTTATATGTGCATTCACTCTTTAATGAACTACTTTACAGAGTTCATCAAAACTTCAAGCTTCTTGCAGTCTAATCTTATCATAAACTATATCGTGTCCTGGAGTGCTGAAATACAGGGTTTCCCTTCCCTAGTTTAGGCTCCAGTCCACCACCAATACCCTAAATAAGTTATGTTTTTGTAACACTTTGTTAATGGTGGAAAATAAATGGGTAGATCTCCAGAGGCATTTTTTATCGTGTCGGACTGGAGAAACCCATTTTGAAATCGATAAACGTTTTCATTACATTTTTTTATGTAGAGTTTGGTGTCTAATCTATGTGGTGCAGGGCTGAAATTATGAATTAGTTTAATAGAAATATTAAAAAAAAATCACAAGCCCTAAAATCCTGATTGCTCTGGGTTGACCTAACTCCCGATTGAATGAGAAAACATTGTGTAACTTTTTATTGAGAAGGTTCATATGTCCGATGTTATTTTATATTACATAACAAATAGTTAATCTTTATTGTAATATTTTTTTTAAAATTATATTAACAATATTTTTGGCACAATTTAAATTTATCGTCATGACCTGGCATTTTATCTCATCGCTCTGCGCTGGAGTAAAACATCGCGCTCATCCCTCATTTTACGAAATAGAAACTCTATTCCCCTCCCCCGGGGTAGTGGCTGTAGTGGTCTAACCGCCGAGGAAGATACATTTGTGCCACGGTCCCCCACTACAACATTACGAGGGTAAGTTTATGATTTATCTGGGTTTGGTTCTCGAATTTGATGATTGATATGGCATGTTTTATAAATTAAATAGTAAGGTTGTAAATGTGCTTATTAAGTGATAGTAATGATGTTCTTTATGAGGCGTAAACACAACTTTCTACTGTTTTTATTTTGGGCTATATTAATGCTTTTATGACTTTTTTTGATCGCTATGGCTATGATTGCTCTGTCCAAAAGACCGGAGCTAAAATTACTTTAAGTAATAATACCAGATTGTTACAACGACAAATGTCACGACTCATCTGTCAAAAATTCTATAACGTCACGACTTCCCTGTAAAATATTTTCCCGCCAATATTCTATGACGTCACGACTCATCTGTCAAAATTCTATGACGTCACGTGTCACGTGACCAAAATTCTATAGCGTCACTAGTCACGTGACTCAGCTGTCAAAATTATTATGACTATGACGAAATTATCAAAATATAATATGATGGAAGTCAAAATTTCAAGTTTTCGGAAGTTTTCCTTTACATGCACTATAAGACCTTGCTTCATGCCAAATTTCAAGTTTGTATGTAGACTGGAAGTATCCTGTAGCTTTTTGCCCTTTGCTCATCGAAAATTTGCGACATAAACGGCTATATGTCTTGATTTCGTTAGATTAGAAGTTTGATTTTTTTTACAGCACTAGAAGGCAACAGACCTTAATATTTGGTAAATAATTTAGCTTGATACCGCTACGCGTTCCTGAGATAAACAGTCTTGATAGAGAAACGGACAACAAAGGGTTCCGTTTTTCCATAATCGGTAGGGAACCCTTATAAAACCGGTCAAGTGCGAGTCGCACTCGCGCATCGAGGGTTCCGTACAAACCTATTTACTTTCTCGCCAAATCTTGATGACGTCAGGACTCAGCTGTCTAAATTTTATTTTTCCCGCCAAAATTCTATGTCGTCACGACTCATCTGTCAAAAATTCTGTGATTTCACGACACATCTGTTCTAAAATTCAATGACGTCACGACTCAGCTGTCAAAAAATATTTTCCTGGCAAAATTATGTGACGTCACGACTTACTTATCTGTCAAAAATTCTATGACGTCACGTCTCATCACTAATAATATTTGTTGAAAATTTTAGCTTGATACCTCCACGCGTTCCTGAGATAAATGGTCTTGACAGACAGACAGACGGACAACGAAGTGATCCTATAAGGGTTCCGTTGTTTCAAAATCGGTACGCTGCCCTAAAAATGAACAAGTTTCCAACTGATGAGCTCTCAAAAAGCTCTAGATATATCCCCTAAACATAAAATCATAAAATCTTGTAACATGCAAGACTAAAAATGACTAAATAAATAATATTTTACCAGTTTTATTATTTTTGTTTCACCATTTATGATCGCTCTAGCGCCTATCGTGATTGCTCTGGACGCGAAAATGTTTGAACTTAAATATTTCCATAACTGTTTGTCAAAAATGAAGGCCAATAGTAAAAATGTAGTTAGTATTTTAATATCATTATTTTCAATGAGATACATAATTACCAAAAAATATCAAGATCTGAAAAGCACCAGAGCGATCACACGAATACGCCCGATTTGGAGATTGACTGCATTTTTTCTTTACAAGTCAAAAAAAAAGTCAACGCAAAAGCCATGCAAACAAGCAAAGTAAAGTTCCCTCGAAAAAGATAAGAACTTCTCCTATTACAAAACTTTTACTTTATCAGCAAATGTAATACATTGCAGTTTTAAAACAACACGTAGCTGTATCTATTACAAAATTAAAAAGAAAAAGACTTAGATAAAACATTATTCAAGATAATTATTTTTGTATAAAACGTTTGACAAATTAAACGTAGCTATCATTCGACTGTCAATCATCTGTCAAAAAAATCAACATGGCCGCTAAGTTGATCGTTGCTGTTTGCGTTCAGTTCGCTTTATTCAATGTAAGTTATCTTTTTATACATCATAGACAAAAGAGATCATCATATCAAAACATTCTCCGTGTGGTGACGGAGTAAGAATACAGTGTGTCACCATCCCATCTCAAGTGTCGTAAAAACCGACTTAGGGACTATACTATAAACCCTATACCAATCCGTTTCTCTAGCGTGGTATTTGTAGGCTAAGTATCCCTCCGTTGCGGGACATTAATGAGCTGTTATCATCATCAAACAATGGACGTCCACTACTGGGCATAAGCATCATCCAAATGTTTTCACCTTGTGCGGTCCTGTGCCTCCCTCATCCATCAGTTACAAAAGGGTTAGTTATTATAAACTGTCCTAGTTATGGGGTTCTTTTCTCATGGGTCGCTGTGTCAAAAATTACAGACACAAAAAACATGCACATACAGAACAACAATTTATGGATCGCATAAACCTTTGTCCTATACAAGTATCCCTCCGTCACGGGAGGAGGCCCGTCCCTGCAGTGGGACATAAGAGGCTGTTATCCAGGTCCAAAACCACGACCTCATGCACGGCAGTCTCTACCAAGATCGCATTGCCTGCCACCGCAGCAGTAATAGCAAAATTAAAATTTTGTACTCAATGTTTTGACAATTGACGACCTCGGTGGCGCGACGGTAGCGCAAGCGGCTGCCGTGCAAGAGGTTGTGGGTTCGATCCCCACGCAGGACAATAATTTGTGAGATCCACAAATTATTGTCCTGGTCTGGGTGTTCTTTGTGTTCGTTAAATGATATTTGTAAAAAGCCCGCGACACAGGGCATGATACCTAGTGCGGGAGACATCTTTAAAAAAAAATGTTTAATTTTATTTTATTCCAGGTCCTACAAGCGCAATGCCTCAACAGAATCCCAGGAGGCTACCTGCCCACATGTGGAGGCCCAAACATCATTCCAGTAGCAGAAACTTTACTACCAAACCAACTCCTAATTAGCCCCAACTATGCTACCCCGAACTATCCAGCCCCAATCTTGGAAGTACCATATGGTTTGGAAACCATTGTTTCCAACCCATTAGCCCCAACTACCATTATTCAAGATAGCACCGTAGCTAATAACCTAGCTAATGCTTTGCAATTGCTTGTGGTCAGCAATCTGCTTAGTAACACTTTGCCTTTCCCGTCTGCCAACGAAATCGTAGTACCCAATTACGCACCAGTTTTGGACTATGGAATGGTTAGCCCCGTAGTTAGTCCATGCAACTATAATCCTTATAGCTACGTATACTAATAGTTGTTACTAAAAAATCGTTTGTGTCTGTTGATTTTTTTAAGAATTTTTGGGATTTAATTTATTTTTGTTAACAGTACTTTACGCGTTAGAAATTGGAACGTGTATTGTGGATTCCAATACAATTATTACTGTTACGTCTATACTAAGTTTTTCTAAACCCATGACAATGATTTGTGGGTCGCTCCAACAATTGCCATGTATGGAATTTGATTTACCTCTTATACATATTTCTACTTCTTAATCTCATCTATCATGTTCTGTATCTGTCTACCTTTCTTTTCTTTTCTTTACTTGGTCTATCTTTCTATTCTTGTAACTTAGTTTCCTTCTCTATTTTAAATTTTTCTTTTTCTTTTTCAAGATTTAGATTTTGACCTGTTGACCCGAGTCTCTTTAAGTGTACTTTTTCTTGATTTTAAATATTTGGTATTTCTATAATACTAGAATGATTAAAAGCGCCATCTAGACTGTCTCCTTGTAACTTAAAACTGTTTTGTAAATTACTGTTACGCTAATAAACAAATATCATTAATTCTTAAAATAATTAACAATATTGTAATTTCTAATAAATATATTTATAATCAATTATGTTGTAAATAAAATATGTAATGTTATTTATATTTTTTATTTATTACTTTACACTTTTACCATGTCTCATTTTACAAACCTTTGGACAGAGAAGAACTCTTTTAAGTTCTGAGGAAAACACGAGAAATGTAACAAATAGTTAACCCGAAGGATTTCACTAACAAAACGTAATGACCAACTGTTGTCAGGCCCACACAGATGTCACCTCTTCTGTCATACAAATCTTGCCGTGCGGCGAACGCTCGACACCATAAATACTACCGCACAGCAAGATTTGTATGAAAACAAATGAACGTAAGTTTGCCGTTCGAAAAACGCACCGATAACGCACGGCAGCCGTACGGAACGAAACGGCTAAATTTAAATTACGACACACATGGGATGAGATGGGGTGGTGACATAATATTGTTTTCTTACTGCGTCACCACACGGAGAGAATAACATTAATGAATGGCTATTCCACCTATTCAAACGCAGTGTACAATGGTTTTCAAAGCCCAAAAGCGCTGCTTAAGAGCCATGTTTGGCCTGCAGTCTACAGACAGTTGTAAGCCGTATTTTACCAGATATAACATCCTGACGCTTCCGTCGCTTTACATATTTGAGATGTCAATTTTTGTACATAAGAATCCCCAACTTTTCTTGCGCATGTCTGATGTGGTCAAGCGGAACAGGCGCAATGATAATAATAATAGATTATGTTTATATACAGCAAAAACTACTCTGGTGGGCAAAAGCCTAATATGTATGGCACCAAAAGTTTATAATAAAGTACCATCTAACATAAAAGTAAATAACCTTGAATTGTTTAAAGGTAAACTAAAAGCATTTTTGATCGACAAATGTTATTATGATATCAATGATTTTTTAAATGATAAAAGCCTTTAATAATTATATGTATAGAAAATTGTTTTTAATTGATTGACATTGGTGGATTTTATTTTACTTTTGTCATTCTTTTTAAATTTATATAATATCTAATCTTGAATAATGTTAATTTTTAAACTATTATTATATTCATACGCCTCATAGGGCAGATTTTTGGTGAAACTGTAAATTATAAAATGTGATCATGTAATACCCAAAATTCAATGAATAAATAAAATAAATAAATAAATAATTATAAATAAATAAATGAGTGTGATGGTCCCCTGCTGGGTGGACCGACGACCTCAAAAAGGTCTCTGGGTCGGACTGAAAACCCGTTTTGGGAGAGGCCTATGTTCAGCTATGGACTGCGGGTAGTTGATTGATTGATTCTACCTATCCCACTTGGCCAAGACATCTGTGTCCGTTAAATTTATTTTTGTAAAAGTCCCCCTGACAGAGGGCATTATCCCTAGTCCCTAAAAAAATGTACCTAAATGTACACGATGCGAATACTATACTGTCGTACTATCACAGGTTTGATAAGTACGCTGTTTAAAAAATAATAATCTAAAAATTAGAAGATATTGTTTTTGTAAATTATTGTAGATGATGTGGCAAACCAAAGAGCAAAGATATTTTCAGAAAATTCACGCCTAAGAACTCCTTGAAATAATGAGATACGAGTGTCAGAGTTTTTCAAAATTTCATCCCTTAGAACGTAAAATAGGATTTGTATAGTTTTAGGACAAATGTCACAGAAATTTTATTTTTTAATTTTGTAGACGGTGTCGTTAACACCATGTAGGAGAGCCTGCATGGGAATCGAACACGTGACCTCGTGCACTTAAGCCGACTATAAATATAAACTAAATAAAACGGCACGGCCGTATTTTTTTAATATTATAATGCTAATTACAGATTCACACAACACCATCTAGTGACAAACTAAGCTAAACCTTGTGCTATTATCATAGCAGCCTATTAATGTCCCACTGCAGGGACGGGCCTCCTCCCGTGACGGAGGGATACCTGACCTACTAATACCACGCTGGCCAGACGGATTGGTATAGGGTTTCATTTCAAGTTTTCCTTCTTTTTATTCCGTAAAGATATTATTTACGGTTAGTCCCTTAGTCAGTTTTTACGACACCCATGGGATGAGATGGGCTGGTGGTATATTGTATTCTTACTCCGTCACCACACGGATACTACTATTAGTTACTGAAGAACTATTATTTGTGCATATACTAGGATGCGCGATCCAGTTCATCGATCCGATTTTAAGGATCGGATCGGATCGTAATGCGTTGATCCGATCCACGAATTGGATCGCATGCCATCGATCCGATCGATGTCAAGAAAATCGATCCGGATCGGATGCAAATAAGTAAGACACAATTATTTTTAGATAGGTAAGCATTTATTAAGTAAATACAATTATGAAAGGTGAGGAAAAAACAACCAGTTATATATAAGTTAAAAGTTCGAGTTGGCATCTTTAGAAATAGTTCTATAGGTACCAATCTTCGAACTCTAAACTTTTGAGAAACAATAATTTAGAGAGACGACATGGATCGAGTCTGTTTCGACATTCGCTTAAAGTTAAGTTTGCCGACGAAAAGAGCCGCTCTGATGGCACCATAATTCAGTTTTATAAAACAAAATGTCCGCACAATGAAGATACTCAATAAAACTAATCAACCGACCATAAACTTTACTCGTTTGTTTACGAACTTACCCACACAAATATTATAAATAAAATGTAATAAGATGCTCGTATACCTACCCGCAAAAGACGCCGCCAAGTTTGGAACATAACGTAACCTAAACAAAAGATCATTTCGTTCCTAACAACATCGTAAGCAGTTAATGTAGGTAGATAAACTGAATTTGAATCCATACGATCCAAACGAATCGATCATTGTAGCTTTGTATCGATCTTACAAAAAATCGTATGGACTCGATCCGATCCAAAAATCGAGAGATCGTATGGCTTCGATCCGATTTTCAACAAGATCGGATCGGATCGGCGCATCCCTAGCATATACAGATAAGCACATTATACAAATATATTATTATTTATACCAATGCAAAAATGCATGCTTTTACATACAAAGCATTACTTTAAGCGGGAATTGAACCGAAACCTGTGTGTTGCAGTCATATAATACTACTACGCCACAGTTCGTTAATTAACCAATTTCAATTGCTATTTCAACAGTGTTACAATTTGTTATCAGTTTATTATAGTTTAAAATAAAATCACGTACGTATCTTTGCTTAACATAGCTAGAAAGATAAAATTCTTTATTGTTATGCAAAACGCGATAGTGAAATAATAAAATATTTTCGGTGTTTCGATAAGCAAATTTTCCATTGTCTTTTTCAGATTTTTCTAGTTATACCTAAGCTTTCTAAGTAAAAATAAACTTAAAATCATTACGTAGACTCTTCAATTGCAACATTGAAAATTTACGGCTGTCGCGCCTAGGCGTTTGTACCGTTGAGTTCTAAGTCGCGGACCGGCGCCGTATAAAGCAATGGTTAAATTTGGTAGTCGAGATGGATGCTCGGGTGGCCTTGATGTCATGGTGCTGGTCGCGTATAGTCACATGAGACGCGGGTTCGAGTCCCACCTCGAGTACCAATTTTTTCCATTGTCTTTCTTTTTTTCGGATTTTTCTAGTTAAGTATACCTAAAATAAATAAGATATTAAAAAAATATGTAAAAAAATAAACAGATGTTATTTTTGGCATTGGTGTCGTGTTTACTTCATATTAAGTTAGAAAAACGTGTTTATTTCTTTTTACAAACAGACACTTAAGTAATATTATTATTCTATTTATAGGTATGTAGGTAAATATTACTATAAAATTACCTATAGTTATTACGTTAAATTCCAATAATTTGTTTCTAATATAAATTATGTCAGTAATATAAAAGCAATTTAATAATTTTTATAATCATTTGTTAAAATGAAACTAAAATTACTGTTACTGTGTTTATTATATGAGGTAGGTTTATTTTTTAAGTTTTTGCGTTTTTAAACTATTTATTGCCTTTGAAACATTCCATAAAAGCTCCACTGCACCAATGATGGACGCATTTGGCCAGATGTACATATGTCGCAGGGAAATGCGGAAACCAGGGATTTCACGAAATCCCTAGGGATATCACGAAATCCCGGTAAATGTCGAATATTCTTGATTATTACGTTTTCTTACTGAAAATGTTTAGTGATATGACAAAATACTAATATAACGTCAGTGATATGTCATTTCACTAAACAAAATCTAGTGAAATGTGCTTGTACCAACGTTCATCCTGCTAAATTACGGATCAAAGACAGCTCGATAAGTGAGTGTGGTTTGGATGAAGGTTCCCCTTTTCATATTTTTTTCCAACGTCCGTTAATGCGCTCTTCATTCTTTGATTACATTCCCTCTCGTATAATTTTAATAATATTCTTGACGACCTCTGTGGCGTTGTGGTTATATAACATGACTGCTACGCCGAGGTCTTGGGTTTGATTCCCGCTCAATGCAAATCTTTGTGTGCATAAACATGATTGTTTGCATTGGTCTGGGTGTTTTCTATGATGTATGTGGGTATTTACAAAAATAAAAGTATTTAAGTATGTTTATCCGTTGTCTAGTACCCATAGTACAAACTCTGCTTTGTTTGGGACTAGATGGCGTTATGTGAAAGTGTGAGGAATATTTAATATTTGTCTGGAATTTATTCTTACGTATTCTAATTCACCGTTTATATAACATGTTTTATGTAACTCTATAGAGATAAACAAAATAAAATTAGAATGGTGAAAAATCAAAGATCCAGTGCAAAACCAAAAGATGATGATAAATAACAATATTTTTTTATCAATAAAAAAATCTATTTTTTTTAATAACTTTTTTTTTATTCTTCGGATCTGTTCTTACATAATGAACGAATTAACGTAGGTAATAGGAAAAGATATAATAATATCATAGTCAGAATGTTATGTTTAGTTAATTGTTTTACTTTACTGTCTAAATAAAAGTACACCAGTTTATTTGTAATTTAGTTTTATTGGGGACTTTATTCATCTAATATAGTATTATTTATTTCACTAGATTTTGTTTAGTGAAATGACATATCACTGACGTTGTATTAGTATTTTGTCATATCACTAAACATTTTCAGTAAGAAGACGTAATATTCAAGAGTATTCGACATTTACCGGGATTTCGTGAAATCCCTGGTTTCCTCATTTCCCTGCGACACTTATACGGTTAAATGCAATAAAAGCCAAGTTATTGTTTGAGATAGAAACCAAATCCAAATTCGTCAAGAAACAACTTTGTTCTTTGGTAACAAACATAAAAAATCACACAGTATGGAAAATCTCCTTCGCATTCTAAAATCAGCATGTCAATTCTCGTACCTTAAAATCGTTAAAAATTCGGTTAAGTTAACTTTCAGTTATCAAATTGTCTTACCTATTCTGTGACAATTTGACAACTAAAAGTTAACTTAACCCAATTTTTAACGATTTTAAGGTACGATAATTGACATGCTGTTAAAAAGGAATTTTTTTAAATTGAATTTTTGAATTTTATTTATGTTTTTAGTTGTAAATTCAAAGCACACAACTTTTTTTTATTGAATTAAGATGTTAGTCAAGCACGCGGCCTACCCGATGGTAAGTCAGTACAGCTCAGCTGCTGCTTACCCTAGTTATAAGATGTTAAGTGTGATGACAATAGCCATGTTATGTCACTATCTAATGTACCCTTCCACCAGAGTCACAATAAAATTTTCAAGCTACTGTTTTGGAAGTGAATTTAAAAGGCACAGAAGTGGTACCGATCCAGATGGTCTTATTTCAATACATACTTAGCTAACACTATCACTTCTATTCCAGATTGCAACAGTATCTTCGCTAGAAGCAGTAACACTACCTTTCACCGATCTGGTAGCGACAGTGTCACCAGTAAAACCTAAACCTTTATCATCACAATCACTAGAAGAATTTTCATCATCTTCAGCTAGAACTTCATCAAGCGACTCCATTTTAGATTACTACAAGTCAGAATCCCCAGAAAAAGATTGTTCATCTATCGTCTGCGAATTTTCATCACCTTTAGCTTTGAAATCGTCGTCAATAGGATTGCCTGTATCGAATATTGATACTCTGATCAATAAATCAAAAGCTGCGAATGCTGCTGCTAGAAGTATTGCATCATGTTCATCTGCTGCCTCTGAATCATCTCTACCAGTACTTATTTTAGGAGGTAAGTAAAAATGAATGCTTTTTTAGTCCAATACTCAATTTACTCAGTGTCTCTAAACTTTAAAGTCTTATCATTGTGGTTACTTTATAATGGAAACAAAAAGTTATACAATGGGGTGTAGTCTATACTGCATCGTGTTTGTAAGCCAAATTATAGTTAATTTACAAATATACTTAAAAGCTGAAAATAATTATTATTGTCCACTTTGTTTCAGATTACACAGGGGAACCAATCAATCAAAAAGATGTGAATTTTGTATCTAAAGTTAATTCATTACCATCCATTGCAATAGCGCCAAAAGATGCTGACGCCAATTACGCACCGTCTTCTCTGATACCATTAACGATACCAACCTTCATTCCATCTAGCTCTAAAAATTGTTTGAACACCCCATACTCCTTACCTTATCCACTGCAAGTCGATGGTTTATCAATACCTAAAGTTTCTCAAATTAATCCAAGTTCTTTCATTCCTAATAATTTCGAAATACCCCTTCTAAAACCTGCTCCATGTATTCCTTCTAATGTTAAAATTCCTGTAATAAATTTGCCTGAATCTAAAAAGCTATTCTCTGCTTCATTATATGGTGGGACAGTGGAAGCTAAAACTTCGCGTAACTTATCTCAGAAAAATACTAAAATATCTACTTCAGCGAATAATATTAACTCATTATTTAGACAATTATCTAGTATTATAAATGTATTAAAAAATTACAAGAATGGTATTCAAACTCCGGTTTCAAATCAACCACAAGTTGATCGTAGTAATGTACTTAATTCTGGGGCAAGCCAAAAAGTTCGTTTATCTTCTCCTGTACCAAAATCAGAAATAAATAAAAATGTCTTTACCCAATCTGCTTTGCCAGAATTATCAACATTGCCTTTAACAGTAAGGCCAGTATTAAATAATAATTCACCTACTTATTCATCAACGAAAACTTTACCTAAATATTCTATTAAGACAGTTAGCCCTCCTAAATTACCACAGTTAATAAATAGTCCTAATTCAATGAATAAAATATCTTCAACTATACCTAGTTCTGACTTTGCATCAAAAACAGTTTCATCAATAAGTAATATAATCTCTAAAATTACTCAAAAGATAATGTCTTCATTGAAATCTAACGTACGCAACGGTTTGTCATCTCGAAAACCTGTATCTGTACTTCCACCTAGGCCATATTGTCTTAAAAGGAAAAACACAAATACTAAACCTTGTCCATATAAACAAGTATCAAGTCCTAAATCAAGCCAGCCAATTGTAACTCAATCAAGAAAACCTATGAAAACTCCTCATACTGAAAACTTAGCAGCCGTTGCTACAAATTCTAAGCTTCCTAGGGCCACAATAAGATCATTGGAGCCACCAAAAATACCTACAGTTTCATTGAAACCTCCATCTAATGAAAATGTATCACCTGTCTTTGTATCAACACCTAATATAGATAACTTAGTAGCTCAGGTAAAAGAAACTTCTCCATTACGACCTGTCAAAATCACTAAATTACCTCCAGCTTCCGTGTCCGATTTCTTCCCACAGCAACTTTGTCCATCATTTTTGCCTTCCCCTATTATTCCCAGTAAATTTTCATCCTTAGAATCAAATACTCAAACTCACCAACCGGTGAATAAGTTAAGTCCTTTATCGAAGAATGTGAGGGCAATAGAAAAACTGTTAGAAATAGCATTCCTTGCAGAGCTACTAAACGGTGAAGATTTTGTTGATTGGGATGCCGTTGATTCAGTTTTGGCTTTATTGTGTACATGTTGAGTAGATTGTCAGAAGTATGTTTGATACTAACTTAGTAAAATATTTACCCCCTTACTCATAAACGCCTCTTAAATTTAATCACTGTTTAGCGAGTTTTTATTACATAAACCAACCTTATACCAAACGTAAGAGTTTAAGCTAATTAATCAATTGACTAAAATTTAAGAGGCGTTTATGAGTAAGGGGGTTAATGTGTGTAAAATTAAAGTAGTTTTATGTTGCCCTGTGTTGTGATGCAGTATAATGAAAATTTATTTAATATCTTTAGACTTTTAGTCTTTAAACTGAAAAGAGAGTAGCTTTGAAGCTGCTGCCTTTCTATAAAAAATGGAAAACTTGACATAAAACCTTATACCAATACGTCAACGTAGTGTTTGTAGGCTAAGTTTTTTATAGCACTGGTAATATTTTTTAACAGATTATAACTACTACTAGCTTTGATATTTTCCACCGTCTTAAAGTCTTTTCTATTGATATTTTGCAAAGAGATGTTACAATTATATAAATAATTAAACACAAATAAAATAATCTTTTAATAAGTTAACTTTTATAAACGAAATAAAAGTCACAATACAGACAATATCAACTTGTTTTATTTCATAATTATTAACACAATTTATAACACATTATTCAGTATTAACAATAGAAAATATTATTTAAGAAAACTAACATATAACATTTCACAGTTTTTCACTCCTGATTACTCAATTAGATTGGGCTCTTAATCACCCAATGACGTTGCAACAACGAACACGATATCATCATTTTGAACTGTATTGCTGGAAAGAATTTCACCATCCCATAGTTCTTCGCTTGTATTATTAAGTTCAACATTTTCCGAGGGTACATAAACTGGACCATACGATACTACTTTAGATTTTGCATAAACTGTTTCAACTTCTTTTGGTGTAGTTTTAATTTCATTGGTATTAGCTCGGCTATTTTTAGACTTAGAACTAGAATAGCTAGATGATTTATCTTCAATAAGTTTATTTATATTCTCGTAGTGAAATTCCGGTTTAAAGTAAGTCTTGTCTATTTCTCTGGTCATGAAGTCAGGTTTTTCTAAGATCGGTGGACTACGAAACTGCAGATTTTCTTTGACATCATAAGTAATTAGTTTTTTGTAAGCATTTCTAATACTCTCCTTTTCTGTTTCATCATAATTGTATTTGTTTCTTTCGTAATCCATTAGCAAATCAACTGAAGAATCTTCATGCCGCTTGGTTTTGTCTGTTGTATAGTAATATTTATTGTCATTTAAGTTTTTTAGGATAATTTCTTTATTGTTAGCATTATATGCAGTGCTGTCAGCAAAAAAAGGGTAGTAGTCTTCTATGTATCCATCATAGTAACCTGCTTCGACATATTTATCTACCATTTCGTTTATACTGTAGCCATCCTCAAATATGTCGTTACTAGAAGACTTCTCTTTTTCATCTTTCAATTCTAATAGTTTCAAACTCTTTTCTATTGGATTTGAGGTAACATTAACAGGAGTTTCTTCTTCAACAACAAGTAAACTTTCTGTGGTAGTTGGCTCCGGACTTAGTACCGTAATCTCAGAAGTACTTTGTGGTGGCTGAGAAGTAGTTTGTGGTGCTTCAGAAGTACTTAAAATAGTTTCAGTAGTATTTCTACTTGGTGTATTGGAGTTTTTGTTTTGCTTAGGTTTCTTAGGCTTTCGTTTTCTTTTAGGTTTAACTTCAGTGACTACTGTAGGTCTAGGTAATGCAGTCTGATACATATTCTCAAAGTTAGCAAACCAATTGTTCATCATAGGATGACTGAATTGATTTAGATTTGGCAGAAATTGGTTGGTAATTTCTTTTGTCGTATTTGGTGAAGTTTTAGGTGACTCATGTTCTTGATTTAAATTCCTAGCGCGTCTGTTTTCATTGTCCTTACCTTCAGTTGTAATATCGAAATCAATATTTTCTTTAATTTCTGTAATTTTGTTTGTAACATTTTCTTCTCCTTTTGGTTCAATATTATTTTTATTTTTCTGTTTTTTACGACGCCTTTTTGGAGTAGCAATTTGTTCTTCTACTGGACTCTCTGTGGTTGTGGTTTGTTCCTTTCGTTTCCTTTTCTGTTTACGTGTTGGGTTAGTCTTATTGGTATCATTTTCTAGATTGGCTTGATCTAGAGTTTGCTGTTGATTTTTGCGTTTTGATTTTTTGTTACTTTCTGTAGTATTTCTATTGCTAGGTTTATTTTCAATGGTAAGCACAGTTGTGCTTTCTTCTATTTTAATATTATTGTTGTTCTTTTGTTTAGGCTTTCTACGTCTTCTCTTAGCCTGTTTAGGTTTTTCTGTGGTAGTAATTTCATTAGATTTTCTATCTAAATTGTTATTACTTTCAATGTTTCTCTGGTGATCTGTAGGTACTGCAGCATAATTGTTAACATGATTGCTAGGAATGTAATTATTTTCTGGTCCAGCCAAATTTGGACTGTAACTATTAGAAGTAGGGTTGAAAACGGCTTGCAAGGACGGGTTAGATATGAGCTTGTTTAATAAAGCTTGCTTGATCGAGGATGGTGATACGTTCAACTGTTGCAAAGGATTTTGAGTCGTAGCTCCTTGTTGGTAAGGTAACAAGTTGCTTAGCTGGTTTATAAGTGGATTTGTGTATCCATTTTGTTGGTAAATAGAATATGTTTGGGAAGGTACAGCGTTGTTTGCTGATGTCTGGAACCAAGAATAATTTATAGTTAGTTTAACAATAATTACGTGTGGTGATAGAGTACAAAGCCACCATGTCTTATGACGCGGTTTCTAGGTGTAGTAGGTAGCCGAGTTGGGGAGAAGCTATCAAGATATTTTATTATCTCTGTACCGTAGTTAATAGGCTTATTAAAGTTAAAATAGGCATGTATACATTTTTCGACAATAACCACTATTTTATTAACACTAGACTAAACTCAGATAAAGTTATTATTATAATATTAATGGCTATTAAGCAATTTATAAAATTAAAATTAAAATAAACTACCTTTACCCAGCTTAATTGGGTTACTTAATAGTCGTAGTTCATTAGATGAAATATTATCAATTAATAAACATACTCGTATACAGGTTGAGTAAGAATACAATATGTCACCACCCCATCTCGGTCGGTTTGAGGTCGGTCACTGAAAGCGGCGGCCGCATTCCCCTACCAACTCACCGTAAATAATATCTTTACGAAATAAAAAGAAGGAAAACTTGAAATTAAACCTTATACCAATCCGTCTGGCCAGGGTGGTGTTAGTAGGCCAAGTATCCCTCTGTCACGGGAGGAGGCCCGTCCCTGCAGTGGAACATTCATGGGCTGTGAAGATGAGTAAAGTAAAGTCCCTGCGATAAGGCTTCATAATATCTAGACATCGTCTTTCTCATCGTCATTTTTATCTAAAAACTTATTTATGAATACAGAAAAAAAACCAGATCAATGCAAACTTGTCACAATTTTCATTGGGCTAGAATTAAATCTGATACCTCTACACAGCATTTGAATATGTAAATACTTGTAGCATCGGCACAGAGGTCAAATTACTTGTCACTATTATACTTAGTAATAATTATTTTACTACATACTTTGGTTGAACATAACTAACGCTTTAGTAAACATTCATGTTTATAAATACAAAGATATCACACATACAATGAGCTCGAATCAACCCGAGTCTACATAACAATCCTACACCCTATGCAAAAGAGGTTACCAAAGTATCTAAAATTTAAAAATTAAATAGAAAATACTTACCAGAACATAAAATATTAAACTAAAACATATATTTAAAAACATCTTTTTAAATCATAATACAAAACATGTTTTAAACTACTATTTTAGTATATTTTTCTACTATTATTTTTATTAATTTACTTTATAAATTAACTTTAATTATCAAAGCGTCCATTACTTAGTGCGTGTACTTTATAACTTTATCTTAATTTATACATATTGGAAAGATATTATGTTTTAAGAAATGATTATTTAGATGAAGATTGGACACGATATGAAAATTGATAATAAAGAATATTGATTTTATCTATATAATATTCCACAATTAATTATAGTTTCGACACAGACTGGAGGTCGGTCTGATGAAAGAGTAAAGTATGGTGTCCCTACCCTATACCATTTAATGTGTTTTGTAAAATGCGACTAATAACCCCCTTACTTATAAACGCCTTTTAAATTTTCGTCAATTGATTAGCTTAAATTCTTACGGTTTTGTTTGGCACAAAGTTGGTTTTGCTAATAAAATCTCGCTAAACAGTGACTAAATTTAAGAGGCGTTTATGAGTAAGGGGGTAAGTCATAACTTGCAAATATAAGTATCTACATAAACAAAAGAAGTATTTTATATATTAGTCTAGTAATTTGTGTAACTGAAGTAGTATTATTAGACAAAGTTTTTTTTCCAGTCAAGAGGCTCACTCGTCCCACATGTGGGGTGATAATAAACGGGGCCTTTTGTGACGTCACGCTGTTAATTCTAGTTTCCTGCTTATGTGACTGTTATAGAGCACCCTGCCTTGATTGATATTAGGCCTATTTAAAATATTAAGTTGTAATTTAAAAAAAAAAAGCCGTAAGCGAGTGAACGGAAAGCCGATGGCAAGCCGACCGCTGACAGCACCGCGGTGCCCGAGGCGATACGCTTACGTTACGATTCCGATTAGTGTGCGTTGCAGTAAGGAGTTTCATACAAAGAATACTGGACGGCTCGAGTTCATACGGTGCCGATCTGTTTACGTTACGTATAAACTCGAGCTGTTCAGTATTATTTGTATTAAACTCCTTACTGCAAGCAACGCACACTAATCGGGATCGTAACGTGACCGGATTTTCGACGTTTGACACCGAGGAAAAAGGCGAGGCAGTGCCGATCCCTTTACGTTTTGATATGTGAGCTACAACCCTTCTCTACCTCCCTCATACATCCGTTTCCCTGACCCTGACAAAGACGTACAATATCATGTGAGCGATCTGCTCACCCAAAATGGATCATCATAACAGCCCATTAATGTCCCACTGCAGGGACCGGCCTCCTCCAGTGACGGAGGGATATTTGGCCTACTAATACCACGCTGACCAGACGGATTGGTATAAGGTTTAATTTAAAGTTTTCCTTCTTTTTAATGATAATATTGACGGACATTCCCTTAGTCGGTTTTACGACACCCATGGGATGAGATGGGGTGGTGATATATTGTATTCATTTATATTGTATATTGTATTATATACAAAATGGATGAATAACAGAAATTACCCCTCTGTTACATGGATGATTAACATAAGATTTTTGAGTGGTAGAGTCACTGTTTATGAACCGGTCGTGTGTTAGATAGATAGCAGTAGGTAGATTGTTTTACTGACCTAATAGACATATTTTTTAAATTCTTGTTTATTAATACCGATATTATGTTGTTAAAAATACCGTATCAATCTATCAACTAGCCTATTGCAGTCCACTGCTGAATATTTCATACAATAATACCATAAAAAACTAGTGACATTTGATTAACATACTTAAAAATTAAAAAAAATTGCAACCTTTCTTCTTCTTTATAGTTTGTAGTCGGTTACAAATAAAAAAAAATACCCAATAAAAATTGGAAACCTTTTAATACATCTCTACATATCATAGAAAGGTACGTAAACAATAATATCCTTCAAAATACCTTCTTACTATAATGTCATGTTTCATCAAATAACTTGTATCAAAGAGTTGTTCGTATGATTGAATTACACAACAAACGTAGATAACAATATACAAAAGGAATATTTATATCATATCAAATGTCTGTAGTTTACATGAAAAATGTATCACCGACTATGTAGTGTTCTTTTGAATTTATTTGTTTCTATACTTATTTCTTAAAAGTAGAACTGACAGTAGGATTTGTGTAGCGGTAACTGCTACGCATAGGTTTCCCATGTGCGTGTGCTCTGAGGGCCACTTTCTCAAAATCCTTTGAAAACATGCTTAAGATTTAGTGAACATTCCAAAAATATTGTGAAAGTTGGAATCAGATTTTGTGAACATCAAATACGCGAGTTATAGGCTTTATAGTTGGACCCTCAGTCCACACATAGAGGATTGAGGGTCCGCTTGTACCGGCTAAACTAAGGGCACTAAAGAAAAAGTGTTTACGTCAAAGTTTAACGTAAACCCAAACAAAAATTATGTAAACAAGAAAATATAAGAATACATCGTATTATTTTCTATATCTCCGTTCAAAATTGGCCCTCAGGCGGAAAGTTTATACGCTAATTATAACCAACCCATAAACTTTTTGCTACTTTTTATAATCTTGTATTATAGGAAATATATTGTGAAAATTCGTGAAAGTAATAACAGATCTCAAAATCATGTTGGTAAAAAAATATCACCTTGTAAAAATTCGGACCCTCAATCCTCCACTTTTTTGTTTTCGTTTTTTGTCGCTAAAGTATAATAGCTAGGAAAATTACAGCAGTACCTCGTTCTGTAGAAAACATTGTGCAACAAACTGATATCATTTGTTAATAATAATAACTAATTATAATAAAAACGTCAAAGCTACAAATTTTAATATAACCTCAAAATTATTTACATAGTAAAAATAAAGTTGATTTTCTTTTACAGTAAAATGTATTGTTTTTTACCGAATGATACTGTATTTGTTGCACAATTTATTTTACAGAGGAAAGTACTTGTGTCATTTTCCTAGATATCATACTTTAGCGACAAAAAACGAAAACAAAAAAGTGGAGGATTGAGGGTCCGAATTTTTACAAGGTGATATTTTTTTACCAGCATGATTTTGAGATCTGTTATTGCTTTCACGAATTTTCACAATATATTTCCTATAATACAAGATTATAAAAAGTAGCAAAAAGTTTATGGTTTGGTTATAATTAGCGTATAAACTTTCCGCCTGAGGGCCAATTTTGAACGGAGATATAAAAAATAATACGATGTATTCTTATATTTTCTTGTTTACATAATTTTTGTTTGGGTTTACATTAAACTTTGACGTAAACACTTTTTCTTTAGTGCCCTTAGTTTAGCCGGTACAAGCGGACCCTCAATCCTCTATGTGTGGACTGAGGGTCCAACTATAAAGCCTATAACTCGCGTATTTGATGTTCACAAAATCTGATTCCAACTTTCACAATATTTTTGGAATGTTCACTAAATCTTAAGCATGTTTTCAAAGGATTTTGAGAAAGTGGCCCTCAGAGCACACGCACATGGTTTCCCAGGTTCGATTCACGCTCCATGCAAATCTTGATGTTCATGTTCACGCAGCTAATGCATAAAAGTTTGAGAGTGACTGAACGCAATCGCTTCTCGTGCCCTCTTACTATAAATGGTCAAATCGCTCTACGTGCCATGGCAAGTCATGCCGCCCGTGTCGTGTCGGCGTCGTTTGACACCCCACGTCTCCTTGAACGCGCCCTAACTTACAAAAGGTACAAATTTTGAAAAAGTGGGCTTGAAATATGTAGTAGTTGAATAAAAACTAGGTTTATTACTTTAATATTTTAGTCAATGGTGTGGTCAAGCAGATAATTATTTGTAATCTACACATTTATATAAAACTAGCTGACTCGTAGCCACTTCGTTGGGCGGCGAAAAAAACACGTCCCTTTTTTAAACATTTTTCACTACTGCTCCTCTCCTATTAGTCATAGCGTGATACTATATAGCCTATGACATTCTTCGATAAATGGACTATTCAACACAGAAAGATTTTTTTAAATCGGTTCATTAGATACAGAGATTACCCCCTACAACGAGACAAGCAAAAAACACACAAAATTTACCTCTTTATAATATTAGTAGGTATAGATAAATAAAATAAAATATAAATAAAATGAAAGTACATATATGGTAAATCTTAGTTATAGGGCTGAAAGTGGTTACAAATGACTGAGCAGATGTCATTTTTAACGTCCCTAAAACCCTACATTAGGCTGGCCAAGTAAAATTACGACTACTGTTACTTTTTTATAAACTGCATGTTTATGGATAATACAAATGTAAAAAAAGTGTTTGTCTGTATGTTTGTTTCGGGTTATTTTTCAACTAAGGTCAATCCAGAAATGCAAGAAACTTTGCACTACAGCAAGCTACCAAACTTATATTTTGTAAAAAAAAAATCCTTATATGGGCTTATAAAAAATGTTGCCACAAGTACAGACAAAAGGTCATATTCAAAACTGCAATCATATACATACTATCATTTTAAACCTCGATATAAATATTCCTCACACTTTCACATAACGCCATCAAGTCCCAAACTAAGCAGAGCTTGTACTATGGGTACTAGACGACGGATAAACATACATAAATACTTATTTTTTGTAAATACATACATATTATATTAGGTTGGGGAAAAAGTCTTTTCGTATTTTTGTATGAAAAGTCAAGACATTTTTTTCAAAGTTTATTTACATTTATTTACAATATATATGTACCGTTTTGTTGAACAACTTTCTGCCATTTTGTGGGCAGAGACATTATCCCGTTACTGTAGAAACTTTGGGACTTCTGATAAAAAAAAACGGGACAAATAGTTTTGGCAGTCCTCTCTTGAGGTCAACCTTACAGAACCTAAAGAATTCTGAAGAGACCGAAACAGGTGAAAATCTGAAGGCGCAAGGTCAGGGCTATATGGTGGATGCACTAGGACCTCCCAGTCGAACTCTCTTAATTTTTGCTGAGTGGCTAAAGATGTGTGTGGTCTAGCGTTATCGTGATGAAAGACCACACCTTTCCTGTTGATCAATTCCGGCCGTTTTCTCTCGACTGCTTCCTTTAATCTCATCAGTTGCTGGCAGTAAAGATCAGAATCGATGGTTTTGCCGGGCGGTAAAAGCTCATAATGAACAATGCCCTTCCAATCCCACCATACACACAGCATCACCTTATTTCGTGTTAGGCCAGGTTTGGCCACAGTCTGTGAAGCCTGGCCAACTTTCGACCACGACCTTTTTCGCACGTTCTTGTCGTACGTGATCCACTTTTCATCGCCAGTTATCAATCTCTTCAAAAACGGCTCAGTTTCATTACGTCTCAATAATGAATCGCAAATGAGTACACGGTTCATTAAGTTTCTTTGAGTGAACTCGTGTGTCACCCAAATATCGAGCTTTTTTGTATAACCAGCTTTCTTCAAATGGGTCAAAACTGTTTTGTGGTCAATTCCCAGTTCTTCAGCTACATCGTAACTACTAATATGCCGATCTTGCTCCACTCTTTCAAAAATGGCGTCCATTTTATTCGTAACAGGGCGACCAGAGCGAGGTGCATCTTTAACATCAAAATTTCCGGACTGAAAACGTTTGAACCAAATTTGTGCTACTCTTACTGACACTGCATCAGGTCCATAAACATCACAAATTTTTTTCACTGCTTGAGTTGCATTTTTGCCTTTTTTATAATAAAATTTTAAAATGTATCGAATTTCTTCATTAGATTCACTCATTTTTACGGAGAGAAAAACAAATGAAAAATAGCGGGAAACAACTATTTTTTATTTTTTTCTTTTCTTTATAATGTAAGCTTTCTAATGTTACCAAAACCAGCCAGACACAAGTAGTACAGTCAAAGAAATTTTATAATAAGTTTATACCTACGTTATGCGAAAAGACTTTTTCCCCGACCTATTACATAAAAAACAGCAATGCATCCAATGCAAACAATCATGTTCATGCACACAAAGATTTGCATTGAGCGGGAATCGAGACCTCTGCGTAGCAGTCATGTTATATAACCACTAGGGCACAGAGGTCATCGATAGAGGTAAGTAGAGAATAAGTTTACAATTTTACTAAGTAAATTAATTAGAGCAATTATTATTATTATTTTGTTTACATGAATAATTTACAAATCTATTACTTAATCAATTTTGATAAAATTTATATTTGACCAACAATAATCGGTCAAGAACTCTACTTGTCTAACAAACATAAAAAAACACAAGCAAATAGATGAATTTCTTCTTTAAGCAGACGGTTAAAAATGTATACAAAGAAATAACAACCTTAATTTTTATTTAAAGTAACTTTATTTCAACAACCAAAATCAACAACAAAAATTAAAATCTAAAGCAACAACTTCTCCAACTCAACAACAATACTTGTAATCAATTTGATCAGACTGCTCAAAAGTCCTGATCCATCGGTAAGACCACTAAGCAAATTGAGCACCAAATTTAACACTTGCGATACCAATCCAATCAATAGCCCAGGAGCCGCTAATACATTCGATCTGAACAGTGATATTAAAACGCTAATATACAAGAACAATACTGATGCTAAATCAGTCAAAGTAGCATACAAAAGTGGCAAAGTACATCCGAAATACGGCAGCAAAGCCGGTGTCAAATTTTGAACAATGTTTGATAAATTGTTCAAGTTGTTGATCAAGTTGATCAGAAATGGTAATAGTAGGCAAGCTAATTGATTGGCTATTGGTAGTACGGTTGATATTTCGTCGAACGCTAGGCGAAGAGCGGAGACTGAGTAGGCTGGAATCATGGCTTCTGATTGATGTAACTGTTGGAAAGAAAATATATTGATTAATTGTGGTAACTAATTATTTTGGTTAGATCATCGTCACATAATATTTAGCTTAGTGGTTATAGTAAATGTGATTGCTGGGCAGAGATGCTAGGCTTATTTCTCGCTGAATGCTTTGTAGGCATGAACCTGGGTGTGGGCATCCATACTTATGTTATAAAATATGAGAAAGTGAGTCAGTCTGTTTGTCTTTCTTTTACGGCAAAACGGAGCGACGAAATGACGTGATTTTTTAAGTGGAGATAGTTGAAGGGATGGGGAGTAACTTAGGCTACTTTTTTTTTGTATCCTGGAACGGGGAACTGTGCTACACCGAGTTTAACGCGAGCGAAGCCGCGGCCAAAAGCTAGAAGTAGTAAATAAATTGTTTACTAACCTGTTAAAACAAACGCGAAATCACAACAAAAAAACCTCTATACAACTTATTTCTTTTAATATATTATTTATTATATACTTATGTTATTATGTTATATTTTTCTATTGAATTTAGTTTATATATTCACCTGCTATCTTTTATGTGCAATTGGTTACAATATAATTTTAAGTAACTGTTTATTAAATTGCTATTTCCTTATCTATAAATTTTTTTTTTATCAGATTGTAGATAAGTATTTTTTATTGAATAATTTCTTATTTATTTTGATTTACTTATACTAAGTTACGAATGGGCCACTGCAGAGCTTAGAAACTTTGAAGAAAATACTTATGTAAAAAAGTTTTTTATTTAATAGACTAATACTTCACTAAGTATCGAACCCTGTATTACAGACTTAGATTTTTGCAGGAGTAAAAAAAACGCATACAAAGTACATCCATAAATAAATAAATATTCCTCACACATTCACAACGCCATCTAGTCCCAAACTAAGCAAAGCTTGTACTATGGGTACTAGACAACGGATAAACATACTTACTTAAATACTTTTTTTTTTACACATAGAAAACATCCAGACCAGTGCAAACAATCATGTTCATGCACACAAAGATTTGCATTGAGCGGGAATCGAACTTGAGACCTCTGCGTAGAAGTCATGTTATAACCACTATGCCACAGAGGTCGTCAATATCCATAATCAGGTCTATATCTTGTAGATCGCAAATTAGATCCCACGTGGATTTAGAACCCGCGACCTTTTGCACGGAAGCCGCAAACACAATCGCTATGCTACTGAGGCATGCGACGCGACACGTTTAGAAACTTGTTCTACTAATACCAGAACTGTCATCATCATATCAACCCTTCAATGTCCCACTGCAGGGACGGACCTCCTCCCGTGACGGAGGGATACTTGGCCTACTAATACCACGCTGGCCAGACGGATTGGTCTAGGGTTTAATTTCAAGTTTTCCCTTTTTTTACTTCGTAAAGATAATATTCACGGATAGTCAGTTAGTCGGTTTTTACGACACTCGTGGGATAAGATGGGGTGGTGACATATTGTATTCTTACTCTGTCACCACACAGACTCATTAAAAGTTTTTAACTGACTCCATCCAAGGATGAGGTTTTTAATACTATTATATTTTGTTATTGCTTGTTAGCTGAGAGCTTCAATCATCAAATAATACTGAACGGCTCGAGTTGATACGGTGACGATCCGTTTACGTAACGTTAATATGTGCTAGGACCCTTAAGATGAGCAGAAGAGGTTCTATATTTTACCACAAAAAATGTGAAACTTCATAGATAAAGCATTTCTACACAAATTCCAAAACACCATGATATTTTTAAAACAGAAATTATTTACCATTGCGAAAATGTACTGAAGCAATTATTTTTATGTAATTTTCTATTATCGTTGATAATATATATTAATATAATACTATCGTAAATAAAAATTAAGAAATAATAAGTAATGTTAAGTAATATTATCATTATATATAAGTTTAATAATTCGTAATAAATATTATTGTGTATATTTAATTATTAGACGGAACAGTCCATTATTTTGGAGGAAATAAAATGGCTAAAATTAGTTTGTGTGTTTTTGTCTGCCTCGGGTGCTTTTTATTTGCCACGGTAAGTTAGAAATACTTTATTTTTTTAGTAATTTAATAGGGAACGAGAAAGTATGTAGTTAGGGGATGCTCTAGAAGGGGTTACAAAAGATTCTAATCGGTCAATAAGGACAAAACCGTAGCAGTCGGAACCTAAAATTGCTTACCTCAGCCCCAAATCGAATACTTAACCAATAATAATTAATATTGGTTAAATATTTCTCCGTGTGGTGGCGAAGTAAGAATACAATATGTCACCACCACATCTCATCCCGTGGGTGTCGTAAAACCGACAAGGGACTAACCGTAAATATTAATCTTTACGAAATAAAAAACGTCTGGCTAGGGTGGTATTAGTAGGCCAAGTATTCCTCCGTCACGGGAGGAGGCCCGTCCCTGCAGTTGGTCATTAATGGGCTGTTATGATGGAAAAGAAGTGAGTAGGTTTTTAAGTGTCGGCAACACGCGTGTGACTCCTCTGGTGTTGCAGGCGTCTCCGGTAACCACTTTCCATTAGGTTGACCGTATGCCTATTTGCCAGAAACATGGTATAAATAAAACCATTCTCTATCACAAAATTATTTCATCATAACAGCCCATTAATGTCCCACTGCAGGGACGGGCTTCCTTCCATGACAGAGGGATACTTGGCCTACTAATACCACGCTGGCCAGACGGATTTGTATAGGGTTTAATTTCAAGTTTTCCTTCTTTTTATTTCGTAAAGATAATATTCACGGATAGTCCCTTAGTCGGTTTTTACGACACCCATTGGATGAGATGGGGTGGTGACACACTGTACTCTTTCTCCGTCATCACACAGAGACAAAATTATTTATTCCTATATATATTTTTCTTCCAGACACCAGTATCAGCAAACGCCCAAGTCCAGCTACCAGCAGTATACCCCTTAGTCAACGTTCTTCTCCCACTCCTGAACAATGTATACAACCTTCTACTATCACTCTTATCAATCTTCGATACCCTACCCAACAATATCTCCTGCATGATTCCAGTGGACTTAGGAGCCTTAGAGACTTCTCTACTGAAGCTGTATTCGCAGGCTCTAGCTATTGTTAACTTCTTGAGGTGAGGTTTTACTTATTTGGTTACTAGATGGGTAGTGGTAGATCACGTAACGTTGATTTATTATGACTTGATTATAATTTGATTATATATGGCGTCGTGTCAACCACAGACTAAAGACTTTTTATAGGAATCAAGGACAAATTATAGAAACTACTAATGTCAAATGGTTTATTTAAAATTTAAGAAAGATAGTAGATCAAAGTAATTTTCGTGTTTTCTATTGCATAAACGTTTAATGCTACTTCCTAGAGATTTTAATCCATATCAAAGAGTGATATTGATGAAAAAACTAGTGAATTTGCAATATGTGGTGTTTGTTTACAAAGTTAATCAAGTAAGGATCAATACCCATAGACAGGGTACAGAAACAAAAAAAATCAAAGCCTTTGCTCAGCAGTAGGGTGATGTAGGCTACTGGGATGAACAGTACTTGGGAACTGGATCGCTGGTGGTTTGAGTGAATGCTTTGAGATGTTTCTGGTTTGATGCATGTTCAAGTCAAGGATACGGTTCGCTTGTTTAGTTGGGCGTTAACGAGAAGGGGAGTGTCATTCATTGTGTGAGGAAGGCAGCACAAGAAGTAAATATTTGGAGGAAGCCTATATCCGGCAGTGAACGTCTATTTACTGATATGATGATGAGTCAGCTACGAGTATTAGCCACCAGCATCTTAAAAGGCGTTGTATAAGTTTAAAGTGACATTGGTTCTGTTTGGCATATTCCTAAACAAAAAGACCGATTGTAGTTACAATTTATTTTTGACGGGGATCTCCTCATTGGCGCTAGAACACCTACACTGACTCAAAAGCCCGGGGCGTTAGTAGCGTTAGGGCGTAGTTTCGTCTCTCACGTAGGACAGGGACCGCGGGAAACCGTAATTCTTTCGCAGCTCCCGACTACTGCTGGCTCGTTTCTTAGCAGGCCCCATCTCAAGGTGAACCCAAAGAAAAAGTAGAAGATAAAATGTAAATTTTTTTTTTTCCAAATTTCAGATCCCTACCAGAATATACCATGGGAGCGAACCCCAATACTCCTTCCACGAGCACAGTGAACATGCAAGGTCTACTAACAACACTCATCACAGCCATCACAGAGATAACTGACGACATCCTGGTCGGTATCGGCGGTGGTCTTCTGCCAGGTCTACTACAACTTGTCGTGATGGTAGTCCAAGCGCTACTCACACTCTTGTTGTAAATTATTGAGTTGTTATTTAATTAAATGTTTTTGTTGAAGTATGATTTTGGTCCTTTGGTCTACTGCCTCCAATAATAAGTATACTAAAGCCGAATAAGATAAAGTCTTTTAAAAGACTACTCCTAGAAACATGCCTTGCGTCCAAGGTATTTCATATACATAAAAACAACATACAAATAAAACATCCATAAAACATTGACGGTTTCTGTAGCCTAGTGTTTATATAACATGACTGCTACGCAGGGGTTTTTTATGTATTTACAAAAAAATGTATTTTAGTATGTCTATCCGTTGTCTAGTACCCATAGCACAAGCTCTGCTTAGTTTGGGACTAGATGGCGTTGTGTGAAAGTGTGAGGAATAAGTTGAGGAATATTTAATATTCACTCATTGAGGTCACCCTAAAGGTCACTTAAAAAGCTAAACTTAAAAATAAATGTCATGACCTGATAAACGAATCTAACTCCAGATATACCCTATGACGTAACTTAACCTAAGTTACGAAAATAAAAAGTTACCGGCAACTGAAAATAACTTCTATTTGTGGTACTTAATTTGCATGTCTAAATTTATTAAAGTAGAGCTCGATAATGGGCCACTGTAAGGACGGGCTTATATCATTATTATAGCAGTCAATTGACGTCCATAGCTGAACAAAGAAAGTACAGCTTATTTAAAGTCACACTGCAAGGACGGGGCGCTCCTTCGTCATCATAAATATAGGCCTCCTTCAAATATTTCAGCTTAACGCGGTCCTGTGCTGTGTCTCCCTCATCCATCAGCTTTGACGACCTCTGTGGCGTAGTCGGTATATTACATGACTGCTACACAGAGGTCTCGGGTTCGATATCCGCTCAATGCATATCTTTGTGTGCATGAACATGATGTTATCTATTTATATTTATATTGATGTATGTATTTACAAAAAAAAAAGTATTTAAGTTTGTTTATCCGTTGTCTAGTACCCATAGTACAAGCTTTGCTTAGTTTGGGAATAGATGGCGTTGTGTGAAAGTGTAAAAAAAATATATATGCCTCCTTCAAATATTTCACCTTTACGCGGTCCTGTTACCCCCTCATCCATCGGCTTCCCGTCGTCCTAACCAGGTCGTCGGTCCACAGTGTGAGGGGTCTCCCTACCCTGCGTTTTCCGATACGCTGTCGCAATTTCAAAACCATTTAATGGCTGAAAGCTACGCTTGAGTGGTGGATAAAATCGGGTTCCTAATAGAATATGGGCCTGTACGAAATAAAATTCTCCGTGTGGTGACGGAGTATGAATACAATATGTCACCACCCCATCTCATTCCATAAGTATCGTAAAACCCGACTAAGGGACTATCCGTGAATATTATCTTTACGAAATAAAAAGAAGGAAAACTTGAAATGAAACCCTGTACCAATCCGTCTGACCAGCGTGGTATTAGTAGGCCAAGTATCCTCCGTCATGGGAGGAGGCCCGTCCCTGCAGTGGGACATTAATGGGCTGTTTGGGGTGGTTCCCTTAAAAATAACAATTTGTAATTATAACAAAAACCTTAATTACAATAACCCAATTTACTCCCACGCACAATTTAATAATCTAAATTAATGCTAGCACTATGTTTGATTACCTATGTCAAATTTTATGACACTAGTACACTCACGCTGTTTCGTCTGCAGCGCCGATTACACTAGACTACATGTAGGACACTACATCTTGTAGGAGACTACATTTTGTAGGACACTACATGTAGTCTTTCCATTTCCATGTAATTGTTTTAGAAATGGAAAGACTACATGTAGTGCCCTACAAGATGTAGTGCACTACATGTAGTCTAGTGTAATCGGCGCTTGCTTCTCATAATTTCGTCATTCTTAATGGTCGTGTTCTATGCATAATATTGTAGCTTAGTGGTTATAGAACATGATTGCTACGCAAAGGTATCGGGATCAGTTCTCGCTTAATGCAAATCTTTGTGGCTATGAACATGAATGTTAGCATTTAGCTGCATTAGAGTAAACATTTTTTTTAAATTTATTATAGAGGCTTTTTTTTTCTAAGCGTTAAGCGTCCACATCGCCTAAGGAAAAATAAAATAAATATTAATAAACATTAATATTACTCAAAATAACACCCAGACCAAAACAAACAAACGTATGCGTGCGGGGATTGAACCAACGACCTTCCTACTAGCAGCCAAAAATTCAATCTACTACGACATCTCGTCACCGGACCTTCCTCAATAAAAGACAATTCAACACAACAAAATTCGACTCAGCAATTCCCAAGATAATTCCGTACAAACAAACTCACCACCTGAACAATATTAGATATAACTACATTAATCTACATTAGCGCCACCTATGTCATTAGATGACATTCAACATCAGTGTGTAACATACCTTATTCATCGAATCTTATGACGTCACTATGAGTTTTGGCACATCCATTATAGGCGGTGAAAATGTTAGGGCGTTTTCATATTTGAGATTTAATTTGGACGCCAAAAAATTGCAAGCGTTTTTTTTATGCGACTTTGTGATGTGATGAAGTGCAATCTTTTCTGATGAAAAGCCTATCACTTGTCTTTAACAAATGCTGAAATTATCTCATCATTATCATATCAGCCAATCGACGTCCTCTGCTGGACATAGGCCTCCTCTAAGTATTGCCACCTTGCGCGGTCCTGTGCCTCTCTCATCCATCAAAATTATCTTGTTTTCATAAATTTTAAGCTAAGTGCTTCTGAACTGCGCTTGTTACTGTAACACAAGCTGTTAAATCTGTCACAGCTGTGTAATTTCACTGATGAATAAAATCTCACTAGGTACCTACACTTTCCGATCCGTGAATGAAAAAAGTCGATTCAACGAAATTCATGAGGATTATCTGACAGGAAACCTTAAAGCAAACCCTTGGAGATCCATAATTATTATTTTATGTAGCTACAAAACAAAAGAAGATAAACTTGAATTATTGTTAAAAAATATTAGTTCTTTCCTAACTTTCAGTAATTAGAAAAACTCGACACAATGTACTAATAAATCTGGCCAGTTTCGCTACAGCAGCATGTCAATTCCTTAAAATCGTTAAAAATTCGGTTAATTTAACTTTAAGTTGTCAAATTGTCACACAATAGGTGTTTTTGTATTTATAATTTTTTTTTTTTCAAAGTAATGTAATGAGCTATAACTGAGCTTAAAACGGCATTCTTGTAATAACTAAGTGACAGTTCATATAATCTTCTCTATTAAGAAACGTCAAACTTGAAGTTTATATTACCATTTATCTTTATTTTTAACGAAAAGTTTAAGGACCAGAATACTACTTTTGGATTAATTAAAAATTAAATTTAAAAAAAAGTTAAAATTACTTTGAATTAAATTGTACCTATGTTACGAGAATTTACCTGGCTGGTTAAAAAGTTTGACATAATTTTTTTTTAGCTGGTAATTAAGTATAAGGATATGAAGTGTGTATAGACGTAGGCCATTCTGGTAGGATAGTAAAAGCTCTTATGTTTCAACATAAATCCCCTTAATACCCTACTGATGTGACGTTAAATATATTAACTTCTGTCTTTCTCGGTTAGCTTTTGCGAAAGATTACACCAGGTTGGAGGTATATTCAGTATCAACGTCGACAGCATCACTACAGTCCTCGCTTAATACAATGTATAATAGATGTGTAAGCAGTAGTATAAAAGTATAACTGTGTTTATAGTAACTAATAAAATTTTATATCTAATAGTACAAGCTGTGCTTAGACTGCGAGTACAGCGCGTTGTCTAAATGACTAAAGAATAGAAAATAAATAAATTTCAAATAATATTTTCAACACAAAAGCTATTAATTAATCTTCTCCAGACATATTTTTCTTTGTCACCAACAGACTTAAAACAAGCAAAAATACTTTACAATATAAAACCCCGTTTATTATTACCTGTAGCATTCGCTTGGGTAAAATAAAATCTCAACTTTAACCTTTCAGTTACGTCG